>JAGXJF010005781.1:0-347643 GCA_019208055.1 Stipa capillata | reverse complement strand
GAAGGTGATTGAAGTCTACCTGCTGCAAGCAAAAGGACTTCCACAAGCTAAGGAAGAGGCCTGAACGTCAGGTACTCGGAGAACAAGCACGATTTAGTGCTGGCGATCTCTTCGGAGTAGCTTAGGGTGGAGGTCTGACAGCGTCACTCGAAAAAACTGCAATACACCCCGCATGAGGTCGGACAGCGGGAGGCACAACCCGGCGTCGAACTAGGCGGCGAAGACGACGATCCGCCCCTGGCCAGTTGAGCCCCTCACGTCAGAACGACCATGGGATTCCGGGCCTGTAGCATGGCCAGGGTCAGGAATCTTGCCCGCGTCGGCAAGCCGTCGAAAGAGCCTCGCATCCGCAGAAGAGCGGCCGAGGTGGCCGGTGTGCGTCACCAGGGCCGTCGACTTGCCCTTCTCCCCAATCACGTTCTTCTCTGCCCCTGCGCCCGGCATTCTGTACTTTGGCTTAGCACGGTGGGAGGACGGCCCCTTCCTCGACGACATCGATCCTGACAATCAGCACAAGCAAGTGGTTAACAGCTTAATCAAATAAACAACGGCAAGACAAAGGACAGGGGAAGCATAGAACAAAAAGGTGTAAGAAGACAGACGCCTCGTCTCTTGACCAAAACCACGGCATTCATCGATATGGTCGCAGCGTCACGGCAGCACGCCTGACGCGGCTCCAAGAGCCCGCCCGCCCCGAGTTCGGGGGTGTTCGGGTGAGCTAGCGGAGACGACGGCCCGACGTGGTGCCTCGAACCTACCAAGTCAGCGGATCTCGTCGACGTGGTCGCGGCGTCGCGGCGGCATGCCCGACGCGGCTCCAAGAGCCCGCCTGCCCCGAGTTCGGGGTGTTTGGGGGAGCTGGTGGAGACGACGGCCCGACGTGGCGCCTCGAAACTACTAAGTCGGTGGACCTCATCGACGCAGTCGTGGCGTCGCGGCGGCACGCCCGACGTGGCTCCAAGAGCCCGTCTGCCCCGAGTTCGGGGGTGTTCGGGGGGAGCTGGTGGAGACGACGGCCCGGCGTGACGCCTCGAACCTACTAAGTCAGCGGACCTCGTCGACGCGGTCGCGGCGTCGCGGCGGCACGCCCGACGCGGCTACAAGAGGCCGCCCGCCCCGAGTTCAGGGGTGTTCAGGGGGGCTAGTGGAGACGACGCGCCCGGCGTGGCGCCTCGAACCTACCAGGTCTGCGGACCTCATCGACGTGGTCGCGGCATCGCAGCGGCACGCCCGACACGGCTCCAAGAGGCCGCCCGCCCGGAGAGTGTTCGGGGGGGCTAGTGGAGATGATGCGCCCGACGTGGCGCCTCGAACCTACCAAGTCTGCGGACCTCCTCGAGTGGTCGTATCTCTACGCGCTCAAACACGTCACGACGTAACAAAAAATAAATAGCAACGGCATTTTCGTGCGAAGGATATATGGCGCTGGCCCATACGAACTAAACACGCGACGATCGACGTTTGAAAATACGTTGGCTATTCTCTATACCCGTTCGCCGCCACTATGCAAACGGTGCTCATGTGCGGGACCTACGGCTGGCATGCCTGTGCCTCATCTACATGCGTAGCAGTTTTACATAACAAAAATAGCAAGTCCATGACACAGTCGGCGTTAAGCACTCACATACATCTTACACCTCACACATACGTCGCATGACTCACGATGCGGCGGGGGAGGAAAGTGTGGCGACGAGTCGAAACGTTACCCTTGGAGTGCGGAGCTCGACGAAAACTGCGTAAGGGGCGTGCAGCCCGGTGTAGGTCTCCGGCAGTTCAGCAGCGACAGCGAACAGGCAGCCGGCGCTAGAACCCGCTGCGGGGGAGACATCAACAGCGATGGCGTCTTCAACTAGGGGCTTCCATGCCAATCGATCTTAGCAACAAACTATATAAAAGCAACCGAACAAGGCTCAAATCAGAAGGTTACACCAAAACCTGTGCATGTATAGAATCACTTATATGAGACACTGAGCAACTCGTATAGATATGCCCATCAAATATATAGACCCATCTCGTCGGCAAGAACATAAACATATTGCACATATATGTGCTAGCACCAACAAACTTGCATCCGTCTGCATCTAAACATCGAACCAGATTGCCAGACTTCTGTAGTCGAATCTACGACAGGAACCGTGCTCAATTATGTTTGTCTAATTCCAAGCAAAGTCATGCATATGACATATGAACACCAAGCGTTCTAACCGATCACTCTGCCAGACAGACAGCACACATATCTCAAACTGAGGCTAAGCATCCATGTGGATAGTTTCTTGTACATCGTGCACATTCACTCGACTGAAGCTCCCATGTCGTATTATGAAGCTTGGGCACATCACACATGATAAAACTGCCGCGAATAAACTACCGTGGGGAGAGCTATCACCGCCTGAAGAGAGAAGCTAATTGCAACTTTGTAACGACAGACATAAATCAAATATATAGGTTCTAATGTCATCACAAGCTGACAACATACACATGATAACATAAGTCAACATGAAAACATAAATCAACAATATAGTTTCTAGTGACATCACTCTCGCAAGATAGGTTCATGACATTACAAGTTCTAATAAGCAACACAAGTCCAATGAAGCCTAACGCTTCTTTTCTCCTTCCATGTCCTCTTAATCCATCCATATAAAATTTAACACTAGCAGATTTTGGCTACATAAGCATGTATATACATTACATAAAAGAATTCTAATGCTACTTAGTTGCTCACTGCTATTAGAGCCTTAACACTGAGACCACCATTAGCTGATAGCTTGACACATTTGATCATCTCTCTAATTTTAATTTTGGGATATCAAGAAAGGTATTGCAAGAGGATATTAGGAACTCAATCACCATGGTATACTTATTACTTAGCAGTGTGGACATCAGAACTGAAAAAAAGTACTAACACAGAACAACAAGTTCATTATAAATTACCTGTGCACTTTATGACTTCTAGAGTCTCATTTCTAACGGGATGAAAATATGTTCCATTACCTTTGTATCAGAGAAACAGTGCACATCTATTAACTTCCAACAGAAAGAAAAACAGTCGGATTCTTATGCATCCGGATGACGATGGGCCGACAACGGCAGGAGGTTTGCAGAGGTAGGAAGACCGGGATGTCGATGGGCGACGGTGACCGGCTCGGGCGGCGCTTGGCGGCGGCCGGCTCGGGCGGAGCTTGGCGGCACCCGGCATAGGGCGGGGCTTGGCAGCCCGGAGCGGCGCCGGGATCTCTCCCACTAGCGGATCTGGGTGCTGGGAGGTGGACTGCAACGGATGGGGGTCCGAGGCCGGCGAGGCCGAGGAGGCACCGGGGAGCGGAGGCCATGAGGCGCGGGGCTGGCGAAGGCCGGGGAGGCGCCGGGGTCGGCGAAGGCCGGGAAGGCACGGGGGCCAGCAGCCTTAGCCAGCGGCGTTCGAGGCCGACGCGAGGCCGAAGAACCGCCCGGGGTCGGCGAAAGGCCGGAGAGCTGCCTGGAGCCGGTGCAAGGCCGGGGAGCCGCGCACGGCACGCGGGGGACGGCGGTGCATCGGCAGGCGGCAGCGGTGGAATGGCGAGCGCAATGGTGGCGGGAGGCGCGGCCGTGGAGCGAGAAATGGCGAGCGTAGCGGTGGCGGGAGGCGCGGCCGTGGAGCGAGAAATGGCGAGCGTAGCGGTGGCGGGAGGCGCGGCCGTGGAGCAAGGCGGTGTGCGCGGCAGTGGGGCGAAGGCAGGGCGCGGTAGCGGAACGAAGGCGGGACCCGGCAGTGGAGCGAGGCAGAGGCGTGGTGGAGGTTGGGGGTGAGAAGTGTCGGTGGTGGGGGATATTTTATCCCCCCACCCCCAACCGACCCGAGTGCAGGTGGGCTGGCCCATTAGGGTTAGGAGCCAGCCGGGTGAAAGGAAAGAAGGGAAGGAAAAAAGGGAAGAGAAGAAGAAAGAAAAGAAGGAAAGAAAAGAAGAAAGAAAAGGAAAGAAGGGAAGAGAAGGAAGAAGAAAAAGGAGGAGAAAAAGAAAGAAAAGAAAAAAGAAAAGGGAGAAGAAAAAGAAGAAGAAAAGGGAGGAGAAAAAGAAAAAAAAAGAAAAATAAAAGGGAGAGGGGAGTCGTCGGTCCGGCCTGCGCGCCAACCCCTCAGAATTGGTGCGCCGGCTCGGACGGGCGTTACTCGACCGCCCAAACCAGCAAGGGGCTCCTGTTGGGGGAAGGGTCCCCGTGCTATCCCGAACCGACGGGCTTCTCTTCGATGGTGTCAAGGCCCCCCTCTCCCCGTTGTATCGACGTGTTGCGTCGATCGTCATCGAGCTCCGCTAGCATCGCCGGCGACGTCAAGGAAGAGCTCTGTCAAGGCGAGCGTTGGGATCGTGCTCAGTCCCGACAGACGTCAAGGCCGCGTTTCACCCCGTCGCCAAGAATGACACGTTGTTTTTATAGCGAGTATTAGGATATTAGAGTATTTGAATATTCTATAAAGATTCTTGTAAAAAGACCAAAATACCCTTGAGGGTGTGTTGTTGCCCGAGGGGCATAATTGTAATCTCTCACATCCCTCCCTCAACCCCTATAAATAGAACCCAGGGGGAGAGAGAAAGGATCCAGATTTCTCAGATATAAGCCCTAATCCCCAAAATTAATATGAGAGTTTTCAATTCGCCCCGACACGAGAGTTTTCGTTTATCCCCAACACGAGTGTTCCACGTTCCATCTCGCCGGTAACGTCGCCGCGCGCCCCCCTCAACGGACAATACACTTGCTCGTACTTCTCTAATACTCCCGGAGGTTGACGTAACCAATCGGGGGTACCTAAAGTACACTGTCTAGTTCTGTAGCAACGACACACACCAAGTCCTGTGCTTCAATCAGCATGTTTGTTGGCAATGCAGCAAAATACATAAAGCAAGATTTCAGGTCATATGGAAGATCATCAAAGCACATGGACAATATGCTGTCAAGCCGTTTTGATTGCTTGGACTTGAGATGCCCAATACAGCTTTCCACTCAACTGGAAACTCCTTTGTTCGTAGAAGACCTGACAAAAGAACAACAGCTAGTGGCGATCCCTCTGTGATATCGAAAATGTCTTGCTGGTAAACCTTTTTGATACCATTGCGCACATCTTCGTTGTACTTTGGACTGCTTTCTTCCCTCAACACTCTCCGGTGGAACAATTCAGCGGTAGCATTTTTATCAAAACGGTCAAGTGTAATAACAGAATGAGCATAGCTTCCAGGTGGTGCTTCTGGCCTCTCTTTTGACATTCTCACTACCCTGCTACCTGCTTTATCAACAGGAAGGGCAGCTAGAATGTGTTTCCATTCAGTAGTGTACGTTGACCTCACCATCTATCACCACCAAGTATGTCTTCTCTTTTAGTTTCTCTTGGAGCTTCTTAGTGACTTCCTTTTGAGGGCATGTGAAGTCATCTTCTGTGAGATCCCTAAGGATTAGTTGCAGGATATTAGAGCCACTTGAATAAGGCGGGAAAGTCGCCAAAGCCTGGACATCGAAGTGGTTCTTGATCGCTAGCCTTTCATAGACATCTCTCACAAGAGTTGACTTGCCGACGCCACTTTGCCCAATCACAGAGATAACAAGTGGATGATCTGTCCTTTTACGAAGTGCAGTGTCAAATTCTTTGCGCTTCTCCTCACGTCGCACAAGAGGTGGCTGCAGTAAATTGTCCCTGTGTACCATTTTTATTAAAGGGTTATTGCATAGTAAAGTAGAAACATTTTCTTACTATGCAGTGTTAAAGATTCAGTCTCTCACTAATATAAAGAAAAAAGAAACAGTATGAATATGTAGGCATGATAGTGACAAGAATGTTCTGTTTTTCGCTGTAGTCGATGCATGTAGGCTTCTGCATATAGGTGTGTCCTTCTTCCAAATATATAGTTTCCTCACATTAAATTAACCATTTAGATTGAACTTTAAGTCTTGTTTTGAAGAGACCAACGGGTGCATGAAACCATGAACTCACCTTTCAGAAGATTAGCTCTTTACCCCTTCTTAAATGAATCCTTCTTCATTTTATGTAATTATTATCTTCCAATTTGTCCTTATTGTTGGTACTTTCTTCAACTGGCCCGCCTCTTGTAATATTTATTTGCTTTTAGATGTATATATACGTTGCATCTTGCATGCATTTATGAGAAAGAAATAGAGAGATTAAAGATATGAATATAAGTTACTGCATGTATTGGCAGACTACCCAAATTGCATGTTACTAACCTCAAAATCCCTATCCCTATGGAGTGCATTATTTTATTTTCCATCCGTGTATCCTAAGAATTGAACCCCCAGTGTGTTGCAAGCAATACCATCACCACTAGGTTACATGTCCATCCATCGAAGGAATAATTGCTATACGAAGGATAGCTCCCCCGACTCCCATGCTGCCCTCCCTAGGTGACCCGGCAGGGGCCTAACCCTAGCCGACCGGGCCCCTTCCCTTGCTCCTCCTTGCTGCCGCTGCCGCCGGTGTTCGCCACGGAGGCGGCAGACCTCGCTTCCAAAGGGTAGCAGGGAACAGCGGGTGATGGCCCCGTTTGAAGTCGTGGCGGTGCGTTCTTGGGCGGTGTGAGCATGTGGTGGCCGGCGGCCCTAGCTGTGTGAGTGGTAGGGCAGGTTGGCCGGTGGTTGGCGGCGGGGCTAGGTCGGCGGATCTGGACCAGTGTACCTATATCTACAGGCCGAAGGCGCGGCAGTAGGTTTGGCTGTGTGGCGGCTATGGTCGTCGGTGGATCCTAGTTCTCGGTGGTAGGCGACCCTCAGGCGGTGATCTGGTCCGCGGGGGCTACTTGGCCGGCGTTAGTGTGCCCCTAGTGGCTGGTGGCGTGGTTCGGGCGGTCGGCGTGCAGCCTGGTTGGTGGCCGGCAGTGGCGGTGGCGCTGCGGCAAGTTGTGGTGGTGCCTTGTTGTATCCTCGAGAGAGTAGCATGGCGGCCGGGGCGCATCGTCATTGCCTCGGATGGGGCAACATCATGTGTCATGCGAGTGCATGGTCGAAGATACGGTGGTAATGGTAGGAGCTCCAGATCTAGTGCAGATAGGTGCGCAGTGTTGCTCTGCAAGTGCCATGGCCTGGTTGTGGGCTGATGGTGGGTGGGCCCTCTCCCACGAGGTCCGTGGGGTGTGGGATGCAGCACTTTGGGCAAATGCTTTGTCTTGATAGGGGTCGGTGTCGATGATGATGACGCTTGCAGACACATTTTCCCTCCTTGGAAGCGTCGTCCAACAGTCAGTTGCAACCCTCCTTGGATCATGAACGTCCGGTTCTAGGGTAGCTAGTGGTTGCTGGCGTGGCCAAACCTCCTCCCTCGGGGTTTGGTGGGGTGATGGAGTGCAGCTCTCTGGGTGAAAAACTTGTCCCAAGAGGGGTCAGTGCTGGTGACGACAGCGTCTACGAGTGTCGTTCCCCTCCTTGGGAGGCGTTGTTGAAGAGCTACATTCACTCCTTACCCTAGGCCTCTATGTTTTCTGGGCATTTGCTTGGGTTGGTGAATGTCGGAGTCGATCTCCGGTTCGGCGCGATAGACGGAGGCGTCCCCCTTGGTGGCAGTGTGGCGGCGATGTCGAAGTCGTCCGGTAGCGATGATGATGATGACATGGTTGTCAATGTTAGCGAGGGGTGCGTTTTTTGTCTTTTGTGTCGTGTTGGGTTGGCTTTGCTAACATATTTGTTTCGTCAGGTGGTGCCCAAGGCCTAATCTAGCTAGGTGGCTTGCCTGTTATCGATGTTTTTATACGGTTATCCTCTAATCAACCATGCTTATAAGGTTTTCGGCCTAGTTTTTTTTAATAAACCGGGCCAATTCATTCCTTTTTATGAACGTACAGGAACCCTTGCCCTTTTGACGAGGTACGTAATAAAACAAATTTTCCTATGATTAGTTGTCAAAATAAGTGTATTAACCTCTTATGCACCAATACTTCCCTCAAATAGAAGGGTACACCATGGCTCTAAATACACCACCGTTACAAAATACACGATATCTTTTGAAGCATGTAACCAAATTTTTTTATCTTTATAGAAATGGTACCACTCCGGCTTTGAGGTGGATTATGCTAATCTCGTTTCGTTGAATTGCTTTTGAAAAATTGAGTGTTTGACTACTTGCTTATTTTTTCATTAATTTGTAGATTGACATACTTTTTTGTTCTGGAACATATAAGATCAAAAGGGGGAGGACAACCATTAATCAACCGCATTTATCTACACTGAATTTGATTTTTAAAAAGTAAAATAGAGTTTTTGTGAACTCTTATCCACAGCAGCTTAAAAAATAAGCACAACACATCACAGTTCAGCAACCGTTAACTGAGTAAATTTCATATTAAAGTTTGTGCAAAATCAATAACGTCGCAGTATAATAAAATATGCTTACCGAAGAAACAATTAGCATGAACTTCGAGGCAAATGAAAGGCTGTGATTCAAAGAACGCATCCCACCAGCTCTGTTTAAGGAAGGATAATTTGGTCACTACGAGTCGGTAAATACTAGTCAATATCCTTATGGGTCCATAGCCACCGCGGCAGCCGATAGAACCCACGGTAACTACGTACCCTCTCGTTACGCTCCCAAGGACGTGGTCGTCGCCGCACCACTCTGGCGTAAGTCCTCCCCTGGCACCGTTCTGGCGTGAGTGAGCGAACGAGATCGTGGAGGCATGTAGCTCGACTCGGAACATGGGCTGTATCCACGGTTCTCAGATTAAGTTACTAATTAGCCCTTAGCGCTAAGTAACCACATATGGTTTTGAATTTGTGCAAAAGTTAGTCAGAAAGTATAGAAGCACTCCGTCCTCAAAAAAAGAGAGTATAGAATCACTTCTCTTTACTTTCTTTTTTAGCGAGGGAACAAAACATGTTATTTTGACCTACCAATCATCAGGACCTGCCAAACGGATCGACAATACATGTCACAGTGGGATTATCAACATTGAAAATTCTAGAGGGGCAGTGCTTACAATTTGGTTGGGGCAACAGAAATGGTCGTAGAAGCTCTCCATGCCACAACTGATGTGTTAGTGGCGTCCTCAGTCTTGTACTTGCCCTTGTTCCTAATGATGTCCTCAAGCCTTGAGTTGATAGCTTTGATCTTGCTAGAGAGGTTGCGCCTCACACGTATTTGTGTAGTGAATCCGGCAAGGAACCTTATAGTGGCACGGGTCCAGCTTGGGTACCTTCAGAGAAAAAAAAGGAGTACGCGCATGATCGCTTTATCTCTTTCTTGAAGAAAGTTTCTTCCTCCACTCCTTTTCCCCATTTCTTCTCGTTTCTTCTTCTGATTCGCGCTCATGTCTCTTGATCACATGTTCCGCAGCTCCTTTGCCTACACGCCGTCGAGCTCCAGGAGTGGTCGCGGTCTCCTGCATCTCTTTCTACCGCGAGCCATCTCTTTCCACCGCAAGCTCATGCTGTCGGCGGTCTCCACGCTTGTCAGCAAGGAGCTCCGACGAGGGAACAACGATTCAACACGGCCGCGGCGGCTGGCCTAGGGATGCTCGGTCGAGGTAGGGGAGGTGGAGAAAAGGAAGATCTTCGGGTGTTTTTCTAGACGAGTAAAATAAGTCCTCGAACTTACACGTCCCGATCACTAAATCTACTCTGAAAGCACTTATTTATACCCTTAAACTTGCTAAAGAAGTTCAGTCAAAGTTCAAGCCCGATTTTACAAACTCTAACCGTTTATCACTACCGGAATAGAGATGTTTTCCGTCGGGCACTCGGCGAAGACAACCATAAACCGAGTATCCAATAAAAACACTCGGCAAAACTACTACACTCGGCAAATCATTTCTTTGTCGAGTGCCCGCTATTTGACACTCGGCAAACAAATTCTTTGCCGAGTGCCCTCTACATGACACTCGGCAAACAGGAAGACACGTGTCCTACCTCGCCGCGGTTGACGGAGAGGCGACAGTGTGGTTTCTTTGCCGAGTGTCATGTAACGGGCACTCGGCAAAGCAGTGGCCCCCGTTAGCACTGTTCATTTTTGCCGAGTGTCTGTGTTATGACACTCGGCAAACTATGTTTCTTTTAGTGTACACATTTGTAAATCAGATCTGTTTGATGTTCGTTGTTTCAATTATTTTTTAACAATGTTAGATTTCATATTTTTAAATCGGATCCGTTTGATGTTGGTTTGGGCAATGAATAGTGCATGGTCTATAATTAGTTTGTAGTGTTACGTTTTGTAGTATTTCTATGCCCTACGAAGCGACCGGACCAAGTTTTGCTCCTATGCCCTATTCTATCACTAACAAATAGGAAAGTCACATAAAGTCACCACTTTTGATGAAAAGCTAGCGTGTTTCCATTGCGGGGCCCGTGGGAGGGGGCGCATGAAATCACGCCAGAAACCGTCGAAAACCCTAACTTTTTGGCATGGAGTCCTAATATGGGTATATAAAGTTGGCGTAAAGAGGGCAAGCCAATACATAACTTTGAAGTGGCACCTCCTTTACAAACAGGACTACCTCGCAGGAAGTTTCTGGACTTTGAGTGGAAAACTCCCCCTTCGAAGCGATCGGACTAAGTTTTGTAAGAACTTGGCCTCTTTTTGAGTTGGCCATGTTCCACTATCTCAGGAAACAGCAACACTGACGGGCGCAAAACGGACATCTCTGACGGGTTTCGAGCCCGTCAGCAAGCTCCTGTCAGTGGAAGTAAAACTTCTACTGACGGGCACACTACCCGTCAGTAGATATATACCTTCACTGACGGGTGCACGAAGCCCGTCAGTGGAAAGCCGTCCAGTGCTGCCCTGGCCGCATCTCGAGTGCACTTTCACTGACGGGCGATAATAGCTCGCCCGTCAGCGGTGTCTCTTTTCTCTGACAGGTATATTGGAAGCGCTCATCAGAGAAAGTGTTATCACACTTTTTTTTAATATTAAGCAATTAGTATCTGAATATAGCATTAGTATTCATATCTGAATATAACAATATGAAGCAATTAGTATTCATATCTGAATATAGCAATTAGCATCACAAATATTAAGCATATATATATATATATATATATATATATATATATATATATATATATATATATATATATATATATAGCAATTAATATCACAAATATTAAGTGCACATATAAAAGCAAGTTTACAACGAATTAAAACGACAAACAAATGAATTTAAAAATATTTATTCTCACTAGCCCTACTAATCTACGTCTACGACGCTTGGCTAGTACTTGCAGGGCGGCGGTAAGCGGGTAATTGGAGTCCCGCGTAGAAATCGACGCTTGGCCGGATGACTTCGTTGTTGATGACGTACGCGAAAGTCTTTTGGATGCGGGCAAAGTCCTTCCTCCAGTCGTACTTATCGTCGGCCAGGTCGTGTATGAAGTTTTTGAACTGATCCTGGCTCCATTGCGGGTTGTGGGATATGACGAACGCATCTATGTGAGCGCAGACGTAGTACCCACATGTAATGCTATTTTCCGGCTGTTGCCTGCAAGGGAAGTTGAATTTGTGGATCAGCTTCTTGCTCTTGCTTTCTGCTCCTCCCCCTCGCAAGTTGTATTCCCAAAAAGCGGCTTCCAGAACTTCCTTAATTGCTGAGTAGTCCCGCTTGGCACATCTTTGGGAATCAAAATAGTATATCATTCTGGAAGGCATGTGGATGACAATGAGGATCCAGTGGTCGCTGCGTAAAAAGTAACGAAGGAATATAAACAGACGGGGATACGTACTTAAGAAAAGTAAACTAGGGATGGTAGTAAGTAACTTACGGGGGGTTGTAGGGCATGAGCACGTAGTCCTTGTCCTTATGGAATATCAATGACTCGGTGATGAAATTTGTTAGGACCGGCGTCGCTTCTCGTAAATAGTACTCGTTCATGACGACCGGATCCAGTATTGCAAAGACGCAGTTGGGCAGACGCTTAGACTCTTGGGCTTGGTAAAGCGCCCACAGCCCGACGAGCATGGTGTCGAGCCAAAAGAGGTTGAACAAATTAAAGATATCTTCAAAATTAATGTCGAAGGTGTCATGATGACTGTCCAGGAAGAAACCGAAATCTTTTGGCACCTCGACCTTAAAGTGTAACTCATAATCGTCCTGATTCCGTGACCTCATCATGATCATGTCATGGAGAAGTTTCATCTGTGCGGGCAACCTCTGCACCTCATCATCCGGGAGTAAGGGCTCGCCTGCCTCGTACACTAGTCGTCGATCATTCTTTACAATTTTGGCAGATGTCTGGAAGGATAAGGCATTTTTCTTGCTCTCCTTGCTTGCCTCCTTCGCAGCGGTGCCGCCCCGTCTGTGTGCCCTTTTTCTTTTCCTCTCTGGCTCTGGAGAGGAGGCCCTCTTGCCTCCTGTCAATGCTTCGCCCACTGCGGCATTGAGCGTGCTTGGAGATAAGACCGTCTTTCCTGCTGCCTTCGGGTCATGGTGATACTTGGAGCGCTTTTCACGGGGCGGCGAGTCTGTCTTGGGTTGCTCCTCCTCCTGGGACGGAAGGATCGTCGTGTCTTGATGCCTGGTAGGATCGTCGTCCCGATCATCGAATGAAACCGGCGTACTGCACAGGCCGAGCGAAGACGGCCCGGCTCTGGCTGACGGAGAGGGGATGGCTGACGTACTAGGAGAGGACACTGTAGGGATAATTATCTGGCTCTTCGGCCATAGGATGTAGTACCCCTTGCAGTCTCCTAGCTTCATGACATCCTCTTCAGGGGCGACAGGGACTGCGACATCACTGAACTCGGCGACGACGCGGTCCACCTGCACCCTCGCCATATGGGAAGGTATAGCTACGTTATGGCATGTCGCGCCCTCTACTGTTGGGAATACTAAGCCATGCGCAACCGTCTTCTTCACGCCGGGCAAAGGGATAGTGAGATGGCATTTCGTAGGCCCCTGCATAGTAGAGGTACCCATTGTTATCCGTACTATGCTGTGAATTAGAACCCTCATACAAATGATACATTGTGGCGAGGAAGCTTACAGCAATGTCTTCGACGGGACTTGGCGACTCGGGGGCGACATCGGAGGCTGAGGCGCAGCTACTCCATCCAGCGGGATAGGAGCCCTAATGTCCATGAGGATGCACAGGCGGACGAGATGCATCGTGGGCGGCGTCGTAGCCTCTGGACGCTAAAAATTCTTGCGCCGCCAGCTTGCCAGCCTCCTGGGCTGCCCTTATCATCTCTTGCATAAGAGATGTTTGCCTTCCTCTCCTCTTCTGGCGGGCAGCCTCGCGGTCTTGAGGAAATACTTCGTCCCATATAGCCCCGCTCCCGATCCCTCAGACACGCCCTGTCTTCTCCCTTGTTCCTAGAGCCTTCGAGAGATGGTCTTCCCACCTCTCATTCTGGACGGAGTCCTGGGAGCTCTGTGGCTGCTGGGACAGCTGCCTCTGCAAGGGAAACGGCACAACGTACGGGCCGTTAATGTATTGGAAGCACAACAGTATATTTGAAGAAGACATTGGGTTTAGATCATACCAAACGTTCGGACACCGCCTGAAGCTCGGGGTCCGTGATAATTGGTGACCCAGTGGCTGGGTCAGAAGCAGTGTGCGCTCTCATCCAAATCTGGGCACGTTCCTGCTCGATATCGGTGAAGAGAACCGGTTTGCCAGCCGCTATCAGCGCGGCGTCCTCTTTCGCCCAGATCGGTCTTTTCCCAGGGACACCTCGGCTACCAAGGTGGTGGGGGAATTTGTTCTTCGCGCACAGCTCCTTCACCCAGCGGCTCTTCTCCTTGAATGCGTCACTCTTCTTGTCGGCAACGAACTCCTCCCAGTGTTCCAGTTCTATCTTCGGCCATTTAGTTTTAACTGCAGTTTCGAAATCGGCGTCTAGCAGCTTCGCTGCTTCATATCGCCATGTCCTTAGCGCAGCACACATGATGTTATCGGCTTTCCTCCACACTCTTTCCTTGTCAGTCTCTGGGACAACGTACTTATCCCATAGCTTGTCGAACAGGACCTTTTTCTGGCCATCCGTCATTTTCTTGAAGTCCCGGCATGTGATCCTGACATGCTCGCGGACAATGCACCCGCAGGTGTTGCTGAACGACCTCGCAGCCTTCTCGGACTTGCAGGAACCCCTGTTACGCCGACTCGAGTGACGACGAATGTCTCGTTCGTCAGCTGGTTCCCTCCTCTAGGGTTGTACCGTCTCTTCGGCTTCGATGCTGATGACGGCTCCAGTGCCTCTTATTCTTCTGATCCCGACTCGCTAGACCGAGAATCATCCGACGAGCCAGACACACTCTCTTCATCTCGCGCCGTGGGAGGTTCACTGGCTGACAGCAAGGGAGGTGCAGGTGTTGAAGGTACGACAGCCGGCTCGACGGCAAGTTCATCTACGCGGGCTACTTCCCAGGTTGGCGACAAGGCCATTTCGGACTAAGATACTTAAAAAATGAAAACCATGTATCAGAACAAGTAACTAGAAATGAAGGAACATATCTCAACAATTAAGGAACAATTAGTAGATGATAATCATTAAGAGAATAGCTAAGGATATCATACGAGTTTATTAACACTTTAACCGCACAGGAAACTCAGAATACATCACAAGGAAACAGATGAAAAGCTCAGTCCTGGACATCGTCTGGTGGACTTAAATGAGATTGTTCATCAATTCAAAGTTAGGGAGAGGCAACCTGAGGATCAGGAAATATATGTTATTTTGGATGACTTGGTATCAAAGCTGAAGTTAACAAGCAGAGAAAATGTGCAAAGCGAGCCCAGAATAAAATAGTTAAGTATACACCCCACATATCATTCTGTGTAGCTGCACAGTTTTTGAGTGGGCAGCTTGCCAGAACAGGAGGCTATGTTGTGAACCCACATGTAAGAAGGGTTGCAAGAAGTGGATCCTCAGGTGTATTTGTGCAAAGCCACTTAAGATTCTTGAATCAGGAATGTTTGAGGTGATACTTGGCATTAACTTTGCACATATAGATGCATACAAGTGATGTTCCGCAATCCATACAAGAAACTTAGAATGCCTGTTCTTCATGGAAGTCCTCTGATATCATGGTTCTGCTTGAGGAGAAGATTGAACTCTTGAGATCTTACTGAAAGGATTGTGTTGCAGCATTTCTGCTGTTTCGTGTGGATTGAAATTACAATTTTTGGTATTGCTGCGACGAAGGAAACAGAGCTGAAGGGATGAAGGCAACAGAGCTGAAGCGCTGGCCTATAGTTATTTTTGTGGGAACAAATTATTGGTCAAACGTTTGGCAGAGGATGAAGGATGCAGCCATGAGCCCCTAATTGGCACAAGGCAGGTTCAAGAGATGCCAAATCTTGTGTAGAGATTTTTACTCTTTTTTCTTACATTTTTTTTATGGCCAGCCAGTCAGGTCAATATGTCTCCTGACGAAATTCTTGATAATGCCATTTGAGCCATTGTTGTAGGAATAGCAAATAATTGAACACAGGGATGCTTTGTAGTTCTGTAACTTTGCTCAACAAATGTAATTACTGATTCATGGTACCAGTACACTAAACTACCATGTGCTTCACACGGATATGGAACCTGAAGGTTGTCTTTTACATAGTGATATCGCAAGTTTATGGATACGATGTACTATTTGCCAAGGTCATGAATACATGCAACCTGAAAGCAACTATTTGATTTGGCCATTGTCATCTCTGTACGTAGAAGCTTGCTGTTTCATTTTCTTTTCCTTTTCCTTTACGGGTCAAATGATAGAACATATGTTCCTCTCCAAAGGAACAATTTGCTGAAGTCAAGTTTGAGAGTCACTCGTAAGCTAATTCTATGCTGATCTGAGCATCTGGCCCTAGCAGATGCAGACGTCTGAACTTGTAAAGTCATCTTCGTCCTCAATATCACAGATACAAATCAGCATTTAACTTGTCCCAATTCAGAATGATTTTTCAATGACCGCGCTAATATTGCTAAACAAAGCACCGGATAATAATACAAATGGTCACCGGAAACAAATCAATCCTCAGTATCCACATCACCGTCACCGGAAACAAATCAATCCTCACCTTACCGGGGGAGAATGGTGGCGAGGAGGTTGAGACGGGCACCGGCGCTAGAACTCGGGTGGTGGTGCAGGGCCTCGGGGCGGCGGCCGGCGGAGCGGGCGCTCGGGGCGGGCGCGCGGGGACTTGGGGCGGCGTCCGGCGGAGCGGGAGTTCGGGGCGGCGTCCGGCGGCGCGGGGCTCGGGGCGGCCGCGCGGGGGGCTCAGGGCGGCATCCGGCGACGCGGGGGCTCGGCGCGGGGCTCGGGACGGCGCGGCAGCCTGGCGGCGGAAGTTAGGGCTCACGGTTGGTTCAAATTAGAACGCGCGATGAATGAAAAATTTCGCAAAGTCCCATATTTATAGTACCGGTGAAACCTCCACTGATGGGCAGCTAAAACCTGCCCGTCAGTGGAAGTACTTCCACTGACGGGCGTGTAAATAGTGACCATCAGTGGACTAGATTTCCAAAGATGAACTACGTACTTCCACTGACGGGTGAGTAAACGGTGCCCGTCAGTGAAAGTTTCTGTTCAAAGGGCGCTTTAGTACTTCCATTGACAGGTTTCACATGTTGCCCATCAGTGATAGATCTTCCACTGACGAGCCCTATGTAATTGCCTGTCAGTGTAGTTCTTTTAGTAGTTTTTTTTGGTTTGCCTGGTTTGCAGACTGGATTCTCGGCAAAGGGATAGCTGTGCTGCCGCACCTGGCGCTACAACCTTAGGTGATGATGCTGTGAGGTAGGTCTCGTACAGCCACATCAAGTCATCAAGCAAACAAACGCCCAGCTTGCTGTGTGTTTCATCACTTGGGTCACGTCACGTCCACCACCACCCGGCGCCCCTTCTCCCGGAGCCCTTTTAAGGCGCAGCGAGGACCGAGGAGTATACATGCATGCGACACGTGCCTAGCTATTTTACCAAGTCCCGAACATATATAATCAACAATCAATTCATTAAAATGATATTATTACATATTGAGGTTCGTTATGAATTGATCAGAAAGTTAGGTTTCATCGTCTTCGACACGCTTCTCAATAGTACTTCTGATCTTCTTGCTGGTATACGTTAGACCTTCGCCGTGACTGCGTCTTATGTATGGGCACGCATCCTGAGAACCTTTGCGCCTCTTGCTCGTTCGATCATCAACATCTTCTTCTTCTGCGTCCGGATCGTCGAGCTGGTCGTAGTCCTCTTCGTCAACTACACCATCGACTCCGACAATACTCCTTTTCCCTTTCCTCACGACAACGCGCTTCTTATTATTTGGGTCGGTTATGTAGAAGACTTGGGTGAGTTGTTTGGCTAATACCCATGGCTTATCTTTGGGACTAATTGATTTGACTTGTCGTGACTCCATAGGGATCGATGGAGGTATCACCATGGTACTGGTGTTCATATCTTCGATTCTGACATTTTTCGCCCATCTGACACGAAACATGGGGGATCTTCATCACGGTGTAGTCAAGTTCCCAGATCTCTTCAATCACGCCGTAGTACCTACACTTCTTGCCATGATGACCAGTTCTAGACTCCTGCGTTACACCGCAGTTCTGGTACGTACTGCGTCGGTCTTGAGCCTCGGTGTAGAATGTGTATCTGTTGATATCATACGATTGCCACATCACGACTTTGCTATCGGGTTCTTGTGACAACATTCGGATGGTTTCTTCTTCTCCATTTGACAGCTCCCTTTCATACCAGTAGTCCTTTAGCCACCCGGAGAACTTTGTGTTATGCTCTTTTATGAGCGCAACTGTGCCCTTTTTCGGATTCACTTCGCACAATTGTTTCATGTGGATCTCAATATAAGGTCGTACCACAGCCAACTGTTGCAACACCACGAAATGTGCTCTGTTGTAGTCATCTGATCTTTTTGATTGATACACGTGTAAACTTTTATGCCCAATCGCACCTTTACCGTCGAGCCTACCTGCGTGCCGCGAAATTGGAACACCTATAGGTTTTTGATAACGCATGTAATCCGTGCAGAACTCGACGCCCTCTTCGGTGGCATAGCCTTGGATGATGCTACCTTCTGGATGCGCTCTGTTACGAACGTAGTGCTTGATAACCCCGTTGTACCTTTCAAATGGGTACATGTTGTGCAAAAACACGGGACCGAGGTCCAGTATCTCCGGGACGATATGGATCATGAGATGTACCATGACATCGAAGAATGCTGGAGGAAATACATCTCAAGTTCGCATAGTATGACAGTGATCTCGGCCTTCAGTTTCAGGCAGCGTTGCACCGTGATTGACTTCTGACAGATAGTGTTGAAGAAGTTACAAAGATCCGTGATCGTCTTGCGGAAACCTAACTCCATGATACCTCTAATTGTGATAGGCAGTATTTGTGTGATCATCACATGGCAGTCATGAGACTTCATGCCAATCAGTCGGTGAGTCTTCATGTCAACAAGTTTTCGGATGTTCGCGGAGTAACCTGAAGAAACTTTGACACCATAGAGGCATTCGCAAAGCCTATGGAGCTCGTCTCTACTCAGAGTGTAGCAGGCAGCAGGACAGCTGGTCTTGACTCTGATACCATTCTTCTCCGTCTTGGTCATTTCTCTGGTTGCCCACAGCTCAGGTCTTATATTCATGTGTTGCATGTCTGCTCGTGCCTTCGGCCCATCTTTTGTTTTGTCTGGAATGTTGAGCAAGAGACCAAGCAAACTGTCGCAGACATTTTCTCGACATGCATTACATCAATGCTGTGACGTGTGTCTAGGTGAGGCCAGTAAGGCAATTCCCAGAAAACAGATTTTCTTTTCTAGACGCCCTTTACCGGCGGTTGTTTCTTTCCTTTCCCTGGCTCAACTTCATCCATTTCATTCAAGAGATCATAGATTTCTTGTCCGGTCTTCTCGCGAGGCTTTGGACGGATTTCTTTTGTTCCGTCGAACCTTTCCGTGTCCTCTCTCCATGGGTCATTCATGGTCAGCCACCTTCGGTGTCCCATGAACACGATTTTTCTAGAGCCCTCTAAGAAAACACTTGTGGTTTCCTCCATGCACTTAACACATGCTTCGTATCCTTTGGTGCACTGGCACGCGTTGTTCCCGTACGCCGAATAATCTTGTACCATTGTGAATAACAGGCCTTTCAGAGTGAAGAACTCTTCTCTGTCCGCGTCCCAGACCTGAGCCCCTTCTTCCCACAGCGTAGCTAGTTCATCGTTCAGTAGCTGTAGATACACGTTAAGATCCATTCCAGGTTGTTTTGGCTCTTGAATGAGAAGAGACAGGTGCATGTACTTCCGCTTCATGCATAACCATGGAGGGAGGTTATAGATCCAAAGAACAACGGGCCATATGCTGTGTCTGCTGCTCATGTTGCTGAATGGATTTATTCCGTCCGTACTCATACCGAACCTGATATTCCTAGGATCACTACCGAAATCTGGGTATTCGGCGTCAATTGCCCTCCACTGACAAGCATCAACTGCGTGTCTCAGCACCCCGTCCTTTCTTCACCCCTCTTCGTGCCAACGCATCAGTTTTGCCTCCTTCTTATTACCGAATAATCGCTTCAGACGAGGGAGGACTGGAAGGTACCATACAACCTTTGCAGGGGCACCACTCGTCACTTCTTCCTCGTTATCGTCTTGGTTTCTGCCCCGCTTATATTGAGATGTGTTGCACATCGGACATTTGTGCAGCTCTATATACTCCTTGCGATAAATAATGCAGTCGTTCAGACAAGCGTGGAGTCTCTCTACATCCAATCCAAGGGGGCAGACCACCTTCTTGGCTTCCTCGATGCTCGTAGGCAGCACGTTCTCTTTTGGAAAAACCATCGCAAGGTAAGCCAGTGTCTCATCGAAGCTAGCGTCGGGACAGTTGTGGGCTGCCTTGATCCTCAGAAGTTCTAGCGTGACTGATAGACGCGTGTGCTCAGGATCGCAGCTGCGATACAGCGGTTTTGTCGAGTCTTCCATCAGTTTCGCAAACTTTACGACCCCTCTTTCATCCTCGGGGTCTTCGACCACCTGGTCCGCCATGTGACTGTCCCTTAACATTTCAGCCAAATTGTTCCCCGTCAAGTCGTCCCTACATTCAGAAATATGGTCTTCATCTTCTTCTACGTCTTTGTGTACGGCCTCTTCTTCTAAACATTCAGGACTAGCTGAAATTTCCGTCTCCTCACCGTGACTTGTCCAACGTGTATAACCTTCCATGAAACCTTTAGTCAACAAGTGTAGCTGCAACATGCCTCTCTCCCTGACCATTATCGTGTTCTTGCATACACAACACGGACAACACATCTTGTTCACACCCTTTTTCTCCCGATCTTCCTCGGCTGCATCTAGAAACCCATTCAAAGTATCAACAAAACTTCGTGTTGCCCTTTCGCCATACATCCAACTTCGATCCATCGATCCCTACGACAACAAACTAATTGATTATAATCTAAATTAACAAAATAATCACAAAATTTATTATTTTCTTTCATGTATTACATCGTACCAAAGAGAACTCGCTCGCTAGCCTTCGAAATAGGGTAAGGAGAGGGAGGAGGGGAAGGGAGGAAATTAAGAGAGGGGAGGGAAAGGGAGGAGGGAGGGAGGAGGGTTAAAAGAGATCTGGATATAGATTGTATATTAGGAGGAGGAGGAGGAGGAGGAGGGAGGGAGGGATGAGGAGAGGGAGGGAGGGAGGAAGGAGAGGATTAATTAATGATCTAGAGGGAGGGAGGGAGGGAGGAAGGTAGGGAGGAAGGAGAGGATTAATTAATGATCTAGATCTACATGAGGAGAGAGGGAGCAGAGGGAGGAGGAGGACAAGGAAGGAGAGCAGCAGCCTACCGAAATCCCCACCGAATCACCGGAGCTGCAGCTGGCCGTGTTGAGGCGCGCGAGCTCAACGGCCAGCTGCTGGCGCGGCCTCCCTTATAAAGTTGCAGGATTATCACTGACGGGCACAAAAATATTGACTGTCAGTGATAAGTATGCACTCGAGGGTCATTCTAGAGTTAAAGATCCACTGACGGGCATTAGATTACCTGTCAGTGGAAGTTCAAGATTCACTGACGGGTCGTTTCGGAACACCCGTCAGAGAATGTTACATTCAGTATTCTACCCTGGAGTTAAGATCCACTGACGGGCATTAGGGTACCCGTCAGTGAAAGTTGAACATTCACTGACGGGCGCTGATTGATCGCCCGTCAGTGAATATTAACGTTAGTAGAGAGAAAAGAATTTCCCCTCTGTTGCCACCTCTACTGACGGGCATTTTGTAGACCCGTCAGTAGAAGTCTGTTCTCTCGCCTTCTGCATCGCGGTTGCACGGGCCCGTCAGTGTTTTCTATAGTCAGTGACGGGTTTCCTAGTGCCCGTCAGTGATGATAGTGCAGAGAAAGTGTTATCTGAGGTAGTGAATTCCTATGCCCTATTATGTCACTAACAGAGAGGAAAGTCACATAAAGTCACCACTTTTGATAAAAAGGTAGCGTGTTTCCATTGCGGGGCCCGCGGGAGGGGGCGCATGAAATCACACCAGGAACCGTCGGAAACCCTACATTTTTGGCATGGAGTCCTAATATGGGTATATAAGGTTGGTGTAAAGAGGGCAAGCCAATACGCAACCTTGAAGTGGCACCTCCTTCACAAACAGGATTCGGCAAACAGCTCGGCACTCGGCAAACAAACCGATTTAGGGCCACCCAGCTCCTTCACAAATTTGAAAGAAAGAAAGAATTATGAAAGAAAAGAAAAGAAAGAAAAAAAAGAAAGAAAAATACCATGTTGTTTGCCGAGTGCCTCTGATCTGACACTCGGCAAACATCGGGGCACTCGACAAACATGTCGTTTGCCGAGTGTCTTTGTTTTGACACTCGGCAAACATCCGACATTTGGCAAACATACTTATTTAGGGCCACCGGATCCTATCTCCTCACCATTTCTCCCACGCGCCGCTTCGCCCCGCCCGCCGTGCCACTCCGCTCCGCCCCGCCCCGCCCCGCTCCGCCCCGCTCCTCTGCCCCGGCTTCCCCCAGATCTGCCACCCCGCCCGCCGCGCTACTCCGCTCCGCCCCGCCCCGGCTATTCCCTTGCCGAGGTCGCCGGCACGCCACCGACCACCCCGAGCCCCAGATCTCACCTCTGCCGGCCCCGTCCCCGAGCTCACGGGCCTCCCCGTCCGCCTCCCTCCCCCACTGCCACCACCCTGCCCTCGTCCTCCCTCACCCCTGCAGCCGTCCTCGAGCAACCCCCATCCGCCCGTGCCGCCACCTCATCCAGATCCCACCGGCCCGAACTCCCACCTCCTTCGGCCTGAGCGCCACTGAGCTCCACCGGCCCGAGCTCCCTCCAGATCCACCAGCCCGTGCCCCCTCTCCGCCGGTCGGCCCATCACCACCCCTAGCCCCCTCTCCTGCGGCCGCGTGTATCAGCAACCGAACCGAGCTCGGCCGGCCGGCCACCCCGAGCACTTCTTCCGCCGGCCAAAGCCCCAGGAGGTGCAAAGTATTTTTTTTGGCATTTGTTTAATTCATGTAATGGGATTGTGATTCTGATGCACAAATTTGATGGAATATGTGATTTTTAGATATGCAATTTTATGTGTATATTGTATGCATGATGAGATATATATGCAAATCTTGTGATATGCTTGGCAATTTTTTGGAATGTGTATGATTTGTGGTTGTTGCTTGGAGGCAAAAATTCAATTTGTATTGTATACCATGGGAGCTATGTGTATTGTATGATCCAAAAATATGCATTGTATACCATGGGAGAGAAAAAGGGAAGATGAATTTGATTTATTGAAACTTGAGAGAGCTATTTGTGCATGGATATTTGAGAGAAATGGTTAATCTAATTACACCGGCTTATGCACAAGCTCAAGCCAAAAAGAAGGGGGCCTCTATCTGCTACAATATGCTCATGTTTTAAACAAATGGAAGATCTAACCCATGCACTTCTATATTTTTTATCAGGTCTTGCATGGGCTATCTGTGAGCATCTTGTAGAAGTGACTGAGCCCTGATATCGCTGCCGGCCCCGATCCTGCCTCCGCCGCTGTTCCACTACTTCCTCTACGGTAGAGGTGAGCTTCTCCATCTCCTCCTCTGTTCCCCCTTGCTCTATTCCGGCCATCGAGCCGATGACACTAGATCTTTATTCATATACAGTCACGTAACCCAGGCATCTCCCGTTCGAAAGAGTTATGGTTATAAATATGCAAGTCTTTGCATATCTATAACCATAACTGTTTCAAATTGTCCACATTTTTTTGGACAGCCCGAGGATGTGTAGATTATGTTTGTTTCCATGCTCTACTCTAATCTGAGACAGAGTTTCAGCAGTGTCTCCCCGTTGTTCTTCGGATACACATTCTCTTGGTTTGTTGCCGAGACGTGTATTTGGAGAACAGCGGGGAGGTGCTGCTGAAATTTTGTCTCAGATCGGAGTAGAGCATGGAAACGGCCCAATCTACACATCCTCGGGTAGGATTAGGACCTATCTTTACCTATTAGATAGTCAATGCATGTCTATTCCCAAAATATCAGAGGATGGATGATCGTGAGTGGATGTACACTGGCTGCTCTAGTCAGGGTTTGTTGAGCGATGAATGGATCCAGAAGACCGATGAATTCTTGGAATTAGCATTTGTTAGTGCTAAGGGACCTCGTGGAACTTGGTGTCCCTGTAGTATTTGTGAAAACGTGCATCAACAAACAAAGGAGGTCATGGGTCAACACCTTTGTAAGTATGGGTTTATGCCACACTATACCCGGTGGACCTACCATGGTGAGTCCGAACGTGCCAGAGAGGAGGTGGTGCGACAACGCACCGACGACTATGATGCCGAGATCGGAGACATGCTAGATGACTTTCATGAAGCACATTTTGATGAAGCACATGTGCCACCTATGGAGGAAGTGCCGGAGCCAACCACAAAGGCCTTTTATGATATGTTGTCTGCGGCATAGCAACCCCTTCACGGGCATTCCAAGGTTTCTCAACTGGATGGCATCGCACGCCTAATGGCTGTCAAGTCCCAGTTTAGCTGGAACCGAGAATCCTTCAATGTAATGCTGACAGTTGTTGGTAGCCTTCTCCCGGAAGGTCACTGTCGCGGGGAATTCGCGGCAATATCCATTTGTAGTAGGGTTTTTGGGGGATGCGTGTAAAGAAGATCTAGGCGGTGCACACAAGGATTTTACCTAGGTTCAGGCCCTCCAATGGTGGAGGTAATACCCTACTCCTACTGTATGTAGTAAGATTCTTGTGTGAAAAAGAGAGTACAAGAGGTTGAAGATGAAGCTAGTAAGTCTAGAGATCAGAGAATGTAGTCTCTCCCCTCCATCTGCATGGGGGGCTCGGCCTTATATAGGCCTGTACATTAGCCGACTCGGTCACTCGGCTCTGCTACAGTAACTGTCCTAATTAACTGAGACATTTACACTTTGTAACCGTCCGAGTAACGCCAGTCTTCATGCCGGTTGAAATGTATGTCTTGATGAGTCGTAACGCCTGTCTTAATGGCACCCGGACGTTGTACTGTTGCAGGCCTTTCTTGGGCCTTCATCCGAGTGGACTTGCCTAAGCCTGTTGGGCCGACTCGTTGTGTTGGGCCTACCCAGATGGGCTCCCCTCGTCAGTAGCCCCCGAGTGCTTCAAGGTCTCGACATGGATGCCGACTGAGGAGCAGGCTGTGCATGCCCAAGTCGCTGGTGGAGAGACCTTGATGGACTCTCCTGATACCTGAAAAGAGGTTAGATTTGTGCTAAGCATTAGGAACTCGGTGATACCCGTGCTTTCCGGCTGGGGAAGTCGGCTTGTGGCCTTCTGAGAGGCGTATCATGAATTCTGAGTGAATCTGAAATAGCGTCTAGCATATCCGAGTGGACGGTTGCCATCTTGTGCCCGCGGGGGGGACGCCTTCGATCTTCAGCTTCGAAACCGAGTCCTTGAACTCCGGCATTGAACCCTGAATTAGTGAACCATTTTGCACCGCTGTGGCATTCGGCTACGATTCAGGGATCATGCTGTCCCGCTGTGGATGCCGGGTTCGTCCTTAGCCTGGGTGTTGCCGAGTGACCTGCAAAACCCTGTTGGGTCGGTCATCAGCACCCTTTCGCAGAGCCAGTCTGCTTCCGAGTTTGACGGCTTGTGCGCCTCGGAACTGTTTGATGGAATCGGTATAACCCGTGACGTGTCCCAGTGGGCCAAACCGACTGTTGACTCGACGCCTGAGCGCGGTTCGACTCAAACTGAGTCGAACCCGGTTGGTGCCGGTTGGAGTCACGATTTCATCTTGACCGAGATGTCACATCAGCATTCAATGCGTGCAGCCGGGTGGACAGAGTGCCCGTAGTGCAATGATTTCACCTCGAGTCGCGCACAAAGCGTGCCCGAGACATCCGCTGCTGCTCTGATTTCGCGCGACATCCGAGGAGACGGCTCATCATGACTGCACCCGAATCACGCGGGTAGCGCGCACGGGACGGAGGCTGACGTAATGTCAGCCAGTCACGTCGCCTAGGATGCCACGTTGTGGCGAAAAAGACGCCCGAATCCCGCGGGTTTGCGCGCGCGGGACGGCAGTTGCCGCGGCGGTTTCCCGCCACGTCGGACGCACGACTGCTGGCGGTTGGACTCCCCTGGCTATAAAAGGGGATTTTTGGGCTGCCGCACTTCCCATCTGCGCTTGCCTTCGTCTTCCTTGCGCCCAAAATCCTTTGCCTCCGGAGCTCCGCCACCACGCGCTCGTTCCCGAGATAAAGAACTCGTTCGTCGCCGTCATCCACCAGCCGGCGAACATGTCTCGCGCCAGCAAGGGAAAGAAGTCTGCTGCTTCCTCCTCCGCCACCGTCGCCGACGGGTGGAAGAAAGGGGATTGGGTCCCCTCGGTCATCACCGACGAACTACTCATCGGCTTCGTCAGCACCGGCCTGCTGCCGCCTCGCACCATCAGCAACTGGCGGGCACCGTTCTAGGAGGCGAAGCAGCGCCGACCGGTTTGGAGTCATTCTTAAGCTCCAAAGGACAGATGGAAGCTCATCGATCCAGGAGCCGACGGCCCGTTTCAGCGGGGCTAACAACCGGGGCTTGATGCCTTGAAGAATCAGAGCGTTGGACCGTTCGACTTGGCCATTTGACTGCGGATGAGCCACGGAGGCATAATCGATCCGAATCCCATGATCCCGGCAGAAGTGGCGGAAGGCTTCAGCAGTGAAGTTCTTGCCGTTGTCGGTGATGATGCTATGGGGGATTCCGAATCGGAAGATGACTCCCTTCATGAAGTTAACGGCAGTCGGACCATCGAGCTTCATGATTGGCTTGGCTTCAATCCACTTCGTGAACTTGTCCACGGCCACAAGGAGATGAGTAAAACCTCCCCGGGCTGTTTTGAGCGGACCCAACATGTCGAGTCCCCACACGGCAAAACGCCATGTGATCGGAATGGTCTTGAGCGCAGTAGCCGGCATGTGTATTTGACGTGCATACCGCTGACACACTTCGCAAGTTCGGACGAGTTCCTCAGCATCAGCATGTGCACTGAGCCAAAAGAAACCGTGTCGAAAGGCTTTAGCGACCATGGCTCTTGATGAAGCATGGTGACCGCAGAGTCCCGAGTGGATTTCCTCGAGCAGTGTTCGGCCTTCTTCCGGCGAAATGCAGCGCTGGAAGATTCCAGTAGTGCTGCGCTTATAGAGCTCACCATTGATGGTGGTATAAGCTCGAGCGCGGCACACAATGCGGCGTGCCTCAGTCGGATCTTCAGGCAGCTCCTTGCGCAAGAGGTAAGCCAGGAACGGCTGAGTCCAAAGAGGGACAACCGCCAAGACGTCTTCTTGGGTCGGTTGAGCCGGTTCTGAGTGTGATGACCCGGCTTCACACGACTCGGTTGCCGACTCCAACTTGACGGATGGTTGGAAGAGCTGCTGAAGGAACACTCCGGGTGGGACTTTTTCCCGAGCTGAGCCGATCCGGGCAAGGGAATCGGCTGCTTCATTATCTGCTCATCGAACATGGTGAAGCTCGAGGCCATCAAAGTGTCCTTCCAGCCGGCGTACAGCGGCACAGTATGCCACCATGGTAGGATCCTTGGCGTCCCAAGCTTTCATTACTTGTTGCACCACCAGATCCGAGTCGCCGCAACAAAGAAGTCGGCGAATGCCGAGTGAAACTACAATGCGCAAACCATGCAGTAACGCCTCGTACTCCGCCACATTGTTGGAGGCGGTGAAGTGGATCTGCAGCACGTAATTTAACTTGTCGCCTTTGGGGGAGATCAGCACGACTCCAGCCCCTGTGCTCGCAAGCATCTTCGAGCCGTCGAAGTACATGACCCAGTGCTCCAGGTGCACCTGAGTCAGAAGGGTCTGGCTCTCAATCCACTCGACGATGAAGTCCGCGAGGGCTTGTGACTTGATTGCCTTGCGAGGCTCGTAGCTGATGTCGTGCGGCATGAGTTCTATCGCCCACTTAGCGACTCGGCCCGTGGCATCCCGATTGTTGATGATGTCAGACAAAGGGGCATGACTCACCACGGTGACCGAGTGGGCTTGAAAATAATGCACCAACTTCCGAGTCGCCAAAAACACGCCATAGACGAGCTTCTGGTAGTGTGGGTAGCGCTGCTTTGACTCGGAAAGGACTTCACTAATGTAATAGACGGGTCGCTGTACCTTATGGATTCGGCCTTCTTCTGCTCGCTCTACCACTAGAACAACGCTAACCACTTGATTCGTGGTCGCGATGTACAGTAGCATGGGCTCACCCTCCATTGGTGCAGCGAGAACCGGAGGTGTTGACAGAAGACGCTTGAGATCTTCGAAGGCTTGTTGAGTTTCACTCGTCCACTCGAAGGAGTCAGACTTCTTGAGGAGTCGATAAAAAGGCAAGGCCTTCTCACCGAGTCGGGCGATGAACCGACTTAAGGTAGCAACACACCCGGTTAAGCGCTGGACCGACTTCAGATCTTTCGGCTTTCCCATCTTGATGATGGCGTCAAGTTTTTCCGAGTTCGCTTCGATTCCTCGCTCGGAAATGATGACGCCGAGTAACTTGCCAGCCGGAACTCCGAAGACGCACTTCTCCGGGTTGAGCTTCATGTCGAATCTCCTGAGATTGGCGAAGGTTTCGGCCAAGTCAGTCAAGAGGTCCGTGGTCTTCTTTGTCTTTATCACAATGTCATCGACGTAAGCCTGGACATTTCTGCCTATCTGGTCATGTAAACACTTTTGCATACAACGTTGATATGTAGCACCAGCATTTTTCAAACCAAAAGGCATTGTGATGTAACAAAAAGCCCCAAACGGGGTAATGAAAGAAGTTTTTATTTGATCTGACTCTTTCATTTTGATCTGGTGGTAGCCTGAATAGGCATCCAGAAAACACAAACGTTCGCAACCGGCTGTGGAGTCGACGACTTGATCCACTCGGGGTAAGGCGAACGGGTCCTTGGGACATGCTTTATTTAAGGACGTGTAGTCCACACACATGCCCCAAGTTTTGTTCTTCTTAAGAACCAGGACCGGGTTTGCCAACCAGTCCGGGTGAAGAACTTCCTTGATGAACCGGGCTGCGAGGAGTCGGACGATTTCTTCTCCGATTGCCTTGCGCCGATCTTCAGCGAAGCGACGAAGAGCCTGCTTCACTGGCTTTGCATCCTTGGCGATGTTGAGGGAGTGCTCGGCGAACTTCCTTGGAACACCCGGCATGTCTGCTGGCTTCCATGCGAAGATGTTCCAATTCTCACGAAGGAAGTCGACGAGCGCGCCTTCCTATTTAGCCTCAAGGTCAGTCCCGATTTGGACCGTCTTGGACGGATCCTCAGGATGGACCTGGACACGTTTAGTGTCCTTGGCCGACTGGAAGGCGGACTCGGTTGCCGCCTTCTTGCAGGGTGGAGGTTGGTCCGAGTCGACGGACGTCTGGATGTTCTCCAGCTCCTGAGCCGCAATCAGGGACTCGGCTATGTCTGCACTGGCGAGGTCGCACTCGTTGGAGCGCTCGAAGTCGCCGGTGATGGTGATGACGCCTTTAGGACCCGGCATCTTCAACTTCAAGTAAGTGTAGCACGGCCTAGCCATGAACTTGGCATAAGCCGGCCGGCCGAAGATCGCATGATATGCGCTCTTGAAGCCGACTACCTCGAAGGTCAATGTCTCGACTCGGAAGTTGTTCGGCTCGCTGAACACAACTTCCAAGGAGATCTGACCCAGAGGCTTGGCACACTTCCCAGGCACTATTCCGTGGAAGGAAGTGTTACTGGGGCGAAGCTGGGTCTCCGAGACTTGCATCTTCTTCAGGGTGTCCATGCAGATGATGTTGATACTGGAACCCCGGTCCATAAGGACTTTGCGGAGCTTGAATCCGCCGACCTAGGGATCCACCACCAAAGGATGCTTGCCGGGTTGAGGGACCCGGTCCGGGTGGTCGAGTCGGCTGAATCTGACTGGCACCTCGGACCAGTCCAGCCATTGAGGGACAGCCGGCACTGTCGCGTTGACCTCGCGACAGCGCAGCTTCCGACCCCTTTTGGAGTCCGATCCCTGGAAGATCATGAGTACCCCCCCTTTGAGGGGGATACTGCGCAGCGCCGCCGCCTGCCGCGGAGCCTCCTTCCCCGCCGTCTTCCGGCTCGGGCTGCTTTTCTTCCCGGAGGCACTGCAGGAAGCTGCACTCCCGGGTCGAGTGCCCCGCCTGGTAGTTGGCGGTGCTGTGAAAAGAGCAGGGCCTGTCAAGGACCTCCTCAAAAGTAAGTTTTGGCACCTTGCGCTATTGCCAAGGACGCTCTTTCTTCTGGCCAGCATCACCGCGCTGGGGGCCACGTTCAGCCGCCGCAACCAGGTCGGCACCACTGACCCCGTCTCCGCCAGCCTTCCGCTTCGGGGGCCGATTGTCCGCACGCTTCCGACCTGAGTCGGCGGGGACTTTCCGGCTCGAAGACTCGGCTTTTGCCTTGCCTTTATCTTTGTACCGCATCGCCTCCTCACCCGTCACATACTTGCTGGCGACTTCCATGAGTCGGCCCATGGTCTGAATATTAGACCGGGCCAACTTGTGTTTGAGGAGCTCATATTTGACTCCCTGGGAAAAGGCCTGAATGGCCTGCGTCTCGGTGACATCCTCAATCGAGTTGCGCAGCCGAGTCCAGCGTTGGATGTAATCGCGGACCGACTCGCCTTTCTCCTGGACGCAGAGCCACAGGTCTTGGGCGTTCCCAGGGCGCTTATACGTGCCGTCAAAATTCTTGACGAAGGCCTCTTGGAGGTCCCTCCAGTCGTAGATGCTGTCTTCGGGCAGGCTGTTAAGCCATGCCCGAGCCGACCCTTCCAGCATCAGGGGTAGGCTTTGGAGGGCGACATGCTCGTTGCCTCCTCCTATGTTGCAGGCGACCAAGTAGTCGGCAAGCCAAGTTTCCGGCTTGGCTGTGCTGTCATACTTGTCTATGCCGCTGGCGATCCGGAACTGGTCCGGAAAAGGCTCGGATCGAATCCGCCTGCTGAAGCAAAGCGGTCCGGTGGAGGCAGAGCCACCCGGCTGATTGACTTCACCAGCGCGTCGTTCGGCCCGCACCTGGGCTGCTCGTCGTCCCTCGATGTCATCACGAGCATCTCGGGCGTCGTTTGCTCGGAGGGAGCCGGCTTGTCGCCGCTCAGTCTGGAGTCGGTTGATCTCCTGGCGAGCGTCAGGCCGATTCGTAGACCGACTCGGCTGCGACGAGCCAACTGTGACAGGGCGACTCGGAGTCGCCAAAGGCTGACTCCGAGTTTTTTTTCAGTGCTAATCGACCCGGCCTCGTTTTGCTGTTCCACCGCCGTCTTCATCAACACAACGACTCGGCGGTGGATTTTTGCCGTGGGGCCATCTGCCGGAGGCGGCAGTGAGTCGGCCAACGCGGCAGCCGCGAAGAGGTTTTGAGCTGGTGTCTGGTAGACAGGGACACCATCCTGCTCTTGCCTGAAGAGAGGGGCCCAAGTAGCCCGGCTCCTCCGGGCGGCTGAAGAGACTCGGCGATTCGCGTGACTACGCGAACCATGAGGCTCATTCGGTTGCCGCTCTCGCTGTTCGAGGGCCGCCCGCTCTTGATCGAGGCGTTCTCGTTCAGCAAGGAGGGCTTGCCGAGAGGCCTCCAAGGCCTCTCGGCCTCCGACTGCCCTTCGATGGGAGTCAGCAAGTGTTCATGCGTTGCCCTGGCGGCTGCGGCAGACGTGCCCGTGTCGTCCGCGCCACCGGGTCCAACCATGTATACCTCTGCCGAGGCAGTGTGGCTGTGCGTACTTTCACCCCCATCGGATTCATCGGAATCCAAGAGAGGGAGGAGAGATTCAGCGCCCACCATAGCGACGAACTGGGGGCGTTCCGCGTCTTCGCTCAGGGCGAAAGGACGCGGGTCTTGAAGACGCAGCTGGCCGAAAACGTCAGCTACGAAATGAAGGCTGCCGAAGATGAACTCTGAGCCTTCGGGGTGCGCCATGAACGGTGCATCACCGGCGATCAGCTTGCCGCCGATGATCGGAGAAGAACCCGCCTGGATCATGGTTCCAATGCACGCGACCCCTACCTGGCGCGCCAACTGTCGCGGGGAATTCGTGGCAATATCCATTTGTAGTAGGGTTTTTGAGGATGCGTGTAAAGAAGATCTAGGCGGTGCACACAAGGATTTTACCCAGGTTCAGGCCCTCCAATGGCGGAGGTAATACCCTACTCCTGCTGTATGTAGTAAGATTCTTGTGTGAAAAAGAGAGTACAAGAGGTTGAAGATGAAGCTAGTAAGTCTAGAGATCAGAGAATGTAGTCTCTCCCCTCCATCTGCATGGGGGGCTCGGCCTTATATAGGCCTGTACATTAGCCGACTCGGTCACTCGGCTCTGCTACAGTAACTGTCCTAATTAACTGAGACATTTACACTTTGTAACCGTCCGAGTAACACCAGTCTTCATGCCGGTTGAAACGTATGTCTTGATGAGTCGTAACGCCTGTCTTAATGGCACCCGGACGTTGTACTGTTGCAGGCCTTTCTTGGGCCTTCATCCGAGTGGGCTTGCCTAAGCCTGTTGGGCCGACTCGTTGTGTTGGGCCTACCCGGATGGGCTCCCCTCGTCAGTCACGTTCTACCAAAGAGCATGTACGAGTCGAAGAAAGTCCTCCGTGCACTTAAGATGCCATATGAGCAGATACATGCTTGTCCAAAGGGATGCATCTTATTTACGAAAGAACACGCGGACGCAAAGTACTGTGTGAAGTGCAATTCCTCTAGATATCTTGAGGTAGACTCTGGTGATGGTCAGAAGAGGCAGCTCGCAATCCCCGTGAAGATCCTTCGGTATCTTTCATTCATACCGAGAATCCAACAGCTTTATATGACTGTGGAATCTGCCAAACAGATGACATGGTACAAAGATGGGCGTCGATACAATCCTGACAAGCTGGTACATCCATCGGATGGTGAAGCATGGAAGAGGTTCGATCTGATTCATCGTGAAAAAGCTCTAGAGGCTCGGAATGTACGAATTGCGATAGCAATTGATGGGTTCAATCCATATGGTATGACGACTGCCTCATACAGCTGTTGGCCCATGTTTGTTATTCCCCTCAATCTCCCCCCTAGCGTCATCTTTCAACGACAGAACATATTCCTGTCACTGATAATTCCAGGGCCTGAATACCTGGGAAAGAATATGAGTGTGTACATGGAGCCACTGATGGATGATTTGGTCCGTGCTTGGGAGGACGGGGTCTGGACATACGACCGAGCTACAAAGACAAACTTCAAAATGCTTGTTTGGTACCAGTACTCCCTGCATGACCTACCGGCATATGGGATATTCTGTGGCTGGTGTGTGCATGGGAAGTTCCCATGCCCAGTATGCAGGGCGGCTCTGAAGTTCATTTGGTTGACGAAGGGTGGCAAGTATTCTTCCTTCGACAAGCATCGACAATTCCTTCCTCTTGACCATCCAATCAGACAAGACGTGTAGAACTTTATGAAAGATGTAGTTGTCGAAGGCTCAGCACCAACTAAGATGACCGGTGCCGCGGTTCGTGCTCAGTTAGACGCTCTCAAGCCCAATGCCCAAGGAGATGGTTTTGTGGGATATAGTGAGCAACATGACTGGACTCACAAGCCATGCTTGTGGAATCTCCCCTACTTCGATGATCTCCTTCTTCCACATAACATTGATGTAATGCACACTGAAAAGAATGTCGCCGAGGCCATTTTTGGCACAATCATGGACATTCCTGAGAAGACGAAGGATAACGTTAAGGCAAGAGTCGATCAAAAGAGATTATGCAATAGACCAAAGCTAGACATGGCCCCTCCCAGAGGCGGGAAATCGTGGACGAAGCCGAAGGCTGATTTCATTCTTACAAGGGCCCAAAGGAGGGAAGTACTTGAGTGGTTCCAAACCTTGATGTTCCCTGATGGGTGTGCAGCGAATCTGAAGAGGGGAGTGAATTTAGCTACTTTGCGAATCAACGGGCTCAAGAGTCATGACTATCACATATGGCTTGAGCGGCTACTGCCGGTGATGATTCGAGGCTATGTCCCCGAGGATGTTTGGCTAGTGCTGGCGGAGTTGAGCAATTTCTTCTGTCAGCTTTGTGCTAAGGAATTATCTCATACCGTGCTAGCAGACATGGAAAGACTGGCGCCTGTGTTACTCTGCAAGTTGGAGAAGATCTTTCCACCAGGCTTCTTTAATCTGATGCAACATATGATTTTGCACCTCCCGTATGAGGCACGAATGGGGGGCCCCGTGCAAGGCCGTTGGTGCTATTCAATTGAGAGATTCCAAAAAATTCTTCGAAATAAATGTAAAAATAAATGCAAAATTGAAGCATCCATAGCCGAGGCATACATCCTGGAGGAGGTGTCAAACTTCACGACAAAATACTATGCTGACAATTTTCCCAGTGTGCATAATCCACCCTCTCGTTACAATGCTGGCAACCCCGAAGATGAATCCAAGCTTAGCATCTTCAGAGGGCAACTAGGCAGTGCAAGTGGTGCGACTAACAAGACCTTGCAACATGAAGAGTGGCGCACTATTATGTTGTATGTCTTCACCAACCTTTCTGAAGTGGAGCCATACATGCGGTAAATGCTCAATAAATTATTTCTCAACTAGTCAGAAGTTTGTGTCTAACTCCGCTTGTTCTCATCGCTATAGGGAATTCAATGAGCAATTCTGGCATAAATCAAGGGAACCGACCCTCGAGGAAGCTTCGGCCCTTCTTAGAGATGGTGTGGGAAATGGCATGCCCGATTTCATTTGTTGGTTCAAACAAAAAGTACTTTCTAACTTGGCTCCTAGTTAGTTTGACATTTCAAGTTGGTCTTACATGCGACTAATACACCAAGCTATCCCGTTTAAAATGGTAGGGAACAACTGATGAGTCTATGAGTGCCGACTTGAGACAAGTTGCTGATGGTTGTGCCTATAGGGTGAGGTCATTTAAGGCTTACGATGTGAATGGATATCGCTTCCATACAGCAAGCCATGAGCAGAGTCGGCCCAATCGAAGAACAACAAATACTGGAGTTTTTACTCCAGGTTCAGATGGGGTTGAGTACTACGGAAGAACTGAAGAAATATACGAACTGAATTTTGATGGGAGCAAACCTCTGAATCCCATCATGTTCAAATGCCATTGGTTCGATCCAGAAGTAGTGAGACGGACCCCTAATCTTGGACTAGTCGAAATTCGACGATCAACCATCTTACCAGGAGACGATGTCTATATTGTGGCTCAACAGGCCATGCAAGTTTATTATCTCTCGTACCTATGCAAAACTATGGAGCGTCTTAAGGGTTGGGATGTTGTGTACAAGGTACCGCCACACGGTAAACTACCTGTCCCAAATGATGATGATTACAACATAGACCCCAACACATATGATGGAGAGTTCTTTCAAGAAGATGGCCTCGTCGGGAATTTCATTATCGACTTGACGGAAGCTCAGGGCATGGAAGTCGACAATGAAAGTGGTGCTGACGAGGATGAAGAAGACGAGGTTGAGAATGTGGAGGACTTGGAATTACTTGAGCGGTTACATTTAGGCAATGATGGTGTTGATGACATTCCTCCTCCCGAGCACCAGGATGATTATTTCAACACGCGTGATAGTGATGATGAGACTTATGATCCAGCTGATCCCGATGATGATGATTATTTGTAACAACTGTATGTTTATTTGTAACAACTGTATCATCTGTACTAATTGGTTTACTCTTTCCCATAGCATTTTTTTCATTATGCTTCATTTATTTACATGAAGTTGTATCATCCGTACTAATTGGTTTACTCTTTCTCATAGCAGGTGATTGAAGCATGGTGGGCGGTATACGGAGATTGTTAGCGTCTTTATACAAAGGGGGGAGGGATGCAAGTGAAGGCTCCGGAAACAGACCCCGGGGAAGACCTCCAAGAGAGGAAGGTCGAGAGGCGGAGGCAGGTGTGGAGGAGGTGCTCAGTCTATCTCGCCTATACCTGCGGCTGAGTCTGAGTCTCAGGAGGCGGAGGAGGAGAGGCAGGAGACGTCTATACCTGCGGCTGAGTCTAAGTTTGGGGATAAGGAGGAGGAGGTAGAGGAGGACGAGGAGAGGGCTCACTCCGCCGAAGCATCGCAGGGGGGTACCTCCAGCTCTACTTCTTCCCGTGTGTGGCTGCGTGGTCCTTCTAGCCTCCCGAAGCAAGCGGTGCCCATTGATAGACGGTCGCTCATTCGACCAGACAGAGAGAAGTAAATGGCTCTCTCTACTCTCATATTTTTTTTGCTTTTGTATCTTCAATATTTCAACACATACTAATAATTTGGCTTTACACTTGTGCAGAAACTGGAAGAAGGTTGGAGAAGGTGACCACTCACGCCATGTAAACGGCGTCCTTGGACTTTTGATCAAGGAGAAATTCCCTGGCATGGTTACTTTGGGCGAAGTAACCGAGCCGGCATACACATGGGCCCACTATGTAGCCGAGTCGGACGCCCATGACCGGGAGGGAAGGGAGTTTCCCAATAGAGCCGAGCGGGTGAAGGCCGAGCTGTGGGTAAGTTTCTTTCGCACTACATTAGTCAATACTAATTGCATGGAAATTATTGAACTAATGACTGGATCTGTCGCGTCTATATGTAGGATTTCTTTAGATGCGAGGCGGGCTTCAAGGATAGGGCAGCTGCTGTCGTCGACAGAGCTGCCAAGAAGCTTGTTAAGGATATGCACTATGAGGTGCGCGTCCAGGCCGTGATCAAATTTCACGCGGAACACCTTGGAGAGAAGGTGTCAAAAAAAGACGCTAGGACCAAATATCTGACCCGGGAGCAATACCTGTAGGTAAAGTACATTAATGCTTATTATTCCTTAGATTACTAACACTTAATTTCTTCTTCTTATATATGATGTACTTTATTATTTAGGTGCCTCTCCGAGGTGGTGCGCCCAACACCTTCCGTGCTGGGAGCGGATCGTGGAGAAGTGGTGCGCTCCCGAGTGGGAGACGAGTCACGAAGCTGCCCGGGAAAGACGATTGTTGATGCAAGGCGCACCACACCATCAAGGCAACCTCACCCTGACTGGTTATGCGGCTAGATGGGTATGCAATAGCATCTGTTTCTTCCCAAGCTCAGTTCTTCTTAATTTCTGTGCGGGCGCCCCCTTATGAATCTTCTTGCTTTTCTGTTGCAGTCGGCAAAAAATGATGGTCAGCCTTGCTCCCAGTTCAAGGCATATGCTTTGGCCCATAAGTCAAAGACGTTGCACGGTGTTGTTTATGATCCGAATGACCTGGTCTCAGCGTACACCAATGAGAACGTCAAGGCTCGCCTGGATGGATACACATCGATGGCAAAGGAGATCCACGGGCAAGACTTTGATCCGAGCGAGCATGATCTTGATGGGGAAGTGGTTATGAGGGCGGGAGGAGGCAAGAAGCATGGCCGGTACTGGATTAGCGACGGCACACTCGATACGGCCTCCACTCCCTCTCTCTCTCAGCTCAGAGCTCGGAGCACGAGCTCAAGTCCGGCTATACGCCCTCGCCCAGAGTCTACACGGATTGCGATGACCGAACTCCAGATTAGTTCTATTTCATTCATCCTCCACGGTCTTTACATGCTTTGTATTGGAACGATGATGAGATTGCGATGACATACTATAGGCCCAGCTGGCTGAAGAAAGGAGGCTCCGACAGGAATTCGAGAGAAGGCAAGAGGCCGAGAGGCTAGCGCTCGAGGAGAGGATGGCGGCAGAACGAGCCCAGTGGTACGATCTTATGAAGGGTGTTTATGCTGCAATTGGCCAAACTCCGCCACCGATGCCAACCCCTCCTCATCAACATGCTCCACACACTCCCCACACTCCTGTGAGTTCGTTTATAACCTTCTAATCACCATTATTGCCCTTCCTATAGCCATAGAGTGTTGTGTAACTATCTCCTCCTTTGCGTAGCATCCATCAGCGGGATCGAATGATCCTGGAGTTGGATCTTCGCAAGCAAGCCCAAGCAACCCTCGTGGTACTTCGTCGTCAAGAAATTTGCTCCAGTGAACTTGAATCAACCTTTGTCTTTGTGCTCCAATGATGTGATGTTTGTACTTTGCCGATATGTCATATGTGATGCTTCCAGTGAACTTTGAATTATATTTGTGATATGTGATATGTGAAATGTGATGGTTGTGATATTAATGTGATGGTTGTGTCTTTGTGCTCCAATGATATGTAAATTGTTTTGAATTGCAGGGATTTTTGGAAATACAAACAAAAAAAAATTGCTGTGTCAAACAAGGATATGCCGAGTGTAACACTCGGCAAAGGTGCCATGTGGTGCAAGCCTGTGCAATCTGGTATTTCGGCTGCCAGATTTGTCAAGTTTTGCCGAGTGTCACAATTTTGGCACTCGGCAAACCTTGCCACGTGGTGCCCCGGCAACCAGCGACGTACCGACCTATTCAGACAGTTGTTTGCCGAGTGTCTGGGATCGACACTCGGCAAAGAGGTCTAATGGGCGTCCTGGCCGTTTTCTCGCTTTTTTATGCCGAGTGTCGGTTGTGACACTCGGCAACCTTTTTGCCGAGTGCGCGAGAGAAAACACTCGGCAAACAGGGCGTTGCCGCCAAGCTGTATGCCGATCCCTAACACTCGGCACACAGTTTGCCGAGTGCGTTTCCTCCTTCGTGTGCCTTTGGCACACGGCAAATTGATGGAATCCGGTAGTGTATATTCCGGGTTGACCGTGCTAACGTGGCATCTTAGTCAGCAGGGTCCACATGTCACGTATTTTTTTTATTTCCTCTCAATTTGCTCACATGTGCTCTGCACAATCATTTGGCTTCTTTCTGCCATCTCTCTCATACCTTGTTCCCGCCTCCGTCACCGACGGCGCAGCACCACCAGCGAGACGGCCCATAACCGTACCGGCGTTGGCCGCCTCTCTCCGGCGGCGCGGTGCTCTCTCTACCACCTGTGGGTCATCGCCGCGTACCCGAGCTCGCTGCGGCCAAGCCAAACCCAAGGTCCCCACGGCAGGATCCACGTCCGTGCTGGTCGATGCACCGGTGCCTCTTATGTCGTCGTCGTTCATCTGCCGCCTCCTCTACGCCATGCCCTCCCTCATCCATGGTGATGAGGAGCCCATCAAGCATGGTGACCTCGCGCGCAGCCAGAGCGCGGCGAGCCCGGTACGGCTTCCATCGCCTGAACAACGCCAGCCGCCATCGTGATCGCCATTGTCTGCCTCTTAAGCTCCTTCACGTGATCAATCTCCTCGGCAAGCAGCGGCGCCTTGCCTATCCACACGCAAGAGCTAACACATACAACTACAATTATTCCTCTAGATGCTTTAATAGGAATTAGCGACACTCCCAGTCTGATCAAGCTTAGTTATTGCGAGTATCCTCTCTCAAATCTGTTCCAATCGAAGACGTCGTTGCTTCCTTGTGCGCTTGCGGTTGCAAGATTTTGGGATTTTTAGGTTGTTTTTGTTTGATTTTTTGTGAGATTGTGATGAATCGGTGGCATTCCCCTAGCTTGTTTTTTGCCAGGCCTGAAATGGGAGAGCACAGAGAGCATAGGTGAGAGAGAGAACTGGAAGAAAATAAAAAAATCTGACATTTGGGCTTTGCTGACTAAGATGCCATGTTAGCACCTTAGGTGAACCTTTTTAATAAGTTTAAGAGGGTGAAGATATGATTTTAGAGTTTGAGGACATAAGTTAGTGTAGTGCACGTGTTCATCAAACCTCTTTAACAGCTTTGGAGTATTATTTAGTAGAAACCTACGATGAATTCAAAACGTGCTATGTAGTTAGCTTTGATTTAATTTTTTTAAAGTTGAAACTTGCTCATTTGTTAGTTGGAAGTTTTTTTGCTTTAAAGCTCCAGCTTCAACTGTTGGAAGATTTTTTTTTAAGTTGAAAGCTGCTCTTTTGTTAGTAGGAAGTTTGTTGTTATTCGGTTGAAAGCTTCAATTTAATCGTTGGAAACTTGACATATGGCAGTGGAAAGCTTTGATGTTGTCGGTTGAAAGTTGCTAGTTTCTTAGTTGAAAGTTGTCAATTTTTCAGTTGTAGACTCGAATTTCAATCGTTTGGAAGTTGTTTTCATTTTAGTTGAAATCTTGTTTTTTTCTATTTCTAGTCTCCGGTGATCGCCAATAACAACTAGTGTTGGCGCGGGAGGTCGAAGGAGGGAAACAATAGTGAGGAGAAGGCAGAGGAGAAAGATGAGAGGGAATGATAGGGAGTGGGGGAGGCGTCAATCTTGGAGACGAAGGAGAAAACGGGATGAGCAAAACGACTGGAGAAGCGATGTTTAGACATAGGAGATGCGCGGTCGGAAGCTAGGAAAGCATTTCTTGGTCAATACAACCCATGCGTGGTGCTAAGGACAACTCGGGTGGGTTGAAGTCTTGAAGCTCACGCGTGATGCGTACTTACTTTGTGTTCTTGGAAAATTTTCTTATTGACAAATATCAAATATAAAAAATAGTAATTTTCTTATAGACTAAATTTTGGAATACGAATGATATAAACCTCTTGTGAATGCTAAAATAGTTCGTATAAGTTCTCCCATGCTTCACTGAAAATGTTTTGAAGGTTCTGCATTTCTCGAAGCTTGAAGTAAACTTTCATATGATTGAGCTTTTTTGATTCTGAAGATCAATCATTAGAACGGTCACATACTTTGTATTACATTACGACTAATTTGTTGTCGCCTGATGTGATTTTTATGGACGCACTGGATGTCTTGTGGTGACGTGGACAGACCGAGGGAGCGGCGTTGAGTGCATGTAGGGAGCATTGCTAGCTTTACACACATAATGACAAAAATGATGATGTCAGCACATTAAAAACTTATTTCAAAAATTTTAAAAAAAATTATAGCTCAAATACTCTAGTCGATTCACAATCCGTTTTCACCGTCGGCTTCGTCTCGATGAGAGCTTCAAAACTAGATCCCACTCAGATATGTTCCTACAATTTTTTGGACTTTTTAGTTACCACACGGGACTGCATTAATTACTATCCTTTGTCTAATGAGTTATCAGTTACTTGAACCTCGCCATCCACCGCTGACTTATTTGATAGAGCTTCTCAGGCAAGTTCAATAAACCTCCAAATCAAGTCCGTGGGCAAGTCGAATGATGTTACCAATGATTTGTCTTTTTGATTTTTTGATGTGTGGATCGAATTTGGATTTGAATTTTTGTCCCATTATAGATACTTGTTGTGTCAATGTTGTCAAAAAAAAATCAAAAAATCAAAAAAAAATCATGACCATTAGATTTGTTAATTGTGTCTCCAATGCACTAGTACATGTAAGCCTCCTAATATACATAATATGCCTCCGTGATTTTCCTGTTCCTATAGATAGGGCCTCCACGCCGATTATTCCGGAGTGCATTGTACTTGAATCTAACAATTGGTAGTAGTATTTGTTTATTGGGTGTACGGAAATGTACTACTAGCTAAGTGCTTCTGTTGTTGCTTGCTCCGGCAATCTGGCATGTTGTTTCTACCACCGACATAGTTGGTACAAACATCATTGTAGCGTAAGTGGATTAGCTAGTTAATTAGTTTCACGTTGTTGTCAAGCAGGCAATATTAGCTCTAGCTATTTATTGAATTGGGGGGGTGGGGTAGTCAGCCTGAGAATACATGTGGATTAGCTAGATAACTATTTATTATACGACAAGGTAACTAAAGCAGTACAATATCGGTAACCGTTTAGTAGATAGCCTAATAATTATATCACCACTATGGTGGTAATTATTTAATTACTAAACATCCTAGTAAGTGCATCACCACTATGATGGTAACTGGTTACTTACAAGTCTGGTAGCCTACATCACCACTATAGTGAAAATTATTTCTAAACGTCCCAACAAGTACACATGCCAGACTCAAAATCTCGTGCTAAAGAGCGTGGAGGTTCGAGTCCTCTTCAAGACATAATCTAGAGAATGCTCATTCAATGAGCATTCCACGTAGAAGTATTCCGGAAAACTGCGCCTGGCGCTCTCCTCTATCTTCTGAGGTCCTTAACCATCTCCCTGAGAAAAGTTACATCACCACTATGGTAATAATTGTTTACCAAACCGTTTGGTAAGTATATCGCCACTATGAAGTTAATTGGTTACTAAACAGCTTAGTAAGTATATTATTTTCATTTGTCACGTAGCCTAGTCCAAAATAGGATAGCGCACGACCAAGAAAAACATGCCCACAAAGATATTAATTATGATAAACCATTAGCAGGTTTGGCGAGCTCGTGTTTATTAAATTTTTTTGCGGGGCTGTTAAGTGGTTTGACATTGAGCTTCCGTGCTCACGGTCATCAATAATGTGTCTACTAAAGCCTTTTGTAGCCTGTTAAGTGGTTTGGAGTTGGGTTTGTGCGCTCACAGCCACCGATAATGTGGTTGGCGTGTTCGAGTTATACTCCCTCTGTCTAACAATGTAAGGCGCACACGCATCTCAAGATTTACAATTAGATTCACAACATGTTATCTATATGACACAAAAGTGATATTATTGGAAAGTACTTTTAAAAACGAATTCAATGATACTACATATGTATGACATAGCTAAAATATTATAGATTTAATTGTAAATCTTGAAATGTATAAATGTCTTATATTTTTGAACGAAGAGAGTAATACTAAAAGACGACTATGGTCAGGTGGTCTGGGTGTTCGACATAGAAAAAAATACAGATATCACAATTACGAGGAGGCGGACAATGTTTATACTTTGGATTACGGTGTAGCGTGTTTATATTTCACGGGTACAATTTGCATATGGGAAGCAACGAAGGTTAGAGCATTTTTTTTTGTTATGCCGTTGGGTGCATGCAGCTATTCTATCAGAACTATTTGATCACTCTGTGCGGTGAAAAAGCAACCTGTGAAACAGCACACGTCAGCACAGGGTAGACAAGTGTCGTGGTAGGAAATGAAGTGAGATGGACAGAAAAGTAGAAAAACAATCATATAGGCTCGGACAACACGATGTGGGAAGAAATACATGTTTTAGGCGTTCGGGCGAACCATTGCCACATAGTGAAGTCCTTTTTATTTGAAAAAAAGCCAAGGATCATTCAGTACACGCAACTATTTGCATGTATTAATACCTGACATATCCATGTATTACAAGAAGTTTAGAATAGCGACTAGAAATCCATCAAGTACTATTTGGAGAAAAGACTCCGTAGCTAGAAGGATAAAAATGTGTTGGTCGGTGGCAGATCGATACTCATATATTATGTTTTATCCAGCTAACCAATGTTTATGTTGTCCTTTTTTGAGATACCTAAAAAGAGTAAGAAAGCAACTGGATTATTATCAATCCCATTTCCATTTGCAAGGAGACAATCACAAACAAAAATATAGGCTTGCTAAGTAGAACATTATTTGTGAACCAAAATACCAAGGTGGGCTGGTCATCCGGAACCTCGAAAAAGAATATCCACTTAGTAAATGGTTATTTAAATAGATTGCTAAGGACGTAGTTTGATAGCGTCTTCTAAAAAATAAGTATCTCCTAAATAGAACATTGTCTCATTGTAAATACTGCTGCAGTGGCTCTTGGTTCTGGGCAGGCCTCGTGAAGATCAAATAATACTGCTTTCAATTAGGTAGGTTTAACCTCCAGAATGGTCATTAAGTTCGCTTTTGGAAGGAGATGAAGCTAGGTAATGAACCGCTTAATCTACCATACCCAATTTAGCATAATGTTAAAACATGCCACGGTGGCGCATATTTTTGCTTCAGCTCCTCTCAATGTTACTTTACCAAGGGCCAAAATCGAACTAAACTAGAGGTTTGGAATGTTCTTGTACACCGGGTTGCATGGTAGGACACCTTTTCATAAGCTCTACATCAAAGTCTTGTTCTGAATTTTTTTATTTTTAAACTTCGCCTGATTTTTTAATATATTTCTTAGTTTTTAATTTTAACATTTTTTATCTTTTAGTCATTTTTTCTTAATTTATTGATTTTTTTATTTTTGTGCTGATAGGACTGCCATGCGTCGGAAATCAGCATCACGTCATCAATCATACACCTTTGACTGGGGTCAAAAACTAAATATATATGATAATGAAAGTTAAGGATCAAACTTGTCTGGTTTTGTTGTCTTAGGACCAAAACTAAACTCAATCAATAGTTGAGGGATAAAAATAAACTCTTTCCTTACTCATAAATGACACAATACATCGAGAAAGGCGAACAAGATCAGAAGCTAAGAAAAAGAGCTCGATGTCAAATGAGCCCACCTCAAAAAAAAGTTTGCATATCAAAAAATTGTGAAAAAGTGAAATACATAAATGTTCAAATACTATGTACACCTGCAGAGTACTGTGCAAACATTTGCATTTTTTGACTTGTGAAGAAAAGAACAAATTTGGTGCACGAAAGTTTTTATATTAGCCTTTTATCCTTCTTGTTTGCAAAAGGACAAAAGAGTACATATTTATTCCACAAAATTTTACAAATGTACATAATACTCAAAGATCTACGTGTGTGAATTTTTTGTAAAATTTTGCAACACATATTTTGAATTTATGTTTTGAAAGGACTCCCGTCCTGTGAGCCGAGGAGCAAAAAAATTCGTCATTAATTTAGACATGATGGCTAGCTATCAGCTCCTTCCAGTAGTACTGGGTGGGAAATATACGCATGTGCAACATCTTACTTAGATTTAACTTACGCTCTGTTTAAAAGGGTTAATCTAAAATTACTATAATTTAGAGACGTAAACTATATCTTATTGTAAATATAAGCTGACCAGGTGATACCAAGTTACCAATACCTGTGCAGAAAAAAAAATTGGTGAACAAAAAGTTGCTATATTAGCCTTTTATCCTTGTCTGTTTTGCTAAGTACATAACAATACGTATTGCAAATGTTCATAGCAAACAGCTCCATGTGTAAATTTTCTGTTTTTCTAAAATTTTCTCGCGCACGTTTTGGATTTATTTTTAAAAAGTACTCACATGAGCCGATGAGCAAAAGAATCCTTATTCGGACAAGATGCCTAGCTACGAACTCCTTCGGGAAATGTACGTATGTGCAGCATCTTGCTTAGCTTTCACTAATGCTCCGCCCAAATGGATTAATCTAAAAGTACTATAATTTTGGTATATGACATATATCCTGCCGTAAATACAAGCTGACTAGGGAGTTGTTACATGATCGACCGTGTACATGTACCAACCAATCAATGCCGAAGTCATAACAGGGGAAATTTTGAAACTAGCTATCCAACTTTGACTTTATTACGCAGATAGTCAAGTAAGGGAAGTTTCGGTAAACGATTTCACCTGGACGACAATGTCAACACCCAAATTAAGTACCATGCATACCAGCTTTTGGAAGTACAACTGATCCAACACATCGACCTCTTAAGCCAGTTGTAATTTCTCTTCAGGGTTATGCATGCGTATGCCTCGCGGCATGCAACACCATCGTCTCAACGGTGAGCCCCGGCCCGAAGGTCATCATCGCCCCCCACTCCGGCACCCTCTCCCCTTCCTGCTCCCTAAGCCGCCGCCGCAGCTCATCGAGCACGAAGATCACCGTCACGCCGAACATGTTCCCGTACTCGCTCAACACTTGGCGGCTCGCCGCCAGCTTCTCGGGCTCGAGCCGGAGCACCACGTCGATATGGTCCAAGATCGCAGATGACCCGGGGTGTACCGCCCAGAAGAGGTCGTTCCATTTCGCGCCGAGCCCAAGCGGCTCGAAGGAGTCCCGAAGGCACTGCTCGATGTTGTCCCCGATGAACACCGGGACCTCTCTCGTGGAGATGTTGCCGCCGAACCCGCCTCTGGTGAGGTGCATGTTGATGGCGTGGTCAGAGTCCGGTATCACCGTCTGCGCGGCGGACACCATCTCGAACAGCGGGCGCTCGACGGGGCTCAAGGGGTCGGCGCCGACGACGACGGCGCCCGCGCCGTCGCCGAACAGCCCCTGGTTGATGAGCGTCTGGAAGCAGCCTTCCTCGGGCCCGCTGAAGATCATGACGGTGAGCTCGGCGCAGACCACGAGGACGCGCGCGCCGCGGTTGTTCTCGGCGAGGTCCTTGGCGAGGCGCAGCGCAGCGGAGCCGGCGAAGCAGCCGTTGAGGTAGAGCATGGTGCGGCGGACGGAGGGACGGAGGCCGAGGAGCGGGATGAGGCGGAAGTCGACTCCCGGGATGTGTGCGCCGGAGTTGGTGGTCACGACGAGGTGGGTGATGTCGGTGGCTGGACGGCCCCACTCGGCGATGGCCTTCTCGGAGGCCTTTGCGGCCAGCTCCGGCACAGCGGTGGCGACGATGTCTAGCCGGGCGTCAAGGGACGGCGAGGCGTGGTCCGTGAACTCGGGGTGGGCGCGGAGCAGCTCCTCGGTGTGGTGGAGGTAGCGTTTCTGAACACCTAGTTTCTGACCTGCATGTTGTCAGACCATGTCAAATTATATTTCAGTTTGGCTAAATGATACTGATTTCACTTGAAACGAAACCTACGTATATCTGTATGAAAAATAGGAGAAATAATCAACAAATGGACGGAAACATGCATGAGGGAGGCAAGCAAAAACTTGCGTGCTTACAGACTCTCCTGAACTTGTCCTTGAGGCCTGTGAGGTGGTCACTGTTGGTGGCACGGAAGTAGAAGTCCGGGAACTCATCCTGGGGCACGCAGTTCGCCGGGTTCGCCGTGCCGATGGCGAGCATGGCCGCGGGGCCGTCCGCACGCTGCTGCGCGCGCCAGATCTCGCGGACGTTCGGGGTGGCTGGAGCGCTTCCCATGGCTGCCAAAGCTGAATTCTCGTCTCGCTTGTCTCCACAAAGGCACGAACGTGCTTCGTATATATAATACTAACCTGCATTTGGAGGATGCAAATCGAAGACTACGTCGATATAATAATCCGTTAACAGGCGGTGAGATGCATGATTGAATTGAAGAGGTCGCATCTCGGCGCTAGCTGCGGCGTCGGCACCGCCGAAAATCGATGTTTGCGCCGTTGAAGTGTACGCAAGTCCTCATTCATGGATGACTAATGGCCAGTATCTGACACAACACGCCCCCCAACATTTGACCCTGATTTTTGTCCGTGAGACTGGACAGGGTCGCGAGGAAGCAGTTTTTGCTATTCTTTAGTGAATATATCAAGCGTGGCCAGCTCATGCTCCAACGTCGAAATAGTATTGTGAATGGCCCTTACGAATTATGATAAAACTGATGCAAAATCACTATCATGTCACATAATCTTAAATCAAAATAAAAGAAGTTGCTAAAATAGTCAGAAATAGGAGGTAAAAGGAGAATGCACTATTTACTGAAACTTGTATATTTTTTGTTTATATTAATATACATGGCCTTGTCTGTTGAGTGTTTCTAGGATGTTTCAGGGCATTCGCGTTCCAGCATCTATAAATTAGATGAGTAATGCGAACACGTCAGCTTTCTCTCTTTATTTATTTCTCTTAGCTTTCTTTACTACATCTCTCAGCACCATGTTAAAGATTTTTTTTCAATATATTTGATTTAGCTTAGCATTGGATGCTAAGCTTAGTGATGATGCTAAGCTTTTTAATCTTAGCACCTAGCATCACATCATTTAGCACAAACGCTAGCGAATTTCACTATTCTAGCGTCTCCTTAGCGTCTAGGAATGTAGATGCTCTAATTATATCATGCCCTATTTAACAAAGAGTTTATGGAATTTTCATGGCCATTAGCATCGCTAATTCCACATTGGGAGCACAGCATCACTTGATATCTTCTTGTGTTTTTCGGTTTGTGTCCATGTCCAATTTGATCACTACTATAGAAACACACATCATAGATAGACAAAATCTAGCATCATTGACAGATTTCGGGTGCGTCAGTGATAAGTGGTCAGTGATGACTCAAGTCATCACTAACGTAACTGTGGATACCAATCAATATTGACATCGTCATTAGTGATGGATGGCTAACGTAACTTGTCCATGTTGACATTGTCATCAGTGATGGGCAACTAACGTAACCTGTCCCTAATGATATTGTCATCAGTGACGGGTGGCTAACATAACCCGTCCCTGTTGACATTATCATCAGTGATGGGCTGCTAACTTAACACATCCTTGTTGACATTGTCATTAGCGACAGATAGCTATCATAACCCATCCCTAATGATACCTCATCAATGACGGGCACCTATCATGACCTATCAACGATGACAATATGACATGTCATCAATGATGGGTGCGTGGGGCAACCTATTAGTGATGATTGCTTACACGTTACACCAGGCAAGGTTTTTTCTTTTTTCTAGCTAGGCTTAGGATTTTCTAGCCATGCCCTCTGAAACAGCAAATCATATCACATATACAACCATCATCACAGCACATATCGATACAATCGCATCACAGAATAATAAAACCATCACAAACCATCACAGAGTCATATTGCATTAGAAATGAACTCATATTGTTCAAAGCGGATCTGAATTCAATTTATAAACACTACTATACTATTGATCCGGCGTGTCGGCGTTGAAATCACCTACTTGGCTTATTACCTGAGCACTGAGGAAATAAGCAAAGACCCGTCTTATCCGGCATAGCTTCTTTCTGTCAATCGGATGATCCATTCAATCCTCAAATCCTGTAATTAGAAGAACATTAGGTTCACGCAAAATAAACATAACTATCAATAGGCTAGTCGATAAAGCTCGTAGATGGTATACCTTTTCTTCTAATGCCGGCCCATTGACTATTGCCTCCATGTGCACACAAACGTAGAACCCACATGTGTTGGATCCTGAGGATTGCTGTTTGCAGGGAAAGTCAAATTTGTGGGTGAGCTTCTTGGCCAATCTCGGCTTGCTATGCCCTCCTTTTGCAATATAGTCAGCGAAAGCACTGCATATGCATCTTTGGAGCGTCGAAAGGTCACATATTCTTGGCAAGGACTCAAGGTAAAAGACCTTGTTCCAAGGTACAATGATAATCACAAGGATCCAATGTCAATGCATACACACATTTCATGGTCATTAATTAGATCTATATACTTAAGTGCGAAAGTATCAAATTCAGACAGTACTTAACAACTTAACCTAGGTTGTAGGCAAAGATTATGTAATCCTTGTCCCTTTTTGAGAGCCACGAATCTGTGAGGAACTTTGTGATCGTTTTTGGATGGTCTTTCATGATTTCATAGTTCATCAGGCAAGGATCAACCGGTCCAAGGCCCCTATTCATGCACCTCACCTCTTGGATCATATAAAGAGTCCAACACCTCATAAGTGTATTGTCAAGGCGATTGAGGTTAAATAGGTTGAACAAGTCATCAAAACTGATGAAGAAGTGATTTGGTCATAATAATAATTTAAATGCTATCCATCTAGCACTCTGACTTCAATACTCTTCTTCGGTCTAGTTTCGGCTTATTGAACTGTGCCATGTTGTAGTCTTGCAAACGTCTGGCTCTGTTAGACAAACTTTGCATTTCCTGGTGCATGACCATTGTTTGACCGAGAACATATAGTCGAGCCAGAAGGGCGGGGGGAAATACTAATTGGCTATGTTGCTTGCAAAAAAATCTTTCTAAAAATGATAAGGCCCTAGTAACACTTTGGTCTCCCTTCTTGCCACATTGCTGTCGTGGTTTATTTTGATGTTTCTTCTTCACCGAAGTCGGCTCGCTACGCTATGTGGGCATGAGCTCCTCCATCGTGGCCTCCTTTTGCGAGACCACGAGCTCCTCCAACACGGCCTCCTTCAACGAGGGCATGGGCTCCTCCTCCAAAGCAGCTTCCTTCTGCAGGGGCATAGGCTCCTCCTCCAAAGCATCATGGTTCGGTGAAAATGATAGCTTCACAATGATCATGTCTGTTGGTAAATGGAATGATGGAGTATTGTCCTAGATCTTATATGATGGGAGGGAGTGCCAGCTTCTACCAAGATGTCCATCTTCAGCCACCGGATGAAATAGCCAATGGCCTCTCCTAGCATGAGTCTATCATCTTCAGGAGCTGATGAGGACACGACCCCCATGGATACACATGCTACCACCTCTACTTCCACTACTTCAACTACGTCCGCTATGGAAGCTAGAAAGAACAAAAGGAGGTTCGTGAAAATCTTCAAGAACATGTGAGGATTCAAGTTCAAGCTCTCGGGCGGAGAAAGAAATGAAGTTCTTGTGACTATGACCATTTTCTACATGAAGTGGTGCAGTATAAGGAGTTCTCCCACCTCACCTTTGGTCCAAGAAAAGCCAGAGAGCAAGTCCCACAGGTTCTGGACTCTAATTCGGATTGCTGAGACAGCCCTGACTTCAAACGTCTTTATCTCGAGCATACGAACTCTGATTTGGATGATCTTGGACTCTATGAAAATCTTATCTCGTGCTCTTTCAAACCTGTCCAACCCCACCTCCAGGTTCCTCACGAGCACACCGCAATAACCAAAACAGTTTGGAACTATTTCTGGAAAATAGACCACCTCATGTCTTTATATACCCTTAGGATGATCTCTTTTGTTTCGGGTTTTGTTTAGTTAAGAGTTTGCTACCTTTGCATCTTCGTGTATCTTTGTTTGTGTCTAATGACCAGATCAAGACCACTTTCCGGAACCCCACTCTATCTTGTTCTTCATCCATACTTGTAATTTCAGATTGCTTTATCTTAATTCTTGCTAGTTCTTCGATTGCTCGCAGGGATTAGGAACCTCGTGTTCAGGTTCATCGTGCTTCCGGCATCGTCAATAACCTATCGGAGTTGGTTTAGCGATTGCTAAGGCGCATCGTCGTCGTACGGTGTAGTCGAATCGTCAAAGTCATCTCCACAAATCGATAGTTACCTTCTCATCGAAAGATCAGGACATCCATTGTTCCATCAAGTGGTATCAGAGCTCAAGTTGCTCGGTGAGAAATTTACCGTTTTCATAGTTTAGATCTGTTCTACCAATCGTCCAGAAAAAGCCTACAAAAAATAGTTGATTAGCTTACCCGCTGTCCAAACCAATCTGAACCTCGCAGTTTTCATCGTAATTCTTGCATTGTTGAAGCTTTGCTACATTAATCGTGTCAAGTTGCTGGATTAGATTGGTTCGTAGTTAAAAATTTTCTACTAGATCAAACATTGTTTTTTTTGCTTCTAGTTCTCCCTGCAGAAAATCAGAAAAAGAGAAGAGAAGAGTTGCTGCCACTGCAAGGGTTTGGTTGCCAATTTTAGCCGTGGCAGCCCGTGCCACCTCCCACCGCTGCCAGTCATCCACCTCCATGCGTTGCCGCACGCTGCCACGCACCGCCCATGCTGCCACGCCGTTACCACCACTTGCCACGCGCCTCTAGCTGCTACCGGGGCACCATCTTGCTGCTGTCACAAAGTTCGCCGCCACCATCAAGCTCCTTGCTGCTACGGGCCGAGGAGAAGAGCTAGTTCTCGTTGCATCTTTGTGCTAGCTCTAGCAGATTGGATCTGGAAAAAAAAAGGAAAGTGTCCAAGGAAAAAAAGGTGAAGTTTTCTTGGAGTTCAAGTTGAAAGCTAAAGCCTTGCCTTGTTTGATTCAATCTCTTGGGCAAGGACATGGCCAACCTCTAGGACTCTTCCAAGACCTTAAGAAGGCTCCTGGATGTCACATCCATGCAGACTCGGACCAGGGTTCATGGTTTGAAATGGTTTTGATTCGAATTTCAAATTAGGGCTCAATTCAGACTCAAAAAACAAAGGTGCCCAGAAAATTCTGAAAACATTCTAGAAAATCAGGCATAATTCAAAGAGTCCACGGTTAAATTTTCAGCTCCATCAGACAAGTGGTTTGGGAGAAACTACCGATTTAAGTTTTGGCCTCCTGCCACTTTCCTGCCGCGACACGATTTCTGCTCTTTTGGGCTGCCGCGGCAGCACTGCGGCAGAACACTGATTTTTGAGTAAAGCCTTGCCTTGTTTGATGCAATCTCTTGGGCAAGGACTTGGCCAACCTCTAGGACTCTTCCACGACCTTAAGAAGGCTCCTGGACGTCACATCCATGCAGAATCGGACTGGAATTCAAGTTATAACTCCTTTTGGATTCGGATTCAAACTCCAAGTCAAATTCGGACTGAAAATTCAAAGTGCGCAGAAAAATCTAGAAACATTCTATAAAATCAGGCATAACTCCAGGAGTCTACTGTTAAATTTTCAGCGCAATCCAACGAGTGGTTTGGGAAAAAAAGGCCAATTTAAGCTTCGGCCTCCTGCCACTTTCCTGCCGCGACACGATTTCTGCTGTTTTGGGCTGCCGCGGCAGCACTACGGCAGAACACTGGTTTTTGACTATTTGAGATCTTTTGCTCCTTTATGTATTTTTCTGAGGTTTAAAAAAATTCAAAAAAATATAAAAAGAATAAGAAGCCACACAGAAGGCCACTGGAAAAAAACCTCAGAAATTTGCCTATGACTTTCTCTTTGTTTCCTTGGTTTCTATCGCTTCGGTATCTAGGCCTAGTTAAATTTTGCTTGTTCTAGTCTAGGTCCAGCAACTAGGACTAGTATTTTTGAGCATCTTTTCAACTTTGCATAGCTACTTTGATCATTTGCTATCATTGCTACTCACATAAAGCCTCCAAGCTCCACTATTCTATACAGTGCAGATATACGTTCAACTGGCAATCGCTTTACTCAATCTTCAGAGGTATTTGACACCGTTGGTTGCCGATCACCACCTGCTGCATGGTAAGAACTTGTAAGAATTTTGATTTGGCTTGAGTGATGAGAGACTTGCCACCACATCCTAATAGTTGATAGAAACATTATACTTGTGATTTTGTTTCTTATTTTCTCCTAACCATGATAGGGTCTCGAGCAAACAGCGGAGATGATCACCCTCCTCTTGAGAAGAACATTCATGAGTTGTCCACTAAGTTTGACATTCTTCTCGACCGTTTGGATGGAGCACAGCCAGCACCGCTGCCACTACATGTACCAACCATCAAGGAACAAAATCATGACACATGTACCGCGAGTAAGATCAACGTACCTGTTTATAACGGTAAACATGATCCTGAATGTTATCTTGCTTGGGAATTAGATATAGCACAACTATTTGAAAAACATGCAATTATCGAGTGTCGTAAAGTTAGGATTGTTGCTAGTGGTTTTATCGACTATGCTGCTATTTGGTGGAAGTTACACTATCAATTACATTCACATAATATACCTTCCACTTGGGCTGCTGTCGTAGCAACGGGGCTAGGTAGTAAACTGGTGGCACCCCCGCATGGCTCCACGGACCTACGAGGGTTGCACGGGAAACTACATCACGGAGACACCGCTGTCGCACACGCGGGCTGCCTGACGTGAAGACACTCAAACTCACTGCGATGTTGCGAACTTGAGGAGAGGAGGAGCAAACAAACTTGTATTTCAGAATTTTTGGGGATCCCCTTGAATGGAAGGGGTGCCCCTCTATTTATAGGGAGAATGGAGGGGTGGGGGAGATTACAAGAATGCCCTCAGGTGTTTTACAATTTTATCCCTAGACGCACTAATGCCCTTCTCATTGAAAGATCGGGACACCCATTGTTCCATCAAGAGCCACGGGGACCTTCACATTGACATAGCCGGCTCTACATAATCGACCTGACATTGTGCCATGCTCGGCAGCATGACCATGTTGTGCACGCGTGCCCCTGGAGTAGATGGAAGCTCTCTCCCATGCGCAACAACCACGGGAACACCGCTGAGCAGAGCTACTGCGATTTTGCACTGGGTTCGCATCTGCAAAACAAAGAGTATTTGGCTTAGACGTCCAATAAGTTGTATATTAAGCATTCGTGTAACTAATCAAACTTACAGTAATGTTATCCGTGGGATGTGATCCCATTGTTGCCTCAGAGGTACGATTGACGGACACGCAACTACTCCATATGTTGTCGGGGCTATCTTTGGCCCGACCAGGAGGTAACGGCGGCCACGCTGCCAAATACGAGAGCATCTCCCTACATACCTCATCTCTAACCTCCTCTCTCATCTCTTGTGTCACCTCCTCTCAACACATCCTCATCTGTTCCACTAAGTCTTCTTGCTTGGTTCTCTTCCTGCAGCAGGCCTCTTCAGATTGGGGAATCCTTTCGCTTTAGGGAACGGAAACCCCTAGGCCTCGCGTGTGACCCGATTTCTCCTGGTTTCCCAGGCATCTTGTGAGGATATCTCTCCACCTCTCAATCTGAAGAGAGTTTCTGGAAGATTCTTGCTAGCTCAATTCTCTCTGCAATAAAACCACAAGTTATATAATTCAACATCCATGAAGTAATGGTTTTAATTACAAGATACATAAGGTGGTTTGAAATCGTGCGAGACAAGGGGACACGTCCTCAAATTCGGGGTCAGGCAGGTGACGAACCCTGAAGCATGGTCAGTATTCGAGTGGGCCTTGATCTAGTACTGGCCGTGATCCTCAATAACTTCAAAAGGAGTAGATAACCCAACCTCTCGAAGTGTGGCGTCCTCCATCTCCCAATCGGCCTTCTTGTGAGTGTACCCACGACTACCTAGCAAGTGGTTTTGTATATTCTTGGAGCGCAAGGCCTTGTTCCTTGCACTCTTCTCCTTGAATGAGTCCGTGGACTTTGAGGCCATGAACTCCGCCCAATCCTCTAGTGTCAAATTAGGATGTTGCTCAAAATTTGGGATCAACCCTTTGTAAACATAATTTATGTTCAGGCGGTTCTTTTCGATGAGCCTTCGACATCTTTACCATCATAGCTTGTCAGACTCGCCGCACATCTACTTGTGGGATTTCAAGCCACTGAAATAGCTCCTTCAATATATCGTGAAGTTCACTATTAGGTACTTTTGTCCAATCATCTATAAGGATTGAAACCCTCGTATGTGCAAGAATCTCACATGCAGAGTTGAACTTCACTGCCTTTTCTATGGGTTTCAATGGGTATCTATTGTCTGGTCCACCTCCATGATGACCAGTCTTGTAGTAGGCATCTTGTTCCTGGTTCTTGCTTTCCTAGATCGTCCTTGTGTAGAGGTGGATGCAAGGGGCTGGGACAAGCCAGAATCTTGGGATGCCATCAATCTTCTCGGAAAAAGAACTAAGAAAATACTTGTACTTATATAACATAACTTATAGAAAATGCATAATAGAACTTAGTGAAAGAGCATAACAGAACTTATAGAAAATGCATAACAATAACAAAAAATTATGACATCAATAAGAAAACATGCATAGCAAAAAGAGTTAATTCATGTGTTCAGAGATGGAATTAACGAATACTATGAGGGATATTTGGTTTCTAAGTTAAGGCTAAACATCAAAAAACCCACATAATCGGGTGCAAAGTTTTAATAAGTCGCAAAAAGCTCCAAGAATGATTAGCTAATAAGCTGTAACATTTTGCATGCATGGCAGCTCAGCTATCCTAGGTGGCATAAGGAAATTTTCAATTACGCAACAAGTAACATTTAAAATGCTGGTAAAGATTTTACAAAAAAAGATGTTTACAGCTTACTTGGACCAACATGTAGATTGACCCAATCATTGCTGATTTCGGGAGACCTTCTGTTAACATAGAATATTGCAAAAAATTATTAATATTGCCTCTCTTTTTTTTACCTGACCCTTGGAATCTAACAACCATTTCTAATAGTCATGTTTGATCATTTTTGTCTGTGGCTGCTAACAAACAGAACAACAATGTGACTATCTGAGTCATGTTAGCATTATTTGTTCAAGGTGGAGGCAAACCCTAACAATGTAAACCCTAGCTATCACATTTCCCTAACTATCCCATTTCAAACCCTAACAATCTAGTATCTCATTTCAAACCCTAACAATTTCTAGGGTAGAGGAGGGAAGACGGTTACCTTCTAGGGCTCGGTGTTTGTGGAGGACGGCAGTGTAGGGTAGAGTAGGGGCTAGCGGTGCGGTCGTCCGGTCTTTGGGAAGGAGGGGCAGTGCAGTCGTCGGGTCCTCAGGGTGCCATGATCATCACGGAGGAGGTCGTTGAGTCCTCAGGGAGGGGATGCAGCGGTGGCACTCGGGGAGGGGACGTGGCGACGATGCTCGAGGAGTGGGCTGCGCTTAGATTTTGGGTGAATAAGCGGGAGGCAAAAATCCAAGTGAGCTAGAGATGAAAAGACAAGTCCCGTGCCTATAACCCTATATAGGTAAATCACTAGTGATATGCGAAGGCCGTAGCCTGTCCATGATGACTTTGTCCTCAGTGATGAGTCAGCTCCTCGGCCTGTCCATGATGAGTTTTTCGACGTAGTGCAGACTAAACTAACTGAATCTGCACTACGATGTCTTGAGCCTCAGATTCAGTTAGTTCAGTCTACACTGCACTGAATTGATCAACACTTACCTTGCTTTATTCCTTTAAATGTTAGGCCTTCATTACAATCTTCACATAGCTATGTAGCTTCATCATTTGGTTCTTCATCAACTTGCATGATATCATCTCTGAGAGTAGGTTCCTCATTGTTGAATTGGTTAGTCTTCTTCATCCACTACACCGTCAACTCCTACGATACTCCTTTTTCCATTCCTTACTAGGTGCCGCTTTTTATTTACTGGGTCGATTATGTAGAAGACTTGGACAACCTGCTTAGTGAGGACGAATGACTCTTCTTTGGACCCAAAACGTTCTAGATTGACGGTAGTGAAGTTATGCTTGTCGACATGCACATCATTGAGATTCACCCAATGACATTTAAACAAGGGGATCTTGCTACATACATTGTCAAGCTCCCAAGTCTCCTCGATGAAGCCATAGTAGCTGCTCTTAATCCCGGTGGGACCAAAAGGTTTTGTCCGGAATCCGTTGTTCTGGTATGTTCTTTTTTTGTCTTGAGCCTCCGTATAAAATGTGTATCCATTTATGTCATATCATTGCCATGTACTGGCCGTGAACAATGGTCCTCTTGCCAACCATCTCATCATATCATCATTATCACTCGACGAGCTAATCCCGTGCATTCAGTCCTTCAACCATCAGTTGAACCTGCTGTTGTGCACTTTCGTGATCCAAGTATCTAACCTTTTCAGATTATGTTGTCGCAACACCTACATGTGCTCTTGGATATACGGGTCCACCATCGACAAGTGTTGCAAGACCGTGAAATGGGCTTTATCGTACAAATCCCTATCAAGAGGGATGGCTCTCTTTCTGAGGGTCCAGACACCAGCGAGCCTACCCTCGTGCTAAGATGGAGGCACACCAATGGGTTGGTGTTTAGCCATGTAGTCCGTGTAGAACTCAACAACCTCTTCAGCAGCATAGCCGTCGATAATGCTCCCCTCTGAACTACATCTATTACAAACATAACACTTCAGAATACCCATGTACCTCTCGAACGGGTACATGCTGTGTAGGAAAACAAGTCCCAACATTTTTATCTCCAACACAATATGGATCAAGAGATGGATCATGATATCGACAAATTGTTAGAGGGAAGTACATCTCAAGTTTGCATATTATCACAGCCACCTCATATTGCAGTTTAGGCAGTCGCTCAAGGTCGATTGACTTATAAGAAATTGTGTTGAGAAAACTACACAAGTTCATGACTGTCTCACGGACATCACTCGGCAAGATACCTCTAATTGCAACAGGTAAGATCTGTGTCATCATGACATGACATTCATGGGACTTCATGCCAATTAATCTTAGGTCTTTCATGGAAAGAGTTTCTTTATGTTGGCGAAGTAACCGAATAGAACTTTCATACCGTAAAGACACTCGCATAATTGCATCTCTCGGCTTTTGACAATGTAGCAAGCAGGGGGAGGAAAGTTTGGCGTTTCAAGGTTTCTCTCGGTGCTAACTTAGGTCTAATTCCCATATCCTGCATGTCAAGCCGTGCCTTCACACTATCCTTTGTCTTGTCTAGAATGTTGAGTAAGAAACCAATCAAGCTATCACACACATTCTTCTCTACGTGCATGACATCGATGATGTGACGGAGATTTAGCACTTCCCAATAAGGCAAGTCCCAAAATACTGATTTCTTTTTCTAGACATCTTTCCTCAGCTTTTGTCCCTTTCGAACACCACATTGATATCTTTGACCATATCATAGAAATCTTTTCTAGTTTTTTTGCTTCGGGCGTGAACCTTCCTCCTTCTCTCCGTTGAATTGTTTCTTCTACCTCTGGTACGGGTGATCTCTGGGCATGAACCTACTGTGACACATGTACACAATTTTGCACGAGTGGCTCAAATATTGATTCACCGTTTCATATATGCATTAGACACGTCCGTTATTTCCTTTTACACTCAGGCCGGACGAGTTTCCATACGCAGGATAATCATCGACGGGTATAAAAACAAGGCGCTTAGATTGAAGTTCTCTCATTTGTCTGTGTCCCAAATCTCCACCCCTTCTTGCCAAAGTGTCTCTAAATCTTCCTTCAGTAGTTGTAGATACACAACAATATCGATTCCAGGCTGCCTCGGCCCTTGAATGAGTATTGAGAGCATAATATACTTTTGCTTCATACATGTGAGAACCCTAATTCTAACGCTAGTCGAGAGAGGCGTGAAGTGGAAGTCGTGGAGCAACTCGCGTTGTTGAGTTGATCCGAACCTATCGGGCTACGTCGAGAGTTAGTCGAGAGGGGGAGGAAGTGGTTGTGCAATCGCATTTCATTCGCATCATTGCATGGCATATAGTATTCGTGCATGGTAAATACAATTGAAATTGAACTTTATTAGTTAAAGGAATAATACAATGTCATTGGTAAATGTAATTGGAATTTAACTTTATTAATTGAATAAATGTTACAATGTCATGATACAATATGTTACAAATGAATAAAAAAGAAAAGAAATGGAAATTACATAATGAAACAATTCTACCTATACATCAATCTAAACCCTAATTCTTAGATCTTCGGATCTTCGAAGTCTTCAAACCCTGAGTCGTCGAGGAACACCGAGAACCGAAGGGAGAAATCCTTCGGGAATGTTGGCGATCATCCGAGGTCATCGAGTAGGGGCACTCGAGACCGTTGAAATCACGCCGTTGCTGTAGGAGGCAAGGGTTTTAAAATAAAGATGTTCGGGAATGATTTTGAAATAGAAGTGGTCTTATCGGCACGGTTCCGCCGACATCCGCGGGGTTAGCCGCGGGGGCAAAAGAGTGTCGACGACCTAAATACTTTTCTAATTTTAAAAATAGCTTTCGAAAATGTTTTGTTTTCAAAAATGTCCGAGGGCCACGTGGCTAAGACCCTCATCGGACAACTCAATCTAATATGTTATATATGGAGAAAAGAGGTGAGGATAGTAATATATATATATTTTTTTTTGTTTTTATCCTATACTAAATTGCCCCCATAGGTTTTTGTTTGAAAAAAAATTTCCTTTTCAAATCAAAAGATAAATGCAGAGATAAGGCAGCCCATTTCTTTAGCATGCGAGGTAACCATCGAAAATATCAGCCAATGCTGAAATTATCCAACCGACTTTGGCAGCAGCACATTGCAAGGTTTATTTCTTTTTAATCAAGGAAAAGTCTGAGCTCAGATTTCTTAGCAAAGAAGGTAGCTAGATATCAAGTGAGGCAACCCACGTAGTCAAAATGAGCAAGCATGAGGTGGCCAAGTGCTATCATGACCAAGGAGCCCATATGGATATTTCTGTAGAAGCCAGGAGGGCAGTAGCATACCCCCGAAGGAACCACTAGTAGAAGCCACACCAAGTCGAGCATTTCAACAACTAGCATCCAGCACAATAGCTTTAGTAGCCACCGAAACATCTTAACAAATCACCATTCCATAAGAATCAGCCAAGCGAGGTCAAGACTCTTAGGACCAGTGAGGGGCCAAGCTCCAGGAGATCACAAGAACTGAGGAGCTTGAAGAATAGGAAGAGGAGAATCACCAGGAAGCATTAAGGAGAGCAGGGTTAAGTCAGGCAGCCATCAAGAGGAGGAGCAAAACCACCAGCAAACCAGGGAGCAAGACCATCACTAGGACCAGCCAGCCAGACTTATCTTGTCCACCTTGAAACAAGGTGATAGTTTGGCCAAAACCCTTAATTTTGCATATTGCATGCATAGGAGTTTAATATGGGGAAAAGACCCTCAAAATCTAATTTTCATCATCGGAGTTTTGTAGGAGATCTTAAGTAGTATATGTTCTTGACATTAGCCATAGGTATCTCAAACAACAGTCCTCAGATTTTAGATTTATCATTGGGTTTGGTTGGGCAACAATTGGTAATAATCTGTTCTTATTTAAGCATACCATCCCTAACCTTATTCTCAAATGAACAAGTCATCATAGAATTGAGACTAAGACCAAATGGTATCTGTTCTTTCAGAATAACAACTGATATAGATATATGGATAGGAGTAAGAAAATAGCTAAGATCATATAGCATCTGCTCTCCAATTCAATGAGCTGACAACAACATATGAGTTCAGATGAAGTCAGAGAATAAACTAAGATCAAGGTGGCAGCCTGCCTCATAACCAAAATCAAGCATAGTACCCAAGCCTTAGCCGAGCTTACCAAGTCCTCAAATCAGTTCAGCATTGGTAAGAACCCTAGAAGTAGCAGAATGGGGAATTGAGAGAAATGAGGAAAAGGAAGAATACTTACCCGATGGAGGAGGCCAGTGGCCGGGCTCAGCGGGCGCCACCGACGGGGACGGGCCCCAGTGGAGCGCCGGCGATGCCAGGAGCTGCGACACCGGGGCCGCAGCCATCCCGGGCGGCGACCGGAGAGGGGCCGAGCGTGGGGGCGGCCGGGAGCAGAGCAGCCGGGTGGAGCAACCAAGGCGGGCGCTCGGGAGGGACTGAGACGAGCAACCGGCGGCGGCAGCATTGGCGGCGTAAGGCGGTGGTGCGAAGAACCCGAACCCGAGCCCTAGGCTCGGAGCAGCGGTGGCCGAGGCCCTGGGGAGTGGCGGCGGAGCACCGAGAGGGCGGCGCGCACCTGAAGGCGGAGAGGAGCGCCAGCAACAGAGGAGACGTCGGACCGAAGCCAAGCCGGCGGCGAAATTTTGAGACAGCGGCGGCGCACGGGTGAGAGAGTGTAGAGGGAGAATTTAGGGATTTCAGAAGTGAGGAATGGAGTCAGGAGCCGGGTGCGGGTATGGCAGAGTTAGGGAAGAAAAAAAAAGTGGAGAAGAGAGAAGATAGAAATAAAAGAAGGAAAAAAAATGAGATAAGAATTGAGGAGATGATTGAAAGGGAAAAATTATAGTTATATGTCCATATATGGATACATAAAGCTATGTTTTTAGAACAAGGGAGAAAGGAAAAGAAAGAGGTTAGGAATAAAAGGGAAATGGAATAAATTTAAGAAAAGGATCTAAATCAAGTTTTTGTTATTTCTGTTTAAAAGAAAATGAAGTTAACCTAAGTACTTCTTTCTTTTCAAAAGGAAAAAAGGAAGGATATATATATATATATATATATATATATATATATATAAAGGTATAGATACTCTTATGCACTTTTGAGAAGAATAAGTTAAAATTTTGGGATAGTTCTTAAAGTTAAAATAATATGTTAAAAAGGAAGTGAGGTCATCTAAACCATAAATTATTCTTGAACTAAATAACATGTACATTGTACTATTCTTTAAAAGAGATTAAGCCCTAATTTGAATTTCTCTTGTGATTTTAATTATTACTCTAAAATAAAGTTAATGATCTAGATAAAAATGTTAAAGTTAAAGTAATCAAAAGTTAACTAATATTATCATGCAAAAAGTTAACATGATGTATAAAATGTCCAACATTTGAGTTATTCTTGGAAAATTCTAAATATGTAAGAGAACGTTAAAAAGATTTAAGTTTAAAGATTTCAATGATAGTTTCAATATATGCATCATTCCATGTATACATGTCATACCATTTGCATTCATATTTTGGAATCCTCCGAGTTAGTCCTTATCGGACTTTATTTGCCTTTTATCAGAAACCGGAGTTCCGCAAGCAGACCAGTCGAACTCCATTACTTATCCGTCACCAGGCAAGTCCAGTTTCTTGTTCATGTCTGTTGGAAATTGCCACATTTCCCTCTTGTCTATAACATGCACTGGAAATCTATTTTCTAAGGATGAATCAACTGTTGTTTTGTTTTGGATCACCGGTTCTTGGGCGATGGTATGGTGGGTGGTGAAATCCTGGTATGGGTGCCGGAGGGCACATTGGGAAGGTGGATTTCATCACACGGGTTTGTTTCATATAAGGTTAATGCAACCAATGATCGATTGTGTTCAAGGGCCGTAGCGATCGCGCATACCACATACCCTGTATGGGCGGGGCTGAACCGAAGTACCTTTGCCCTAGGTTCATACTCCCCTGGGAACACAAGACCTCGGTAGTGGGATCGGCTACCGGGAAGGTGGTTTGGCCATAGGGCTACCCACAGTTGTTGATGTGGTTCGGCCATAGGGCTGCCCACAATGTATTCAAGTGGTATTAGCCGTCGGGCTAGCCACAACTTGTGGAGCAAGTGGTATTAGTCGCCGGACTAGCCACGTCTTATTTGAAAAGGTGGCATTGACCGTTGGGTTAGCCACGATTGAATTGGGGACCGGTAGTCCTGTACGGACTACAACGCGGAGTATGACCGAGCGGGCGGTGAAAAGGCTTTGTGATCGGGGGAATGTGAATGAGCCTTGCAAACTCGGACACATGACCAAGTTCTTTTGTGGGTACAGTTGCGCACCTCTGCAGAGTGTATAGAATTGTGGCTGAGTTACTCCGTGTTCCCGGTTGGAACTGCGAACCCGGCAAGAAAGGGATTCATCGGGAATCCTAGCAGCTTGTGAAACAGGAGATCATTAGTCTCGTTAATTAAAACTTGACTCTCGTACCTTGCCATAATGCATATCCTTTGGAGAACGTTGCCGTTCTCAGTAGCTAGTGCATCAAACACCTCTTTGCTATTCCTGGACTTGTTGAGTACCTTCTGTACTCATCCCTCTATCTTAATTCCTTTATTAGACTGTGAGCCGGCGGCCGAGCAGGAGATCGTCTACGTCGAGGTCGATGAAGAAGAAGCTGAAGAACCGACACCGGCAAAGGAGGAGGAAGGCGTGGACTACTACTATGACTACCGCGACAACAACACCACCGAGTAGATATAATAGGTCGAGTCAAGGAGAGTTGTAGAAAAGTCTTTTGCTGTAACCAAACGATAACGGTTTTAAATTTCCCGTACTTTTGGGAATGTATTGTAATACTTTATGTTGTTCTTCGAGTTTGTAAATTAAGTATTGTAACATATGGACCGCTGCAATGCTTCTGTCGTGCTACTCTGTGTGATATGTACAGTCGAGAAGGCACTTCGTCTGTGCGTATCACCGCAATACACAACCAAGTAGGAAGGTTGTAGATAAAGAGAAGCATGGGCCATATGTTGTGTCAGCTGCTCATGTTACTAAATGGGTTGATTCCGTCTGTACTCGTTCCAAACCTTATGTTCCTTGGTTCCTGGGCAAAGCTTGAAATATCCTATCGACATTTCTCCACTAGGATGCATCAACAGGGTGTCTCATTATTCCATCGTCCTTACGCCCCTCTGAGTGCCAATGCATCAGTTTTGCCTCCTTTTCATTAGCAAAGAAATGCTTCAAACGGGGAATGACAGGAAGATATCATGCGATCTTAGCAGGAGGTCACCTCATCCTCATCACTTCCATCGTCTTGATTACTATTGCTACACTTGTATCGGGATGCCTTGCACACCGGATATCTATGTAGGTCTACATACTCTTTGCGGTATAGGATGCAATCATTCGAACATGCATGCATTTTTCTACTTTCAATCAAAGAGGACAGATAACCTTCTTGGTATTGTACGTGCTTATTGGCAACAAGTTTTCCTTCAAAAGAATGTCCGCCATGAGACGTAATAAACTTTGTGAAGGTTGTGTCACACCAACTTTGCTTGCTTTGATCTTAAGCAGTTCAAGCACGACAGCCAACCACGTGTACTTCGCTTTGCATCCCGAAAACAAGGGTCTTTTCGAGTCTTCCAACAAGTCCAGGAACTTATCGTATTCTCTTCCATCCAAGTTCGTCCCTTTCGCGTCATGCAACATTTGATCCAAATCATTGTGGTCATTGGCCATATCCTGATCAGATGATTTAGAATTGACTTCGTCCGCCTTGACATGTCAAACGTTCACTTCTAGCTCTTCGCCAATGTCGACTTCTAGCTCTTCGCCATGATATGTCCAACCTCTATAACCATCCATGAAACCCTTTACAATCAAGTGAGACTGCAAATATTTTGTTGTCACCACCATCTCCTCATTTTTACATCTACGACATAGACAACATATTTGATTATTTTTTTCTCAACATATCCTCTCGGGCGACTCTAACAAACCCAGGAAAAGCAGATATGTACTCTCAACTCACAGAATTCGTCCCATACATCTAGCTTCAATCCATCCATAGATCCTATGCTAAAGCATATGAGATGAATTTATTACTTGGATCTACATTAGTGAGCACATATACACTAAAGCTAGTTGCAATGAGATAAATTACTAAACTTAGATAATACCAACATAACAAAATGTCCTCCCTCCTTTCACCACTTCAATCTACAAAAATGAGAGAGTGCAAATTTAGCTACATCTACAAATTAAGTATTTGCAACTAGCTAGAGAGCAAATTACTAGATCACCTCCAAATCAAGGATCTAAAATGAGAGCATAAAATGAAATCTCTATCTCTCTCTCTCTTCTCACAACTTGGATCTACAATAATTGCACATAATTAGCTATATCTACAAAGCCATTACAACTAGGAGAGCAAATTACTAATCTTAGATCACCTCCAACTCAAGATCTAAAAATACCTCTCATAATCCTTGCTCTCCTCTCACAAAATCACCACTCTCGGGTAGTAGCTACCAATAGGAAAAATAGAGCTGAAAACCCTAATGGAGTGGGCGGAGGCATACTGCTTATATATGGTTTCCATGTGATCACTGAAGGGTTGGCAACTTACACCGTCAGTGATGATAAATAATGTCACTGATGCGCTATCATAGGGCCCGTCACTGATGACAACACCGACGGTCCTTATGGTGGACCATCACTGATGAGTACCCTCATCACTGAAGGGCGGCCAAGAGACTCGTCATCGATGACTCATCAATGACACTGATGACTTCTTAGGGGTCGAACCTCAACCACCTGGCAAAAAGTGCACTCCATGGAAGTTGAACCTTGACCCTTAGAGTGTTCACCAAGAGAGGCTACTGCTTGAGCTAGTAAGTGTTTGCAATGATAGGGGATGACTGCTCTTTTGTAGATTGAGGCAAAGAGAGAAAGAAAGAAAAGGAGAATTAACTTTTACGCAAAATTTCATGACAACATTGTTTGACAAGGTTTTGTACACAATCATCTCATCCCATCTGGTAAAGGTAATACAAGTACAAACTTCAAATATTTTTGGTGGTGTCCAGATGCAAAGAGATGCACCATTCGTGGACTCATCACTGACGGGCTTCTCCGTAACCCTTCACTGATGATTTCTTGGGGGTCAAACCTCAACCACCTAGCTTGACCACCTGGTGAAGTCAGCATTGACGGGTAGCTAGACAACCCACCACTAACAATTTACATCAGTGATGGGCTGGCCTTACCCGTCAGTGATCCCGATCCAGATGTGAGTATTTCACAAATGTAAACATATTCATGGAGACAAGAATAGTTTGGTGCAATCCTCTCTCATATAAGGTAGATAAAATATATAATATATAGCTCGTAATTTACATAGATGCGAGTTACATTTCATTATAAAAAAGCTAGACTAAAGTAGTTCATAACTAAATTTTTTTAAAGGAAATACTCCTCCTAATCAAAATTCATCCAGCTCAACATCTTGATCAAGAGGGTCTACCTCAAGCCAGGTGACCGAATTAACTCACCGGAAGCTAACTTGTTCTTCATCTCACCTGATGAACTTCTCGTGGAGTTCTTGGACATAGGGGATTTGATTGCTAGTGATGAGGTACTTCCCCGTCTCCTGGTGATCAACCACCTTGAAGATCCTGTAGGGGAACTTCTTACATGGCACAATGTCGACGACGAAGCCGCCGGAGTGCTCACTGACCAGATTCACCAGGTTAGGAGCAGGGTGCCGCCGTTTGCCCCATAGGCGGTTAAGCCCAGGGAATCCATGGTGACCCACACGAGCTGTAGTGTCAGGTCGTAGGAGCTTCCAGTGGCCATCGATCTTCACGCGCATGGAGTAGTGTCAAGGTACAGGAAGAAGGAGAAGAGGCTGACCGCAAGGAGCTTAATTGAGATGGATCAGAGGCTGGGCATAGGAGGTGCTCCCTTTATACAGAGTGTACACATATGCAATTCCTCGCATTCCCGCGCTAATAAATTGCCTCGATACTACTCATTGACCCTTTTAAATGGAGTCTAGTTACAACCTATCTGAGATGTTGCAACTTCTCGTATTCTCGAGCAGGTGGGCTCAGTTATAACCCCTCACTAGTGACAACACTCCATGATGAGTGCCCTTCATCAGTGATGTACACCTTAGTGATTCATTAGTGACGGACCTATCTGTAACTGTCACTGTTGACTTCTTCTGGTCGGATTTCGACGACCTGGTGAAGTCATTAGTGACAGGTAGCCGGGTAGCCGGACAACCCGTCAGTGATGGCTTACATTAGTGACGGGCTAGCCCTACCCTTCAGTGATCCCGATTCTGGATGTGGGTTTCTATAGCAGTGGATTTAGATGTTATTTTCTTTGAATGAGAACAAGAAATTGATTAACTATGTTTCTTGTATAACAGTCCCTATGTTCGTGAACATATGACATTTTATATGGTTAACTTGTATCATTACTTCTTATATGGATATGTTTGACAAAAGATAATATTTTTTATAGTATATACATATTTTTCATGACATGTCTAATGGTACTATTTTATATCTATCTAATCTAACTCTTTTATATATAAGTTATAGATAGAGAAATTTGATCGTCTGCTATCAAAGCGCCATCTATTTTTAAACAAGGTAGCAATTGATTTACGGGGGCTTTCCAGACCCATTAAAATTAGTTAAGCCAGTAGACCCGTTAATAGTTGTTTGTCATTGCTTTGGCTCCCGTATTCTCCTCTAAGGCAGCTGGAGCCATGCCAAACACTCCAGTTCCCAAAACTTGAAGGAATTCCTAGTGCAATTTGGTGCCGCGTGTTGGGTTCTGTTCCCTGTCACGGAGCTACACTCCTCTTATGAAATTAACCCAGTAATTATCCTCAGTTTATCGGTAATCCTATATATGGCTAAACAACTCGGCCCCACTACTAAATTTGCTCGCTTCCGCATTGAACCATGTCATCAGATATATCCTTATCATACATTTTTCTATCAACATTCATTCATGACCACTGGATTAGCCATCTTAACTCCAACCGTTAGCTCCTCTGCTTTCCCAATCCCCACTCATCCTCCCATGGTCCTGCCTTGTGCACTCTTCCATTTTCCACTTCTCAAAAACCCTAATTGACAAGGCTGCGCCAGATCCTCAACTTGCACACACACGCGATAGCCACGTCAGTCAAGGACCTAAATTCCTTCACCCGCTCCTCCCTATGTCCTGTGATGTTGCCGCCTGCCATCACCAAGGGTGGTGCAGCCGTTCCCACAGTCAGCGACATCCTTCCGTCGACGCCACCAATGCAATACATCGCTCTCCAAAGTAGCCACCATAGCTACTTGTGGAGAATGAGATATCCAAATATGGAGTTTGGGGCTCTTTTTTTAACTTTTTTTAAATTTTTGTAGTTGAAAGGTGCTATGTTGTGAGTTAAAAGATTGGATTGATTGAGTTATAAGACGGAGTTGTGAGTTTGTTTTCGAGTTGAAAGTTTTGATTTGTTGGGTTGAAAGTTAGTAGCACATGAGTTGAAAGTTGGTAGGCGGGGAGTTGAAATTAGTGGTTTGGTGAGTCAAAAGTTGACGTTTATGTAGTTAAAAATAATTTTTTTTTCTATTGAAAGTGTTTCGATTATCAGTTAAAAGTTGTGATTCAACATGTTGAATGCATATTTTGTTCCAGTAGTAAGCACGATCCATTTGTGTTGAATGTTGGGGGATGGGATTTTTTTTTGCTGCTCATCTCCGATGAGCCACTCGCTGGCCATGCCGCCATCGCCAAGTAGGACAGGAGTCTAGGGTAGGATGGCAAGGGGGAACCTACGGGTGATGCAGGCATGTAGCGGAGTGGGAGCTCCTTTCGCTTTTGATGGCGTGCACCAGGGGCCTACTAGAGCATGCGTGACTTAGCATCCTAACGCAACCTTGTAAATTAGCTCGCCTCTCCTCTCCTTTATTTCCACTAATGCCAAACAACATGACATCATATAGGGCACGCTACCATCACCAGTAGCTGTCAAGCCGTCATTGTTGTGTCCTCAGCCCAAATCTAGTGGTGCCGCTCCTTTGCTTCGATGTCTCCAAGGAGTCCGCGAAGATATGTGCATCCCCCACCTCGTTGCTTCCTCACTATCGCCTTTTCTGTGTGGGCAATCTACGCCATGTGCAAATGGTGCTTCACCATTGTTGCTACGTTATCGATTGCCATCTTCTATCTTTCGCCCTCAACGACTCTTTTTTCACTAACATAACGTCTATTAAAAATTGGACTCGTGAAACTTGAAGATTAACAAAAAATCATGTCACTATCGACGGTTACGTCGCCTACCACTAAAAAAACTATTCCGCTCTGGTGAGACACATAGGGAGCCAAGCATCAGATTTGATCCGCCTAACATTCTGTCAACAAGGTAAAATCCCCATAATAGGTCCTTTTTTAGCAGAGCCTCTCCCTCTCTATATACCCTGGGTTCCATTATTCGTTTTTACGTTGCCTGTTGTTTTGCTACAGAAATCGATTCCATTTGTTCAGTTATGTCTTGCCTAAGTTGATTGCTAAAGTTTTGCCCTCTCTTTCTATTCTATCCAATATGTTCTTGCAGCAAAGCTATAAGCTATAAGAAGGCACCAACATGTTGCTTTAAGGATTTATGTGTACCTACAATGTACTCATGTATTGCTACTTTACAGGTTAGCCCATTGTTGTTTCCCAATAATTTTCCTTAATTTTACTAACAGATCGGTGCAAAGATGATTTATGTTGTTGGTTGTTTTACTATATTTCAAAGTAAACTATCGCCCATGGCTACCACACGAAGCTAACCATGTACACCTGTCCGAATATTAAAGTTGACAGAAGCAGTAGTGATACATACATGGTTTTATGCTCATAGAGAAGGCTCCATGGATAAAGGTGTGTTCTCAGCTCTCGATGGAAGTGGAATATTCAGATTGTGGTGTATTTTGGATGCCTCGTCACGTTCATGATAGTTGCTTATTATGACCATGATCATGTTGACCTTTTAGAGAGGGGTAATTACATCACCACTATTCATTACAAGTTGCATCTTTGGTTGCTGTTAGTGATTATCATACCATGCCGCTCTTTCATTCTACAACAAAATTCTCAATATTCTACGCGAAGTCCTGAATGGCTGTCGGTATGGCCTATGGGGAACAAAAAACGCGTGCAGTTTCTGTAGGTACCTTTTTTGTCCAAACTTTTTCCAGTTGCAGTTAACGTTGGTCGTCTGTTCTTTCCTCGCTGATTTATTTTTTAAAAGGAGTAAAATTCACACTTGGTAACTCAACTTGTGCGGTGCGATCGTTTTGGTCATCCAACTTTAGAACTGGCCATCCACGGTCACTTAACTATTTAAAGGGTTTATCAGAGGTTCAGATTGTACATGTGTTGTGTTTATCGATCCACCGTGGCCTCCTAGTCAGTAGGGCCACGTGTCAGCAACTTCTCTCTGTCTTCTTTTCTCCTCTCTCTCTCCCTCCCTCTCTCTAGCCACCACCATCGGTGATAGGGACGGATGCTATAACCCGACAGCAAGTAGGAGAGAGATGACGGTGAGGATAGAGAAGAGTGCTGACATACACGCCGACTACAATGCCATGTGGACGGAAAGTGCCAACGGGACGTTTTTTGGACTTTATTGGACCCCTTTATCAAGTTTAGTTAGTTAGATGGGCACTTTTAGAGTTATTTGACTAAAGTGAGCATATCGTGCAAGTTGAGTGACCTCAAGTGAATTTTACTCTTTAAGAACCATGTGTGAAACGGCCCAGCCCATGGTCAGCACCATCCAGCCCAAACCAACCACTTATGTCCCACCAAAACCCTAGCTAACTCCCACTCACCTTCTCAATCTCTTCTTCTCTTGATTGAGCGGCGTCACTCCCTATCTCCTTCTCTTCTTCTCCTAAGCAGTGGCTCTCCCTCTCCTTTCTCTTCTTCTGCCCGTGCACCTATATCCCTTCACCGCATCTCCTCTCCACTCCCTCCACCCTCAACCCGTCCACTGCATCCCCTCCGCACAGATTTGGTGACGTTGACGGGGAAGGATGCGGGCTCGTGGTGCCACCCGACTAAGCCAGAGTTTGAGGGAGCCATCGTCTCATGTGGTGGTGACCTAGGACATGCAAGTTGAAGTGGTGAGCGCGATGATTGGTGGCAACCTAGAAGGCGTAGGTGGAAATACCGAGTGCAACAATGTGGAGGGCGTCCACACGACCACGCCGCCACTGCAGTGGTGGATGTGGAGTTTCTCCACGGGCATCGGTGGTGGTGATAGCTCAGTCTTAGTACGGATGTTGTGGCACCGGCCTTGTGAGGAGAGGCACCGCCTATGCTTGTGGCCGATGTGCAGGAGGGCCTACCGGTAACCGATGCCGTCGAGCTGCTCCCCATCGTCGACATCGTCACCAAGCTTGGCGTCCCTCCAAAGCACTTTGACCATGCCTAGGTTAAGATGTGGTTCTTGATTGGGAAAATTGGTGCTTCTTGGTTAGAGCAAAGACAGTGATTTGTGATTTCTTGCAAGAATGTTGTTTGGTTTGATAAATTGGAAAGAGTTGGAAATTGTTTGATGATGTCTTGTGTTGCTGTCTCTTGATCTATTTGTGACATTGGCGTTAGCGGTTAGAGTATCGGTGGTCGGGATGGTGCGGGATCCAGTGACCATGATGTAACCTATTTTTTAATCACGTAGATTTTTATTATAGATGGTTCTTATTTAATTTTCACATCATAGATTTTTACACATAGACAGTTTATATAACCGTCTAATGATAGTCATGAACCATTTATGACATGGTTATCTGTAGTAGTGTTCGTCTCTGAGCATTCCACGACAATAGAGTGCAAAGTAATCGCAGATAGTTTAATTGGAAAAAAGTACACAAAAATAGGTATCAATATTTAAGAGTACGAAAGAATAGGTGTCAATAGCCAGACAAATTGCTCTATTGGTCACTATTGTTAAGTAGCTAATTAATGAGGAATGGCGTCTAGTGCTCTTCAGCATCATTGATATTGCTGGGCAATTGCGACGGAGCTAACGCGTCCAAGCTTTTACCACGGAAGCACCCCAACTCAGTACAGTTCATGTACAATGGATCCGACACAAACAAGATCACGATGAATGCCAACGCCATATATACGTGGGCAATGTCAATTCTACCAATTTTCTACGCGTGCACGAGGGCGGCCGCATCGAGCGGCTCCTGCGCGGCACTTCAATTCTATCGGCGTCGACCGAGGAGACACCGGGTCGTCACGGCTAGCGAGGGACGTCGGCGTCAGGCAGTTCCTCCCTTGTTTGCTGCCATGGCCGACACGGGAAGCTCGATCCCTCGAGTCTAATGAGAAAGGTGTGATACCTATATATTAGAACTGCAATCAAATTAGGATATTTGTGGGATGTGACTACATTATTCGAATTCAAATACAGTTTGCTAAATATCGGTCACATAAAATTTTCTTAAACCTCGCCTGAAATTACACAGTACGCCTAAATTTGCGCTGTACTAAGTCTTCTCCATGCTTAGTCTACATCAAGTACACAATGTCGAAACGATGCAACTTAAGCGACTCATTGTGCCCGGCAACGCCGCTTGGCGGCTCCCACCAATTGAGCATAAGTTAAGATGTCTTCTGTTCTTTCGGGACAGCCGCATCACCTTTCTTCTGCTCCTCAACAGCATACGCAACCTCCATAGCATTATCTCCATAGCATTGGGCGATAGAAATTTCTAGCATTATCTCTAGGAGCTAGAAATTTCTGTATTGATCGGATGTAAAACGGAAAAACCAACAAACACTTATTTGGTGGATTCTGGTTATTGACGTGTAGATTAATCGGCTATACTAGTATTACAGTGGAAGAGAAATATTCCCCTCTCGCTATTCACACGGCCAACAGTTTCTATACCACCTTATAATATTTGAGTTTGATTGATGGTGGTGTCACATTTTTGATTACCCTTTTTACCCCTCTACTAATAATAATAACAACAAACTAACACTCATCTATCTATCCGATCACACAACAAACTAACAAACATATCTTGTATCCAATCCATCCCTTTTTATTCTCAACAGCTGTAACAAATTAATTACACCCTCCTCTAACCAACTCTCCAACTCTCAACAAACTCTGTTAAACAGACTCCAATCTTTACGTAACTCTCAACATACTCCGCTAAACATATTCCAATTTTTATGTTCTGACTTAGTTTTTTACTCTGCTGAAATTTATTATCTTACTAAACAATAGGATCCAATCTTTACGTTCTGAGTTAGCTGGCTTGTTGGTGCTGTTCCTTCCCTCATACATGTGCGTAAATTTTTTTATATGTGTGTATGTGTGTTATACGAGCACTCTACTATTAGATCGTTGTAAGGTAAAATAATATATTTTATTATAGATTTATGGTTTTAGTTAGAACATAAGATGTTGTTCTACTATTTAAGGTTCCGTTGCAACGCACGGGCATCTTGCTAATTTATTATAAAGTTTTTGTCTTGTGCCCGCAAAGACCCTCGAAAACCCGACAACCACAAACATATTGGATACAGTAGCAAGATGCTCCGCGTATTTGACTTGCGTGACTAGATTTGTTACATAATTTATTTTTGTGATTTGTCTTCATAATTTGAGTGGTTGCGGTAGACATCTTAAAACATTTGTAGCTGAAATATAACGTAAAGATCCTTAATTGAAGTTTCGGTATAGATATTAGGTATAGATATTACATGTCCTTCACCCGCTAGTCTTAATCATCGACGTTTGGCGTGAGGAGTATGCAGAACAAGCCAAAAATGCTAACGTCGCTAAAGATAACATCAATTCCAAAATTTCGAAATGTATTTTACTCTCAAACCATTTATCCTCTTTTATGATATGTTTCACTAGTGAGTTCATTGTGATATAGAGCTCATGAAGGGAAACGGTCCATTGTGATATAGAGCTCATGAAGGGAAACGGGTACGCTACACTAGCATAAAAATTAAAATTTTCTACAGTATTAAACAAGAATCATTGCAATTTTAGATCATGGGATTACCATTAGATGCGTAGAGAAGTGAAAGCAGAGTTGTCATAGCATGTCATCATGATCGTACTGGCTCATAATGGTTCCTCCTAAAAGTAGTGGATTGTCCTAGAGTCGCAACTTGCAACAACGCCGAGTGCCGGAGTGCTAGCTCTAGGCAGCGCGGCTTGGGTGTGGAGAGGTGATGGCTAGGGTTTCAGGAATTCAGATTGCAGTAAACCCTAAGCCTACGCCCCCTCTCCTTAATGAGTGTCTACATTAGAGGCCCATTAGGACTTGAGGCCCAATAGAATTCAGATCCTAATCTAAATCGGGTTCTGACCCTTTAAGCGTGCGACTCTATAGGTTTATGTGCATTTAGACCTGACACGGGTACTCCTACTTAGTCAATAATTGGTAGCGGCCCCTAGCAAGATGTGCCAACTCCTAAGTGTACATAAATATCATATTGGATGAACCTCTATATTGTTCAATCATATGTATTCCCTTTGCCTCACGATATCGATCAAGCCCAAGGCGAGGATATATCATCCTTGTTTGGATAGATCGACCGCTCTTTCTAGATCATGTGACTCAGAATTTCCATTTGTGGTTAACTCATTAACCAAAGTAGCATGGCCATGTATTTCTGAATCTGATCACTCGAGAGGTCTCTCAAATACAATGTTCTAGCGGTGTCTCATGATGGGTCGTTTCAACACCATGTTCTTTAACACGTGTCCATATTATTAGTGTGCATCTTCATATCTATGACTCCTGAATCATGGTCATCAACAAATACATATGCTAGCCCTACACATATGTGTCCCCATATGTTTTATCGACTAGGGATCACTTAGAATAATTATCATCACATATTAATATAGAGTTTCACAAGCAAGTCACGTACTTACTTATCAATATTAAACATATTATTCAAGGAAATTATTCAATAAGTCATGAATTTAAAGAAATATGATCATCACTATGATTGCCTCTACAACATATTTCCAACACTTCAAAATTAGATCTGTGTATGTTTCAGCGACTTGTTTGTATCCATTCTGGATTATTAACAGATATTTATCAGGTGGTAACTTATGGGTTATTAGACAACATATTGAAGTCAGTGACTCGAGTCGTTAACCATACGAGATGCTACTCTTATGTACTAACAACGGCCAAGGGTCTGAACCAAACATGCTCAACATACAAGACAAATCATATGACTCACAATGGTCCATGGCTCTCACTCACCCAAGTCTACATACGAAACGATTTGTATGACTCACAGACGGAGTAAGACCGATTGATGTTTGCATCTCATGGTATCGAAAGAAATTCTAAAACCCTGTAAAGACTTAGTGTATTTCTCACATACCACTAAGAGTAATCACTTCAAAGGATCCTGTGACGGATTCTACACCCCTAACCTAGCCGGTCTATGCATCTCAGCTGATGGTTCACTCAACCTTAGCGATCATACTTAGCAAACACGACACCGACACTAACTCTTCATACACTTCAAAATCATACACGTATAGTGTATGGGGTGCCCAATGAACAACTTAAATATCACAACACAAACCTTGAAGAAGGGATTCCATATACATAGTCCACATCTCATGTTGGACTAATGAGCACTTTTAGGTTTATTTTAATCTAGAAATATAACATGACAGAGATCATGAAAATATTTATCAATGAACATTATACATACAAACTAGGCATGCGAGTGACTACTGAGTAGAAATGTCGCATATCTATTTCACAAGTATGTGCGAGCATAGAAACTATCAACACGAAAAGGATCACCATGACTATGTAGATATACCCATTATTGGAAGAAGATGGCACCGTGGTGGTGATGATGTAGTCGACATCGTGGACGTCGTGGACCAAAATGTAGAAGATGTCCCGAGCATCGTAGAGGAGGTTCTGGTTGTCGTAGAGGTGGTCCTGACTGAAACAGGAGAGCTCCTGTCTGACGCTGAGGAGGTCATGCCTAATACTGATGCAGAGGAGTTCCTAGGTGTTGTAGTAGAGGTCCTGGACGAACGAGTAGTTGCACTGTGCACTTCCTAAAAAATTTATTCATTCCCACTTGGTGCAACACGAGGGACGAATGGTTTCGGAGGCCTGCTCCTCCGTCCACCGTTGCATGCCGATGCGATGGGTTGGAATAGCTTGGAAGCAGCACAGAACAAAGGAACAAAGCAATGTGTATAGAGTGGAGAGTGTTGTGTCTATTAAGCTAGGGGTGCGGACCTTCTTATATAGCCTGCGGCTAGATAAGGCAAAAAGGTCACTAGAGGATTTACATATAACAACAGTCACAATAACTTGTGAGTTACACGTTTCTAGTTAAACTAGAAACGTCTAGCCGTTCATCTTATATTAACTCCCACGATAACTCTAGTACGTGCGCCCAACCCAGATCAGTCCATGTCATAACATGGGCATGCGCGTGGGCGTGGCGATGTGAGCAAGCGAGTGAATGAGTGTGCATGTGTAGTCTCTTCTTCTCATGCTACTAAGAGGTGTCACACACAACACCTTATATGTAGGTGTCCTTCGTCCTCCACTAGCAGTATGGGAGAAAGCACCTTACACAAGTCTTGCAATTAATGGGCATTTGGGATTTATCAAGGAAATATTATTTATATGGGCTTAGGCCCAATATATCTATTAATCCCCGACCAGATCCCAGAGGCACATGAAATTGCATTTTGTTACAATGTACTATTAATATACCAGTGTTTTGGTAGAGATCTGTTAGGGTTGAACATCCACCTAGAACATCAAGCTATACTTTTCCACAACTACACAATGGACTAGGCTTTGAATTGCAAGTTTTGTGTGGATAAGTTTCACTTAAATTCTTTATTGATGCTAGTCTGCCATAGGCTGTCCCTCGGGTGGAGCATATAAGTCGTAATCATGAACTCTCAATGAGTTTCTTAGAGATTATCCAAGTCTCACAGATTGCGACTAACAGTTGGACTCATATAGGTGTGTTCGTTCAAGGCTGCTCTATAGGACAACATATTTGCTAATGATAGCTACAGACACATTAAGATTGAAATCATCCTGCCATACAAATTCTGTGAGTATTGCGTCTCCATCAAAGTGAGTTATAATGGTATTCTCCTCCAATTAACCAATAGCTTATTTTTCCTAGTTCCTACTTCATAGGATCTCCGATCACATAGGTTAGTTACCACTACGGTGTAACTCAAATAGGTCGTATCCATCTTCTTCAATGCATTATCTATCACATTTCATGATAACCCCTTTGTGAAGGGATCTGCTAGGTGCTTAGCTATTTGGATGTGATCCAAACCTATCACTCTGGAGTTTCTCAATTTTATAAGAGACACCATATGTATTTTTACATGTCCCAAGGACCTCATATTATCCTTTGCATTATTCACTTTTATGATGACCGTTCGGTTATCAAAGTTCATGAGGATAGCCGGTATTGGTTTTTCAACTACCGGCAGATCCATCAAGAGCTCACGCAGCCATTCTGCCTCAGCAGTAGTTGTGTCCAGTGTTGTGAGTTCTACATTCATGGTTGACCTCATCAATATGGTCTATTTATAAGACCTCCATGAAACTATTTCCCCGCCAAGAGTGAATACATGTCCACTCGTGGTCATGATCTCGTGAGCATCAGAGATCCAATTGGAATCACTCTATCCCTCCAGTATCTTTGGGTACCCGGTATAGTGAATCCCATAGCTCATAGTGCCTTTTAGATAGTGCATTACTTTTCAAGAGCGTGCCAGTGATCATCTCCTAGAGGAAACAAACCGGCTCAATTTTCTCACAGCAAAAGAGATGTCAGGTCTTGTGGCACTAGCTAAGTATGTAAGTGAACCAATAAGCTCAGAGTATCTCAACTAATCTCTAGCAATTCTTAGATTCTTCTGAAGCATCACAATAGGATCATAAGCTGTTAGAGAAGGCTTGCAGTCCATGTACCCAAAGCAAGTAAAGACCTTTTCCACATAATGGGATTGCAAAAGAGTAATCTCATCCTCACCCTTTATTAGCTTAATTTTAAGAATAACATTAGCTTCTTCCAAATCCTCATGTCAAAACTTTGAGATAGGAAGTCCTTGACCTCCTTTATCACATCAAGGGTAGTTCCAAACATGAGTATGTCATCGACATACAAACACATGATCACTCCTTGACCTCAACCATGGTGGTAGTACACACATCTGTCAACTTCGTTTACTGCAAAGTCTGTAGATGTCTAAGTTCTGTCAAACTTTTCATGTCATTGCTTAGGTGCTTTCGTGAGACTATACAAAGGCTTCAATAACTTACAAACCATACCCTCTTGACCACTAGCTACAAATCCATCAAGGTATTCCATGTAAATTTCCTTGTCCAACTCTCCATTAAGGAGAACTGTCTTAATGTCCATTTGATGAATAAGAAGACCGTGTGAGGCAGCCAAGGATAGTAGTACTTGTATAGTGATCAATCTAGCAATAGGTAAGTATCAAAGAAGTCTTCGCCTTCCTTTTGGATATAGTATCATCAGGTCTAACCTTCTTCTTGAACACTCACGTGCACCCTACTAGTTTACAACTGTACGGACCATCAGTGATTTCCCAAGTTCCATTAGTGACAATGGAATCCATATCTTTACGGACTGCTTCCATCCAATAGTCTGCATTTGGAGATGCATATGCTTCTGAAATGGTTTTGGGAGTATCATCCGCAAGGTACACAGTGAAGTCATCACCAAAGGATTTTGCAATCTTCATCACCAAAGGATTTTGCAATTCTTGGTCTCTTACCCCTCCTAGTAGCACCATTGTCATTCTCCTTAGAGATTTCCTCCCGTGTTTGTTCAAAGTAATCAAATCAAATGGCAGGTTCAGGAGTTAAATGATCTATTTTACTAGAAGTGCTAGCCATATCCTTCATTGGAAAGATGTTCTAAGAAAAGTAGCATCTTGAGACTACATTATCACACCGGCATGCATGTCTGCTATCTTTTATTTGACCACTAAGAATATATAAGCAAAGCTCCGATGAGCAAATCCTAGAAAGACGCAATATGATGTTTTAGGTCTGAGCTTGTGCTTCTTAGTTACTAGTATGTTGACTTTTGCACCTCACCTCCACGCGCGCAAGTAAGAAAGTGATAGTTTTCTTCCTTCCCATTCCTCACAGGGAGTTTTCTCTTTATTCTTAGTGGAAACTCTATTCAGGACTTGACATTAGGTCAATAGGGCCTCCCCCACTACATCTTAGATAATCCAGCAGTGTCTAACATGATGTTAACCAAGTTAGTCAGAGCGCGATTCTTCTTGTTGCAACCCCGTTAGATTGGGGTGAATAGGAAGGTGTCTTTTGGTCTTTCCATCAAGTTGATTTTCAACATCTACCTTATAGATTTTAAAGTAGTGTAGAGCCTCATCTTTAGTTTTCAATAGATATACATAGCAAAATCTAGTCATATCATCAATCGAAATCATCAAATATTTCTTTCTACCCTTCGTCGACACACAATTCATCTCATAGAGATCTGAATGTATGAGTTCTATAGGTGCTAAGTTTCACTCCTCAGCTACCTTGTGGGGCTTATGAGTTTGCTTAGATTACATACAACTTTGGCACTTAGAACCTTTGATTAGTGAAAATGTTGGGATTAAATATACTTGAAAGTCGAGTCATGCAACAAAAATGAATATGACATAATCGTGAGTGCCAAACATTAATCTCACCTCCATTAGCACAAACATAGTTCACAACCTTATTATAGAAATCAAAAAGGGAAAGGCGGAACAAGCCTCCGCACTCATGAAATTTATCAATAAAATTTCCATACATGGATACGACTACTGTATTAGACTCAAAGACCAAATTGAACCCATCTCTACAAAGAAGGGAACCACTAACACGATTTTTATTTATTGAAGGGACATGTTGCACGTTTCTCAGGCACACGATCTTTCCCAAAGTAAACTTTAGATCTACTATGTCAACACCATGAATAGAAGCATGTGACCCATTCTTCATCAGGATGAAGCCCAGGTGACCTGATACGAAGAAAACAATGAAACATCAGCACACATGAATATTAGCCCCAGTGTCAATTCACCAATCGACAAAAACCTGAAATAGCTGTGGGTAAATTACCATACCTAGTGCTCCCTACTTCGGTATTGCCAATAGTCATGTTGACCGATTTGGAGGTCTGTCCCAGCTGAAGCTTTCTTCCTTTGCTATTTTTGCAATCATTAGCCCAATGGCCAAGTTCATCGCACACGAAGTAAGGTTTGTTTGCCTTATTCATTGGATTCTTCCTCTTCTTGTAGTTGATGGTATGATTTACCTTGTTCTTCCCTCTGACCTTGCTGTGACCATTTTGTTGCACCACATTGGGGCTAGACTCTCCCTCGCCTCCTTTAGAATGAACATCCTTTGCCTGAGCTTTCTCCTAAATATCAAGAGATGCTATCAAGTTCTCAACAGAGATCTCTTGTCTCATGTATTTTAGAGTTGTGGAAAAATTCCTCCACAAGGGAGGCATTTTGGCAATAATGCCCCCAGCCACAAACTTATCAGGTAGCGCATTTGAGGAGTTCAAGTTCCGTTACAATGAACTGTACCTGATGAGTCTGCTCGACTACAGGACGGTCATCAAAAATTTTGTAGTCATGATATTGCTCCATGACGTCAGTTCAATGCCTACATCTGACACACCAAACTTAGCTTCAAGTGTATCCTACAATTCCTTTGTGTCACTCATGTTCTTGTACGCATCGCAAAGACGGTGAGAAAGTATGCTAAGAACTCCTCCAATAAAGCGTGGTGCCATCCTCAAACGCCTTCTCCTACTCAGAGGTAAGGGTTCCTTCAGGTTTGCCAATCACAACCCAATAGATATTCATAGAGGATAGCCATAGAGTGGCTTTGACTTTTCATCTCTTAAAGTGCACATCGGCAATCTTGTCCGGACTCAGTGCATCGGCGAAACCAGTCATCGTAAAACCAAACTACCTAAATAAGGTTTTGGATTGTTGGAATAATGAGCACTTTTAGGTTTATTTTAATCCAAAAATATAACATGACAAAGATCATGACAATATTGACCACTAAACATTGCATGTATAAACTAAGCATGCGAATGACAATGGAGTAGAAATATCACATATCTATTTCACAAGTACGTGCTAGCATAGAAACTATCAACACGAAAAGGATCACCATGACGTACTGGTTACTGGAAGAAGATGGCACCGTGGTGGTGGTGATGTAGTGGACATCGTGGACGTCACAGAAAAAGATGTAGAAGAGGTCCCGTGCGTCATAGAGGAGGTCCTGGTTGTCGTAGATGAGTTCCTAGCTGAAACAGGAGAGGTCCTGGCTGACGGATAGGAGGTCCTGGATGAATGAGCAGTTATGCCATGAGCTCCCCACAAACCTTATTCGTCCCTACTCAGTGCAAGCTCACGAGGGCGAATGGCTTCAGAGGCCTGCTCTCTTGTCCACCGGTGCACGCCAATGTTACAGGATGAAGTAGCTTGCAATCAGCGTAGAACAAAGGAACAACGCAATATGTAGAGAGTGGAGAGTGTTATGTCTATTCTGCCAGGGCTTATATAGCCCCCGGCTCGGTAAGGCAAAGGTCACCGGAGGAGTTACATATAACACAGCCACAAGAACTTGTCAGTTACGCGCGTCCAATTAAGCTAGAAACGCCTAACCGTTCATCTCATATTAACTTCCACAATGGCACTTGACTGTTCATTATCCGCACTGACAAAATAAAAACTCCAAAGTCCACATCCACATCACAACATGCGTGCATGCACGAGCGAGCCTAATGAGGCGAGCAAATGAGTGAACGTAGCGTGTGTAGTCCCTTCTTCTCATGCTACAAAAAGGTATCACACACAGCACGTTATATGCTGGTGTTCTTCCACCTCCACTAGCAGTATGGGACAAAGCACCTTACATAAGCCTTACAATACAATGAGCCTTTGAGATTTATCTAGGCATTATTAATTTATATAGGCCTAGGCCCAATATATCTAACATCTCATACATTAGAGCAGATAATTAGGTTACAAGAAGTCAACTCGAGGTCGAGGAAGCTCCAAATATAAAGAAAGCTTAGCAACGAAACACATCAAATCGAGATGGCAGTCACTAACATCTCGCAAAAGCCATTTAAGACCCATATTCAACTGATAAGGCAAACTGAACAACTAGACATCACCCTCAACATGCTCAGTATCATAACATTGTCTTACACTAGGATCACCTGCAATTATACGTAACAGAAATCAAATGAGTACAAAAGTAATCATAAGACTTATTCGTATTCATTTCAATTAACATAAGGCATGTCATTGACATAAACAAATTACAACACATATAATTCATCCTCAACATCAAATAGCATAATATATTGAAAGTGCATCTTGGACCTTAAGTAGGTTTTGACAATTAATGATAAATAATGAAGTGACTAATGTGTGCATCAAGATGTTGATCAAGTTTGTAATTCCCAAGGCGAGGTGGAACAGGCGTTGACGATCCCTAAGAAAATTGAAAAGAGATGGCATGGAATGGAGAAGGTTAAGGACTATTTCTAGTCCTTTTAGTAATCCAATGATCACATTGAGTATAGGACAACCATACTATAAAGGGGGAGCTAGTCAACAGCATCGAAGAAGATAATTTTCTACGTACTCAAAGGATATCCATTCTAAAATATTCGGAAAACAATCTACACCAAACTTCTGTGTTCATTCGAAATGTCCAAACCAGTCGACCAGAATATCCGAGTGTGTGTTAGAGTAGGTTCTAGCGTGCTAAGTGTTGACCCGGACCCTCCAAGTGAGGTTCGTCCATAGTATCCGGAACCTTTCAGAGCTTTTGTTTATTTGAGTTCTTGCTATCCAAACCATCCGAGTGAAATCTATCCGAACACTCCGAGTGAAGACAGAACTTCTGTCCAGAGATCATTTTTCACCCGGACCTTCCGAGCGAAGGTCATTCAGACTATCCAAAGTCCAAATAGTAGCTTTTGTCTAGAGTGTTTCTTGTTGTCCAAAACTTTTGAGTGAAGTTTCTCCAAACACTCTGAGTTATGACAAAGCTTCTATACCGAAGCTCTGGCTTCATCCAGACCTTCCAAGGGAATTTCGTCCAGAACCTCTGAACCAGAACTTAGCCTCTCTCCCGGTGCTTTCTTTCGTCCAGGGCTTCATGTTCTGACACTTCCGAGGAAACCAAGTTAGCTCTGTTTTTGCCTATCCAGAACCTCCAAGTTAGGATCTTTGGAACCTCTAAGTCAATTTGTGTTTCGGGACAAAAGGGTTGATTTTTTTTGAACCTCCAAGTGTCATCTATCTGGACCCTCCGTGTCTTACATTTTCCTAAGGTTTTGAATTGTCCCATAAGTCTAAGTTGCATCCTCCGAATAGAGTTTTTCTCCCAACCTAGCTGTTGTCCCTGAAACCTCCAAGCAAGCTTGTTCGAAACCTCCGAGCAAGGTTTCTTTGTGAGTAACAGCTAGATTTTTTAGGACAGCCTATATAAGCCACCAGCTGTCCTAGGTGGAGGCAATCCTTTGCGTCTCAAATCCTGAGCTGCACACTTGCTCTCCTCTCTCTTGCCTTCTTGTGAGAATCTTTGAGATGAATTAATCTTGAGGATTTGGATTGAATTTCTATTAAGCATTCAAGCAAGGAATCACCTCCAAGCTGAGACCAAGTTCCTATTACTCTTGGAGGTTCGAGCCTCATAGACAGCTAGGCGTCGCTCTAAAGTCCTCAAGGTTGTGAAGAAGCTAAGAAGTTTGTGAAAGTTGCAGTTCGCCTATCACAAGGTGAAGAACTACCACAAGAGAAGAAAAGTTTCACATTGGCAAGCTTCTTAAGGAAATAGCACGATTCGGTGTCGGCTTCAATCATTTGATGAAGCTTCCTAAACAGAGACGTAAAGCCTTGCCAAAGACTCAAACTTCGACAACAAGTTACATGTCTCCCATGTGGTTATTTCTTTGCACTTTTCTATATTTGTTTCCCTAATTGTTTTGATCACTAGCATGCTAGATTTTGCTTAGTTCTATATAATTACTTGTGTAGAATTTTATTTTAGGATTATTTTTTGTTAATCTCCTATACACCCCCCTCCCTCCTGGTCGATAGCCTAGATCCTTTAATATAGGCATGATAGGAATACATGAACCAAGATGTATTAAACATAAAGGTTTATTCTCAGATTTAATCATCAAATTAAATATTATAATCAACATATAAAATCAACATGGATTGTTATATTATCGTCATGTTAAGTTAACCAAGACTATTCATGAACAATTAAATAGGGTTAAGAACTTGATTCTCAATTCGGGAAGTGTTTCGATGTGTTGTTAATCATAGCTGGGCAGCTATGGTTAACCAACATCCTCGCCAACACTTCCACCATGAGTGGACAGGAAAATCCAATGACATCGATACCAACTGGACAATCAGGATGCTTACGTTCACATCGTTCATCAGTCCATCTGTTGGTATTAGACCCTGGCTCTCACATCTAACTTATTAGGTTCCATATTTAGTTAGTCAAAATTAATGTCATGATCCACTGATCATGCTCAGCAAACAACTCCTCACATGCTAGGAAAATACATCCATAAGCAAAAGTAACAAGCATAAACATGCAACCTTGCATATTCACAACATAAGATAACTTCAACACATGAAGTAATGGTAAATGATCCACAAGCTACTGCTTTCCTTGAGTGTCATACTCAACCTGAGAAGGATCGGTTTCATACTATGCCTCGTTGTCGGCCTCTACCGATAAGAAACGAAAAACCAATAGGAAACCGAAAAGAGAGAACTAAGTCAATGAAAGGACTTTAAAATGCACAATGAAGAGTGAAATACATCATAAAACATGAAAAATTAATTTATATAAAACCAATACATTTGAAATAACTCTATTTAGAGTCCTTCAGTAAAAGTTATGAATTTCTAAATTTCTATATGTCACTTTTAAGGTTAATTAAAATGGCACCATCAGAAAGTAGATGTCAAAACATGAATTTCCCTAAAAAGTACACCTCATTTGTGAATTTTCTAATAATTTTACAAGTTCTAGCCTTTTTAAGCATTTGTTGGAATTTATTATTTAATTTTGAATTTATACAGGAAATATGTTTTATACTCAACGTGAGCTAGCATGAGGGGATCACAGGTGGGGCCAAGGGTCAGCCTTGACTGGTCAAGGTTTGACTAGTCAACAGGCCTCTAGCCACATATCACTCGGGATTATTTCAGATTCATTTTAATTAACTTAATGAGTCTATGATAGAGTGAGCCTAAGTGTCAGGTTTTAAACGGTTTTGACCATTAAGTGATGAGTCCCATATGTCATACACAGAGGTACATAACAGGTTTTTGACACACTTTTAATTAGGTGTGGCCCATGTTTCATGCACACAACTGATGGTAATTAACCGCTAAACCGACCGGGCCCACTATCATGTCGACCGGGGGGTAAATGCATGAGCCCCTGTCTCTGCATCTGAGAATGCACACAGCTAAAATTGATAATAGACAAATAAGATTAGGCATTAGAGTTATCTAATAGTATATACAAAGCATAGAATTTATCTAACATAATACAAGTAGATTTTTTTTAAATACATACATATCTTCATTTTTCTTTGTCAGTGTGTATGTTGCGCTAGAAACTTGTGCGTCTGCAAACATTTCTCTATACATGGCCAAGGAGTTACAGATCGTCGCAGTCATGACCTTTCTCTGTAAGTATGTGATGAGTCGGTCAAGCGAAGAAAACGCACCCAATACGTTACACACACAGTCACACACTGACAAACCGACGGGGAAATTAAGATACCTGGCAGCGAGAATTAACGGACGGATCAACAGCGGAAGGCAGTTCAGAAATAGGCCACGGCCATGCAACGCCCGCGCGCCCTTGTCGTCCAGCCCCTGCCTCCCCGCTACTAAGGTTGGATGGATGCCTTCGTGTCCGAGTTTTAATTAACTACCCTCGTTTCCGCCAGTCTCTCGCCGCGCGCGCGTACGTAACGTCGACGCACGACCCTTCTCCTTCCCCTGGGAGAGCAACCGCGGTGATCTTGTTCCGTCGTCGTCGTCGTCGATGGAGTGCCTGCTGGGGCTGCTCAAGGTGCGGGTGGTGCGCGGGGTGAACCTGGCCATCTGCGACCCCCTCACCCACAGCAGCGACCCCTACGTCGTCCTCCGCCTCGGCCAGCAGGTAACCTGCTTCAACCTCGCTCCGTACATCCGTCGGTTCGTCTCCGTTGGCATAGCCTTTCCTGTTGGTTATGCGCGTTTCCTTGTGTTAAGATGCAACTTATAGCCTTGTTTTGTCGCGTCGACTGCCATTTCGGCACCGCAACGCAATTTAATATGTATGTATGTGGTTGTATGTATGTTTTTGTATACGTTAAGATGGTTCTACTGCCACCGTTCATGATTTTATTAACAGATTTGTTCTTCCGCTTGAAAACTTATTTATCGCTACTTGATTCTCGAAGAAATGGACGGAAGCCTGATTTGGAATGATAATTCGTTATGGACAAATCCTGAAATGACAATGAATGGAGTGGAAAATCCTCAAATTTATATGTGCGTCACTAGCTTGAACAATTTTGATGTCGATGGATCTAATTGAGCCGTCAAACAAAGAAGGTGATCAATATTTAGGTTGCCTTTAAACGATTACGATAATCTCGTTTGGTTGAGCCGTTTTTACCTATCTGGTTGTTTGGCTATCTACTTTTGGTGCAATCTGTGAAAAGTAATTAAAAATCATGTCTTAAATAACAGATAAACAAAAGAGATATCGCCAACCTTTTGGTAATTGTAGGATATTTACTCTTGTGTACTCTGGAAGATAGTTATTATAATCTAGTTTGGCAAATAGGACATTAGTTTTTCCGTAACTTTTTTCCACGACAGTTTATAAAATAAGTTCTAACACAACACAATTCAACAACCACAAATTTATCTTTAGAAGTGTCATTTTAACTCTTTTTTTAAGTAAAAAGGTAGCATATAGTAAGGAAAACAAAAAAATTATGTCTTGATTTTCTTCAGATTAGTCTTGTTTCTTCAATTTCACCAGATAGAACCATGTATCTGCTATTACCCCTCGAATAATCTTCTTGCATTATCGATTCAGATCACAGTCTTTCTCTCTTATCTGGTATTTCTTTTCTTGCAATGTGCAGAAAGTAAAGTCCAGTATCAAATATCATACCATCAACCCAGAATGGAACGAGGAACTCACCTTGTCTATTACAAACTGGACCCTCCCGGTTAAGATTGTAAGTTTCCATCGACATCTCCATGGACCACGGAACCTTCAGACACTGCCTGTTTCTTCAGGATTTCAGTAATTCGGTGCCATTCTACCTCCGAACATTTGCTACGTCTCGTTCCTGAAACAAAGCTCTCCTTTCATATTTTCATTACAGGAAGTCTTTGACAAGGATACTTTCACCAAAGATGACAGTATGGGCGACGCAGAGTTCTACATCCTCGACTTTGTCGAGATCGCCAAGCAGGACCTGAGCCATGTCCCTGACGGCACGGTGATGAAGACGATCCACCCTGAGCAGGAGAACTGCTTTGCAACCGAGAGCCAGATCACATGGAAGGACGGCAAGGTCTCCCAGGACATTGTCCTGAGGCTAAGGAACACTGAGACCGGCGAGATCATCCTGCACCTACAGTGGGTTAGCATCCCAGGTATGGTGCGGTGATCTGCAGCAGCGAAGTGTGGCTGGTTGTGACGGCCATTGGCTGCTTTCTATGATTGTAATGTTGCTCCCTTTATGAGGTATGAAAATAAGCAACATCCTGGTGAGGTCCTGAGGTCAGTAGGATGGGTGACATGTAAGGCATGCAAAAGGCTTATGCTACTGGGGTTAATGCTTGTTTTCAGTGTTGGCTCTGCATACTTTCTATGGCTTTTTAATCCACAAAGGTATATTTGTCCTGAAACACCTGTATAGCTCCTTCCATATTAATGTACTACTTACTACAACATTGATCACTGTTACAGACATTAAGAACACTACTGGTTTTAAGATTACAGACCAGGTGAATTTTCAGATTTAGCTCACAGGAGCTCTCCTGAATTTGCATTTTGCAAACTTCAAAGTAGCACCTGAATAAATATCTGGCTGCTAGTTTGCACAAACGACAGAGATATTGCAATTCAGTTAGTATACAATAGTTCTATCAGCTAGAAATAGGACAATCTGGATCATTTCTCATCTGACAATACTCCCTGACTGAACATCGGAGCAAAAAAGGGAGCATATACACCATCCTGACCTAGTATGTACAAATGTTTCACAACTCAAGCTGATAGCGGCATTAACTAAGCATACGAGAAAGAATGGCACAATTGAAGTAGTGTCGCCATTGCCGGCAATTAATTAGGAAAGCAAATGTGGCGAGCTTTCATTGTTGCCACCTCGAGAGCTTTCATGTGGTCGGTGATGCTTGGCCATTTGCACATCCCGTGTAAATTGGGTCCTAGATTTAGCATAAGGTGCTTCCCTTGCTGCGAAAAGGGAGGGAAAACAATGTGTTATATCAAGCAAATTTGTATACCCTTCATTCTGATTTTAACGATTTATTACAGCCTCCTACCTGCAGCTAATTTCTGACCACGGATAATGTTCTGCCTTCTTTTCCACCAGCATGCCACAAACACAACCAGAAACAGAAAAGCTACAAGCACCCCGAAAGCCATGCCAATCTTTGCAGCCACAGATATATGAGGGCCACACTCATGTAAACCAGGAATTCCACACAACCCAGCATTGTCCGTAAAGCTGCCATTTCAGCAGTTTGTAAGCTTCCTTACCATTCAAGTAATATTAACAGAAATAAAAACTCAAATGTATATCTTGATTGGTATGTAGATGCTATGCATGTAGAATGGAATACAAACTATGTATAGTGATAAAACAGAAATCAATAATAGGAGTGGGTTATTACTTGAACCGAACTCTGTGCAGAGGTCTTCCTCCCAGGCTGGCTGGAACCCTTCCTGAAAGATCATTGCCATTTAGATTCCTGCATTAAGAGAAAGTCTTTCTAGTTAAGGGGGAGGAAGCACGAAGTAAATCCCAAACAGAAGAACGCAATTAATGTCCTCACAGAGTCTGTAACGATGTCAGCTGGCCAAGGCTCTCTGGAATAGAACCATTGAGTTCATTGTATGAAAGATCTCTACAAAAACGGTTATGAAAATAAGAATTATATGAAACATTGGGACTTTCCCAACTTGAATTTGGTCTAAGAGAGGACAATATTTATGCTCAAGCAGATCTTTACAAACAACATTGACCTGCAATGACATGAACTGAGTGCTAAGATTGCATCAGCAGTTTTATTTTCTAGGTGTAAAAATGATACAAAATCTGTTTAAAAGGATGACTTCCAGATCAACAGAGACCAGACAGTAAAGCATTCTGAAAATTTACAATAAAAATAAAGTACCAGAGACATTGACAATTCCAAGCACATTGACAATCACTGCAATCACCCATTCTGATGTTCTGTACCCTTGTATCACTAAAAATATTAACACTTTAACCTATCCAGTATCAATTGGCATCAGACATCAAGAAGCGGAAACATAATGAATGTAAAGTACCATTTATGTTATGTTTTCCATACTCTTCTTTTAATCAGAAGAACATATTATCCTTGGCCTTGAAGGGCAGTCCGAAATATCACAGTATACAGAATATAGTGTTAAAGAGAGCTTACAGTACTCGCATCCCTGAGATGGTACCCAAAGAGAATGGAATATTGCCCTTTATGCTATTACCGCTAAAGTTTCTGTTTGAACAAATGGGAATTTACTTTGTCAGACCAAAATGTAAGTGTCAGTACTTTCTTAAGACAGTACAAAATGCAACTAATACTATTTAGATTTCGTCAAAGTGACATATACAAACAATATTGGATTTGTTCCCAATTCCATACAACTCAACCCTGTCGATAATCCATCCAATTCTGTCCAGCAACAGACATTAGCCTGTTCGCGAGGCAGGAATTTCGCAGGATGCAGTAGGAATCCCACAGGATTCCTGTGGAATTCCCGCGTTTGGACCAGGGCCTAAACTTTGTATAGTGAAAAGCTTAAACTTGTTTTGGTTATCAGCGTATAACACACAAGAAATGATCCCAAGGATTCACTCTAGTCGAAATTGTTTATGAGTAGAGATTCAAACCTATCTAAGATACGAGGAAATTAGGAATTAACTAGTTACCGCCAGTTCAAGAATAGTCACATGTATTTTAAGTGGCTCAATAAAGATAGGTGATTTCCGTGGAATCAGGTTTTCTGTACAGCTCTTTCGCATCTGATTGAACAATTATAAAAGTACAAACTATTGCCTCTTAACTGCTTCAACCCATTTCAGCTGTCCATCATGTTGCACAGGTTTATGACAATACATCCATTGAAAATAATTGTAGCTAATGTTGAAACAGTGTTACAAGTTTTCAATAATACATGATATGGCAAAGCATAATAGTGATCATGAAACTTTTATTTATATTAAAATTTTGAAATGGAGATGCGTTCATGTTGGTGTTGTGCAACAAACTTACATGCTTTGCAGATGTTGTAGCTTAGATATGTCACTAGGTATAACTCCTCTCAAACCTTGGTTGTCAAGACCTCTGCATATTCAAAGAGTACTTTTAAATATTTCCAATAAAAAATCATTTGTCATTGATGGATAATTAATGAAATTGAATGAATACAGGAAAACAAAAAATTGTGCATAAGACCCTAAAACATGAGAACACAATAAATGATTAAAACCCCTAAACCTTCAAATTATAAAACAAACTCCGAAAAACTGATATTTGTTCTCAAGGCAATCCAATGGAATATCACATGGAAAATCAATTGTTGACTGGAAAAACACATAATGAAGCATCTTTCTGCGACAAGAATGGGTGCTACTTCGTGTAAAAGTGCTTTTATGCTTGCCACAAGTTCCACAACCTTCAACTAATATATGTGGAATTTCAGAAGTGATGTCATTTGCGTTAGTTCATGGAAAATTAGGGCCTACAACTAGTGTGTTCATAGTACAAATTTTGTCTTACCCTCTTTTTTTGTTATGGAGTTTAGTGGTTGGGTACGGGACTACAATTGGCATTGTAACTTTAATATTGCTCATGTAGAACATGCCAATGTGCTATTTTTCAAGTAGATGTGTTCATGACTCGGGCCATGAAAAGGCCCCGTCTGTCAAGGCTAGACCCATACTCGAAAATATTTTTTTATTTATGTTATGAATAAAATACGACAATTTTTGTGGAAAAAATATGACTATTTTATATCTTCATGCATAAAATATATTTTTTATAATTTATTATTTTTATCGGGCTTTGGCTTGGCTGATGGGCCAAAATTTTGGGCCTGACCAGGCCTGACATTGGGCTTGCCAGACTGCCCCCATGAACTAGTCTAGTTTCAAGTAACTAAGATACAACTATCACACAACATTTTCAACTTCAAAAAACTAAGAAGATAGTCCTCTTGTGTCCTTGTGGTATTTACACAAATAAAGAACAGTTGCACAGGTATTTCAGCTTCACTAAAATCAACAAACTGAACCACTACAGGACGTCTAGCATGCCAATCATAAGAAACCACCGATTCTTGCGATATAAAGTGGTACAAGGTAGAGAACATACAACCCATCAATGACCCAATGCCTTTTGGTGTCGTCAAACTGGCAATCAACTCCGCTCCACGGATGCTGCTGAGGAACGCAAGGGTCACCATTCCAGCCAAATCGAAGAGGAAGACCAAGTGAACCCTTCAAAGTCCGCAGAGTAGTCACTACAGAGCATTGCAAACGAGAGAATCAACACAGAAAACTAGTAGCTAGACTTGGCTTCTGGCAATACTCATGTGAATAACTCTACTTCATAAACAGACATTGGCTGTGCTACTTGTTTGCATTCAATAAAAATAACTTCACTCAGTAGTAGATTTTGTCAACCATGGTTATACATCATGAAAAGGAAAGTGCCTACATGATTTTTGACCTTCTCTGTATTTAAGGCAAGAATGTCATATGAAAGACTGCAAGTGGCAGTTTCATACACAGTTTACTAATAAAAATGGTTCAAAAAATAATTACTACCTTAAATTTGTTATTGCTTGAAACAAAGGAAAGCTAATTTGGAGGGTGTCGAGCACCAACCTTCTTGAGTTAAGGTCTTCATTTCAGCTGGAATGATCTCAAACACTTCAATGGCACTAATAATGGCACGTGTTCCTTCAACAGGCTGCAAGGTGATTTTTAGTGTTGTCCCACTGACAGCAACAGTTTTATTCAGAACAAGCGCAGTAAAACGCTCTCCTGTCATGCGAACTATATCAATATCCTTGAATGCAATGTCACCATTGATAAGTACATCAAATACCCTTTGCTCTTCTGCAGTTATTCCATTCTCAATCTCTGCAAAGTGTAGCCATACAGAATAGTTCTTGTTTGGGGTAACATCCATTTCAAAGGACAAGCTTGGTTGCCTATCAGTGCCCACGATAGCTGATTGGTAGATGCTTTGAGGATAAAAATTTGGTGCGAGCAATGTCTCTGCTATAACATTTTCAGTCGATATAGGTTGATCGTCAGAACTGGACGACAAAGTTTTCATCCCTAACCAGAATCTGTCCCCCACCCCAGTGGATACCATTAAGATCTTCATCAAAAGCTGGCTTTCCAGAACCACATGTCAATCTTTTGGCAGTTCTAAGCACTGTCTCCTTTCCCCATAGCGGACCAAAGTTATAGGCTTTGTCATCTATTTGGAGAACTTCAATAGAAAGAATCGATGGATCACCATGACCTGTGCTGTGGAAGCAAATCGATAAGCTTGAGTCCTGGACAAAAGCCAAAGCTTCCGCAAATGTCTTCTCATCGTCACTGCTCCAGCCCGAAAGTAAAGAACTGAATAGTGTACCCTCAACAGAAACATCAAATATTGGCTCACTGTCAAGGTTAGGATCAGCCACAAGGGCAAAGAAAAGCCTAACTTGGTAGTGCCCATTGGGGACATTGTTGATGTAGTAACAATTTTCAGGGCCATCAGACAGAGGGAAATATCGAAGAGTTTTCAGCGGTGGTATGATAAAGCTCGGACGAGTAGCATTTGCAAACCTACCGCCAGTATAACCAAAATCTCTGTACCAAAGTGTGTTGGTAGGTGCCGTGTGGACATCATCGAAACTCCCACAGCTTATACGAATTGTAAATGGTTCTGAAAATAAACAAATATTTAGAACTACAAGGAACAGCGATGTTATGCTAAGAAGCATCAAGTAAGGAACTACTGTTAAATCAATGTACCATTTGAGTTGTACAGATGCAGGAAGAGGTTCATTAAATCATAAAAGTACAAGAATAAAGAAATGAAGGCTTGGATGTTTGCTTTCTTTTCCTCCCACTTAGTTTCCCATGCCTCCTTCCTATTCAGTACCAGCTTGAGCAGAACTTATCTTAAAATGGAATGTTTAGCAAAATTGAAGCTACCAAATTGCACACGTGAGCAAGAAAGGGCAATAACTTGACTACTTCCAACAGACAAGGAAGCAATCAATATGAGCTGAACGGATAAAAGGGTGGGGAAAACAGAATGTCTTTCTTCATTTCGTCAACAACGCAACATTAACAGCCCCAAATGCAAGAAAGGGTGAGTACTATCCACGCAAATCTAAAGATAGAAGGATATTCCAAGAAATTCGCTGGACTGAAACCAAGCAACACCTGATTTTGACCAAGCGTGGAAAATCAAGGGCCAAGAATCCAAAAATTGGGGAAGATCCAGCAGTTTACAGCACCTGGCATGGCTCATGGCTGCGTTTCGATATGAAAAACAAAGGGCAAAGTAGGCACGAAACTTCCCAATCTGGAGACTAAATAGTTCTTGATTTGGGCAAGCATGCAACACCGGTCAAATAAATGCAAAAACTTCGCAAGACTCACCTCACCACTATGCTGCATTTAGCTAGATTTGAGCAGGAAGGCCATATTTTTAAGATACGAGCAAGAAAGCTCACCTTTGTTAAGGTCAGCCGCAAGAACACCAAGAAGAGCTGATAATGCAGAGACAGCGAGCAGCAACAGCCGCAGCTGCAGCACGCCGAGAAATCTCTGCTGCATTGCGCCTCTCTCTCTCTCTCTCTCTCTCTGAGTACGAGCCTTTTTCAGATTTTCCGTTGCTTTGGTACTCCAGTTCAGTCCAAGATTTCTCTTTTGCTTTTTTTTCCTTGCCGAGAAGGATGAAACGATCAGAATGAGCTGTCTAAAGTAGAGGGGGACTAGACGGAACAAATACGGTTGTTTGTTCGATAATAATAATGGTGATTGGGGTCGTGGATGTGGCCAGTGGTCACTGTGTTCCTTTTCATAAAAAAAATTATGGAGGAACAGTAGCTGCTCACGTTCTTGGCCACGACGCGACACGACTCACGAGCTACCCGACGGTATAAGAATTTTGGATGGATGCAGGAATTGATGTCCCGTAACACGGCTCGAGGAAAGTGCGAGAATCTCACCCCGGCCGGTAGCCTGATAGAAGTACGGATTTGGTAAGTCACTGATTTTCAATTCGCTTACGTTCGACTTTTTTTTTCTCTCCCTTCTTCTTCGTGTTTGGTGGTGACGAATTGAAAACGGCAACGATACAAAAGAGGCGGCGCCAGCGGAGGTGATGCTGAGTCAGAGGCAAGGCTCGATGCAAGCCAGAGACAGCAACGACACAAAGAAAGCGCTGATGAAGGCGAGACTTGATGCAAGCCGAAGACGGTGGCGCTAGCGAAGGCGAGGTGAAGGATTAGGAGTTAGGAGGAGAGTTCACCAAAGTCAGGGAGATTTAGTGGAATGACCTAATCTAGCAATGGCCGTCGTCAAAACCGAGAAAGGAGAGGAGGCTTGTGAGGTGGGAACGACAGGGGAGAGAGAGTTAGGACTGGGGGCCTCTTATATATGAGGGGATGAAATCTACCCCATTAATAAAATCTAATGGTCTAAAAGAATGTGATTGATGACAAATTAGAAAACAGTTTGACTTCTAGTTAGATACTCCCTAGAAGTATTATAACTCTGGTTACATAGTAACTAAGCATATGTAACTAAGCATATGTAAACTAAGAGTCTATTTTTTTTTGCGGAAAAACTAAGAGTCTATTTGGAACACTAAAATCAGACAATGGAGGAATAGATTGTCATTTACTATGAAATCACACCGGATTTTCAAATATATAAATATTACTATACTAAAGTGATGTATTTGGATAGTTCATATGAGCAAAACACATACATTTTGGAGGAAAACACTTCTCAAGGATAGATGAAAGAGAGAGATTAGATTGGATTTTAAAAGGAAATAAAGCATGAGTTTTGATGTCATGTTTATTTTCCTATGAAACTCAGAGTATTAGATAGGACTTTGGCCACTAAATTCATATGATGTAGAATGCCCATGTGAAAAAATTAAAATGATTAGAATCCTCTCAAATTTGTATGAAAACTCTATATTTCAAAGAGGGCCTTAACTGAAATCCAACGGTTTCCACGTAGATGTGCAGGCGTGCAGCCCAATGGTAAGTGTCCGTTGGGTGTGAGTTTTGACTCTTTATTTGTTCTTACTTCTAAGGGTAGGAATTTCCATTATTCTGAAAATTTAAGTATAAATTCTGAAATTCATATGTGATAAGCAGATTCTAGTACCACTAGGTCGCCGAACAACATAATATGGACTACTGATGACGATAAATGGTGTGTTTTGTTTAGGCTTGAGTTTATGCTTAAGGTGCTTCTAGTCTTTAAAAACATAAGCCCAAAGAAATACCCTATTTTTTGCAAGCACTTCTCACAAAAGTGCTTTTACCAAATACACTAGCAAGCCACAAGCACCAATTTCGATGCTTCTCGAGCTCCCACCTCAACCAAATATCCCGCTGCCCTCGAAGTTGGCTGCCCTCGAAGTTGGCTTTATTTACGAGAAAATGTCACGCAGTATATAACGGTGCAAAGACCCAAAAGTTCTCCTTCTCTAGCCAAATTTCTTTCTCTCCTTCCCTGAGCTACGCCCTTCTTTCTCTCCTTCCCCGAGCTGCCGCACTTCTTTTTCTCCCTGCCGCCCGGATCTCCTCCCTCCCGAGCCACCGCCTCCTTCCCTCGCCCCAAGCAACCGCTGGCGTCACCCCAAGTAGCCATCGGCCTCCTTTTCCCCCGAGCCGCCCGGATCTCCTCCGCCCCTGAGCAGCTGCCGGCCTCACCCTGAGCAGCTGCCGGCCTTGCCTCGAGCACTCGTGGCACCCGCCTCCCTCGCCCGGTTCTCTCCGCCCCGAGCCACCCCGTTCTCCTACGCCCACGCACCCACCTCCCTCGTCCTGAACACCCACCTCCCTCACCCTGAGCAGCCGCCGAGCTCGCCCCAAGCATCCGCCGACCTCCGTCGTCCCTGAGCTACTCGAATCTCCTCCGTCCCCGAGCTGGTCGGCCTCCCATGTCCCGAGCACCCGTGGCCTCACCTCGAGCAGCTCGGATCTCCTCCGTCTTCATCGCATCAAGGTCGGGACCGGCCGGATCTCCTCTACCACTAGCTGGTGGTGGCTCTGCGCCTCGGTGCTCCCTTCGTCGCCTATCGCCCTCCCCTCCTCCTCAACGTCTGGGTTAGGAGTTCTTGTTCTTTTAAGAAATTTTGACGGGCATAATTTATTCAGCATATTATTACTTGCGAGGCATTGTATTTGTGCATAACATTTCTAGGGAATAATGGGTACAGATTTGATATAAAGAATAATAAAGCAAATGCTAGCTGTTCATGATTTCTTATTAATTATGTTATTTAAGTGGAAATGTTTCTTCACATAACCAATTTATGCTGAGAATTCTGGGCATGGCCTGAATCCTGGGTACCCTGCCCTGGAGTACTTACTGGTTCTCATTGGTTCAAGAATGCCGCACTTGCATACTTTTAGTATTCAGATCATCAGCAATGACCTGTGACGATGACATAGCACCCGAGTATCGTCAAGGAGGACAAAACTGGCCTTCTAGACATAGGGTGGGCCGGGCCGACTGCTCGGAGTCTGACTTCTACATGGAGGCGCATCATCAACTTGGAGTACAGGACATAAACATGTGCCTACCCGATATCTCGGGATTTCATGATAACCTTTTAGGAATTCTACTTGTAAACCGATCCAGACTCATGTAACCCCACCCCTGTCACCTATATAAGACGAGGTAGGGATCCCCCGATCGGTAAGGCTTTTTATGGAGACTCAGAAGCTTACATCTTTAGATACACATAAACCCTAGCAACCTGGAGAACTACTCTCGAGATCTTGCCGCATACGGTACACGAGCAATGCCATCCACCAAACACAGGACGTAGGGTATTACCTCTTCCCGAGGGTCTGAACCTGCCTAAACTCTGTGTCCCGTGTGCACCCATCTAGATCTGCTACGCGTACGTTGCCCCATATTCATTATTGCCGGATCAAAACACTGACAGTTGGTGCGTCAAGTAGGGGCTGTGCACATAGATCCATCTGAACAGATCCAGATGGGTTTCTCAAACGACAACGGCGACGACGCTTTGAGCCGATCCATGAGGGTCAGCCCCCTGGACTCCGTCGCCGATCTAGGACAAGTTTTCCTTTTTGAAAAACTGGACTTCATTACCGACAAACTCGGCAAACTTCATCTCTGCAACTCGGTTGGCGGAGTCTTCATCACCTTCCTCACGGGGACTCTCCTCCGAGTCGATGGCCTTGACGGCCATCTCCGAGGACGAGGTTGTGCCAAAGTTGGATCTACTGCCTGGGCACGGGTTTTCACCCATCGAGCAGGGATCCCGACTGGTTGGCGCGATCGAGTCCCTCCTGCTCGTCCTCGACTACGACTCGGATAACTTCGAGAATTCAGGAAGTCACCATCCTTCTCAGGAGGTCTTCATAGTTGACCCGGATGCGCTGGCCAACATCGGTGACCAGACGATTTCCATCGCCGATCAGACCCCCGATCGGCTAGAAGCCACCCGGCTCCTTCTTATTGCCAAGGAGGAGAGGCTGGCCGAGCAGCAGACCATGCTCGCTCGCCACCACGAGGAAAGACAGCGTAACGAGGACATGCAGGGTTGAGGGCATCAGGTCAACAATGCACTCCGCATGCGTAAGAGGGACGGTGTCCCGATATTTCCGCTCCCCAGTCACAACCTCGTAGCCGCCACGGTGGCGGCACGTGCCATAAATATCCCTGAGGGCACCCCGGGTTACGACGATCTCCGATGGCTTCGAATCCTGATGGAAGAGGCAGCTCTCCAGCAGGCCGAGGTCTGCGCAGCTTCTCCTGTGGGCACCCGGAGCCGGTGTTCTTCCCCGCCAGGGAACCCACATGCCACCGAAGGTTGCCGTACCAACCTAGAGTTTCATCGCCCCGTTGGGTCGGTTCGTAACCGACTCGGACCGGACCGCGATGTACGGGATACTCTCTAGGCAAGACACCGCGCTTATCGCAACACGGGGAAAAATAATCACCCCGCCGGGTCGGTGCATAGCCGACTCGGACCCGACCACGACGTGCGGAACACCCTCGAGGCGGACGCTATGCCTGCCGGGACATAGGGAGAGACAACCGCGACGGCCACCACGGCGACAGTGGCGATTGCCGCGCTACTAGCCAGCGCCGCTCTCCGACTCCTTCCGACATGGCCTACACAGGCCCGAAGGCGTTCAGCCCTCGCATCCGCAACGTCATCTTCCCGCCACGATTCCGAGTCACCGATATCGACAAGTATACAGACGAGACTCGGCCAGACATCTGGCTGGCCGATTATCATACGACGTGCAGGACCAATGGAGGCAACGATTATGTCGTGATCCACTACTTGCCCCTGTTCTTAGCCGACTCAGCCCGAGCTTGGCTCACCAGCCTGCCTCAGGGCAGCATCCAGTCCTAGGCCGATCTTGAGACCCTCTTCGTGAACAACTTCCAGGACATCTACAACAGGCCTGGGAATGCGTGGGATCTCCACAGTTGTACCCAGGAAGCAGGAGAGATCCTCAGAGAGTACATCCAACGCTTCTCCAAAAAGAAGAACTCTCTGCCGGAAGTCCGGGAGGACGACGTCATCACCACTTTCTCCAAGGTGTTCGGAGCACGGACCTCATTCACAAGATCGCACGTAAGAATCCCCAGACTACGCGCGAGCTCTTTGACATCACAAACAACTTCACAACTGGCGAAGAGGCTGTTTGCAGCGCGACCAAGAACGACAAGGGCAAGGGCAAAGCTCCCGAGTCCCCCAAAATGAGGATCATCTCGGGTCGCCTAAGAAGAAACACCGGAAGCGCAAGAGTGTAGACCTCATTGCCGCTGCTGAGTGCGCTCCGCAGCGCCGTCCTCAACGTGGTAATGCCACTTTTGAGGAGATGATGGGCCAGCCGTGTCACTTCCATGGACCAAAATCAATCATCTCACGCGCAACTGCAATCTCTTAATGAAGCTGAACAGCCTTCTGCCCCTAGCCAGAACAAAAGGAGCCTCCTCCGGATGGCAGCGACGAGTTTCCCAATGGAGACTGCGTGCCTCATGATCTTCGGCGGCCCGAGTGGCTACAAGTCCAAGCGTCGCCAGAAGCTCATGGACCGCGAGGTCAACACGATTGAGCCGGCTGTGCCAAGGTACCTCTGATGGTCCGAGTCTGTAATCTCCTTCGATCTGCTAGGATCACCCCGACTACATACCTCACCCAGGAAGGTTCCCTTTGGTGGTGGATCCAATCATCCACGGCGTCTGCTTTAACCAAGGTCCTCATGGATGGAGGGAGTGGTTTGAACATCCTCTACGTCAAGACCCTAGACGACATGAAGATTTCCCGCACAGAGATCAAGCCCACTGGCGTACCCTTCCACCGGGTTGTGTCCGGCAAGCTGGCAAGACCACTCGCGCAGATCGTTTTGGTGGTCACCTTCGGTACACTTGACAACTTCCGTACCGAGACCCTCACTTTCGAGGTCGCTGACTTCCCAGACTCGTATCATGCTATCCTGGGGCACCCCTGCTACGCCAAATTCATAGCCGTTCCCAGCTATGTCTACTTGAAGCTCAAGATGCTGGGTCCCCACGGGATAATAACGGTGCAAAGCAACTTCCAGCACGCTTACGCGTATGACCTGGAAAACTGCAACCTCGCCACGGCCCAAATCGCGACAGCCGAGCTTGATAGCCTCAAGTCAGCTGTGGTTGAGGAAGCACCCCCGACCAAGAAGACTTCAGCATCGACATCATTCCAGTCGGCGCGGGACACCAAGACGATCCAGATCGATCCGGAAGACTCCACCAAGACGACGCAGATCGGGACTACGCTCAGCAACAAATAGGAAAGCGCGCTCGTCAGCTTCCTCCGCGACAATCGGACATCTTTGCATGGACATCTTCTGACATGCCTGGAGTCCCGGGGGAGGCTACCGAGCATTCTTTGAATGTTTGACCGGACACTAAACCGGTCAAGCAGCGGTTGCACCGCTTTGCTAAGGACAGGCGCAGAGCAATAGGAGAGAGATAGCCAAGCTTCTATCAGCTGGCTTTATCAAGGAAGTGTATTATCCCGACTGGTTAGCGAACCCAGTTCTCGTTCGCAAAAAGAATGGAAAATGGAGGATGTGCGTTGACTACATGAATCTCAACAAAGCATGTCCCAAAGATCCCTTCACACTACCTCGCATCGACCAGGTGATTGACTCTACCGCTGGCTGTGAAATTTTGTGTTTTCTCAATGCCTACTCGGGCTACCATCAGATCAAGATGAAAGAGGACGACGAAATCAAGACGTCGTTCATCACTCCATTCGGGGCTTTCTGCTACGTCTCCATACCTTTTGGTTTAAACAATGCCAGCGCTACATACCCAATGATGTATACAGCGCTGCCTCCAGGGGCAGATTGGAAGGAACGTACAGGCCTACGTCGATGAAGTGGTGGTAAAGTCCGAGAAGAAGGATGATCTCCTGACCGACTTGGGGAAATGTTCTCCAACCTTAGGCGATTCAGCATGAAGCTCAACCCGGAAAAATGTGTTTTCGGAGTTCCTTCGGGAAAGCTACTCGGCTTCATCATTTCCGAACGAGGAATCGAGGTTAACCCGGAGAAGATTGAGGCCATCGTTAAGATGGGACTACCAAAAAACCTCAAGGACGTCCAAAAGCTAACTGGGTGCATGGTGGCCCTCAGCCAGTTTATCTCTCGACTCGGCGAAAAGGCCCTGCCCCTCTACAAGCTCCTGAAGAAGTCAGACACCTTCACCTAGACATTTGAGGCCCAAGACGCCCTCGATGGGCTGAAGAAGCTCCTGACCACGTCCCCAGTGCTGGTTTCCCCGATGCCCAACGAACCGCTGCTTCTCTACATCGCAGCGACCACCCAGGTGGCTAGCATTTTCTTGGTCGTTGAGCGTTCCGAGCCGGGCCACATACAGAAAGTTCACCGGCCAGTCTACTTCATCAGCGAAGTGCTTTCCGAGTCCAAGGCGTGATACCCACAGATACAGAAGATCATCTATGCGGTGTTCATCACATCTTGGAAGCTAGTCCACTGCTTCCAAGGACACCCGATTACGGTGGCCAGTTTCTTCCCGATTGCTGACATCATCAACAATCACGACGCCACTGGAAGGATTGCTAAGTGGGCAATGGAACTAAAGGCATTCAGCATAGTTTACACCACCCAGTACGGCTATCAAGTCTCAAGCTCTTGCTGACTTCATGACCGAGTGGACGGAAGTCCAATCCCCGCCCTCTGTCATCGACCTTGAACATTGGACGCTCTATTTCGACGGTTCACTGATGCTTTAGGGCGCGGGGGCTAGCATCGTGCTCATCTTTTCGAAAGGGGAACGCTTCAAGTACGTGCTACAGATCCACTTCCCGGCATCCAACAACGTCGCCGAATATGAAGCCTTACTACACGGCCTACGCATTGCGACCTCACTCGGAATTCGTCGGCTTCTCGCCCGCGGAGATTCCGAACTGGTGGTCAGGCAGGTCATGAAGGCATGGTCATGCAGAGACCCCATCATGGAAGCCTGTTGCCAAGAGGTACGCAAGCTCGAAGTCAAGTTCGACGGCCTCGAGCTTACGCACGTCCTCCGCCGAGACAACAAGGCTGCAGACGCACTCGCCAAGCTGGGGTCCAGTCGGGATGTCGTTCCAGCCGGAGTTTTCCTCCAGGAGTTCTATGTGCCCTCTATCAAGGTGGAGACAGTGCCCGAGACCAAAGAACCATACCACGAGGGATCTGGTAGCACTCAGCAGACTGCGCAAGAGGTCTTGGTCATCAGTCCCGACTGGACGACGCTCTTCCTCGACTACATCCTACGGGATAAGCTCCCACAGGATCAGACCGAGGCACGGCGCCTGGCGAGGCGTGCCAAGGCCTACGTCGTGATCGATGGCGACCTTTACAAAAGAGCATCTCCGGAATTCTCCAGTGGTGCATATCTCAAGACCAGGGGAGGCAGTTGCTGCACGATATTCACTCGGGAGTTTGCGGGCACCACGCAGCACTGAAGTCGCTAGTCGGGAAAGCTTTTCGACAAGGTTTCTACTGACCAACCGCTGTCTTAGATGCTGAGCACATTGTGCACGCTTGCGAGGGATGCCAGTACTTTGCCCGGCAGACACACTTGCCGGCTCAGGCACTCCAACATATCCCGATCACGTGGCCTTTTGCTATCTGGTGTCTGGACATGGTTGGTCCCCTCAAGAAAGCTCCCGGGGGCTATACACATCTTTTTGTCGCCATCGACAAGTTCACCAAGTGGATTGAAGCCAAGCCAGTCGCCACGATCACTGCAGAGCGAGCTGTCGAATTCTTCCTGGACATCATGTACCGTTTCGGCTTCCCCAATAGCATCATCACAGACAACGGCAGTCAGTTCACTGGCGGCGTCTTCCTCCGATTCTATGATGACTACAACATTGGCATCAGTTTCGCTGCAATGGCACATCCACGCACAAATGGGCAGGTTGAGCGTGCCAATGGTCTGATTATGTAAGGCATCAAACCTCGGATCTTCTAGCGCCTAAAGAAGTTTGCGGACAAATGGGTAGCAAAGTTGTCTTCGGTGCTCTGGAGCCTGCGGACTACACCCAACCAGTCAACCGGTTACACTCCTTTCTTCATGGTATATGGAGCCGAGGCCATGCTACTGACTGATATGGACCATGGATCCCCACGAATCCATGCTTACGATGGAGACCAGTCGGAGGAAACAAGACAAGATGCTGTTGATCAGCTTGAAGAGGCACGGGAAATCGCTTTCCTTTGGTTGGCCAAGTACCAGCAGGGCTTACGGCGCTATCACAACCGGCACATACGCGGGCGCGCATTCAACGTTGGCGACTTGGTCCTGTGCCGAGTCCAATCCAATAAGAACAAGCACAAGCTCTCGCCACCATGGGAAGGCCCATACGTGGTCGCTGAAATACTACACCCGGGGGCTTACCGACTGAAGGATACGGACGGCAACCTCATGACCAACGCCTGGAACATTGAACAGCTACGTCATTTCTATGCTTAAGTTTTGTACTTCCATATTTTAAGCATAGACAAATGAATAAATATTTCTTAGCTTTATCTTAGCAACGCTCGGTGTTCCCACACCGGGTGCGCCCAACCGCACTCGGGCTCTTCTCCTTCGAACAATTATTTTAGTACTATGTACAAAGCTCGGTGTTAACTTTTTGTCTTCGATCGCTGGTCTACGCCACAACCCTGCGCTACACGGGAAACAGTCCACTGCTAATCTCTACGCAATGGGGGGCTACGACGGGTCGGCAAGAACACACACAACAGGCTAACTTAAACACGAACGAATTTTTTTTATAAAGGAAGAAAATAATAAACATAGAACAAAGTTCACCAAAACATGCATAACGAGTTACACTCGGACTTCCCGAAGTACTTGACATGCATATCGAACAGTTCATGTGTTTTATTCCTACTTCTACAGGGCAGCGTTGTCGGCGAGGGAGTTCGTTGCAGCCTGGACTTCCTCCATCAGCGCCGAGACCTCTTCATCAGCGACATCAGTGGCCAGTCCCTCCCCGATCGCTTACATGTCGAGCGACGGGTAGTGGGACTTAGCCACCGCGAGCGCCAGCTGGGCTCCAGACTAAGAGGACTCCTTCAGCGGCACCTTCGCCTGATCAGGCACTCGCTGAAGGCGCTCCACGACCACCTCCGCATGGTCCGAAGTTGGGTCAGCCTCCCACAGAGCGTCGCAGGCCGTCCGACCGGCCGCCTTCAGGGACCCGGCCGTCTGGTGTATCTTTTCAAGGCGTGTCTGGAACACTGTGGAGACAATACGAATACGTTAACAAGATACTTGACGGGTTCCAACTGAAGCGGATGCGATTCAAGTACTTACCAGCGGCGAAATCCGAGGCTCTCTTATTTGCAGACTCGGCGGCGTCCAGAGCCCTCTTCAGACAGCCCTCAGTGGTAGCTTTCTCCTACTCAAGTTGCCCAACACGAGCCCTCATCACCTCAAGCTCTTCCCTGAGCTTGGAGGCCTCGTCTTCAGCAACTGCAGAAGGTGTTACAAGAATTAGCGTGACGAAAGTAGAAAATGACCAAAGAAGTTCAAGCCCATTACCTTGAGCCCTAGCAACCTCGCTGCCGATGTCCTTCTTCAAGGACTCGATCTGGGCCTCCCTCGCGACTACCTGCTCCTGCGTCGTGCGGAGGGTGCCCTTCAGGTTGTCCCACTCGGCCTGGCGCTGGCCAAGTCGGTCGAAGGCCGGGAGCTTGTCCTGAAGGAACTCGATCTTGTCCTAGACCTCTTGGTTAAATTCTACAAAAATGACAAAGGACGTTAGCTATTCGGGAAAAATCATCAAGACCCTCTGCTCGGTTCCATGAACCGAGTGGAGGCTCGGGGGCTACACCCACTGGGTGCACTGATCGTGCCCCCAGTGACGAATCTACAGGCTAACAAAAGAACCTCCGCCCGACTGCTCCAGTCGCCCGGAGGCTCAGGGGCTACACCCCAGTGGGTACACTGTCTGTGTATTCACGAAAAAAGAGACGAAAATATAAGGACAAAAACCATACCTTCATCAACGGCTGGAGCTTGCCATTCACCAGGTTGGCGCTTTCCTTCACGGTCTTCAACAGCGCTGGAAGCTGTTCTCCGAGTTGGGCGGCGGCGTTCAGTGCCTCCTTCCACTCTTCTGACTCCCGGACATCATCGATTTCCCACAGAACTTCACCCGGCTTTGAGGAATCCATTTGGCGGACCCGAGGCGATTGGAAGTCCATGTGGTAGCTCGGCGAAGGCAGCGGCACACAGCCAATGTCAATCTCCTCCACCAGCAGCACCAAGTTCCCCCTGGGATCTGGCGGGACGATCTGCACCCGACTTGGACTTGCCCACTCAGTCGCAGCGGGAGCTCGTGCTCCGGCACTAGACTCCTCCGGCTGAGGCGTAGGCGGATGGGTCAGAGGCGCACCGTCTTGTTGGGAGGAGGGCTGCAGCGAAGGGACACTGGCAGTCCTCGGGGGAGATGATGGCCGAGGATCCGATCCCAACGCGCCTTCGCCCTGATCGGACCCTTGGGCACTCGGCCTGCCCTTTGGAATATCCCTCGGTTTCCTCGGCCTTCAAAGACAGCTAGGGTTATCACTTTCCGCCATACAAAAAAGGTAAGGGACGCTCACTCAGTGACGTACCTGGTGGACCGGGGAACGTGGGAAACGCCTCCTGGGCTCTGGGGCCCACTGCCCCGGTGCGACGGTCGTCGGAGCTGGCGGTGCCGAAGAGCCGCTCCGCCCCCAAAGGCAGCGTCAGCTGTTCATTTCCCCTTTCGACCGGGGGGAACCTCATCTTCAGCCGCTTGAGGATTTTCCTCAGCGGCGGCGGTTGGCACCGTCGGGGCCGGACGCGCAGGGGAGCTGCCCTGTGCCCCCCCCCGAGGTGGCGTCGGCAGCCGGTCTCCTCCTCCTCCGAATGAGGGGGATGTCATCCTCCTCTTCCTGAGGGCCTTCTTCAGGAGCTGCCGCAGTCGGCGGTGGGGCACTGGGCTCTCCCGCTGCGGGTGTCTCCCCCTTCGATGACTCGGTGCCGGCGGTAGATGTTCCGGTCCTCCCCTGCGGTGGCTGCCCGTCGCTGGGGACGCCGGTGTACGGTGGCTAGTTCCAGGGCTCATTCTCTGGAAGAGGAGCCTTGGAGCTGAACCCGAAGAGATCCTGCGAAGTCGGGTTGCACAAACGCAGTCCGAGTATGACTCGACTACAGCACAAACTGCAAATAACAATGTCAGAAGATTGATCGCTCACCTCACTTGGGGGGTTGGCCAGACTGAAGGGTGCCGGATGCCCGGAGGTATCCAGGTTCGTTCCTTGGGCCATCAGCCTCCCGACCCGGCACCGTACTTCTTCTTCCCAGAGCACATCAGCCAATTCCCGGGTCACATCCTGTTAGTTGATATACTTGTACATCGGATGGACCCTTAGCTTTGCGGGCTGGATCCAGCGGCTGATGAAGGTCGAGATGACTCCAACTCCGGTAACTCCAGCCTGAAGCACTCGGGCGAGGTGCCCTTGAAGGACTTCGACCCCGGGCCGCTCCCAATCTCTCGAAGCTCCGTCCAGCTCGCCTTGCACTCGGGGGGTTGACCTTCGAACCTCGGAAGTGAAGGCTCGAGGTTGGAGCAGTAGAACCACTCCGAGTGCCATCCCTTGTTGGATGACTAGAAGGGAAGATCCAGATAATTCTTGACAGCGCTGGCTCTCAACTGGAACCCAGCGCCCCCTACAACAGTCGGGCTGTTCTTGCTCAGCTGAGGCTTGACGACGAACAACTGCTTCCACAAGGTGAAGTGCGGCTCTATTCCTAAGAAGCACTCGCACAGGGTGATGAAGCAGGCCACGTGCAGCATCCCGTTCGGATTAATGTTCTACAGCTCTAATCTGTAGAAGTACAGCAACCCACGCAGGAAGGGGTGGGCCAAAACTGAGAAACTGCGAGAGAAGAAGGAGGTGAGGACAATGACCTCACCCGTGTTGGGAGTGGGGAAATCCTCCCCGTCGGCGGCACGCCACTCGATCAACTCTTTTGGTGGCAGCACCCTCGCTTCCACCAGGGCTTGCAGCCTGGCCTCCGTCGCTGTGGACTTCGCCCAAGGCACCATCGGATCAACCGGATAGCTCTTTTCGTCGAATGTGGAACGCGGCACCGAGCTCTCCTCCTCTCCAAACAAATCCACCTCCTTGATGATGGGTTTTTTCGGAGTCCCGATCTAAATTCGGCTGGCTGAGATGGGGAGCGGATGCTCGGGGCACTACACGGCGGCGCAATGGGCTCTATGCGGCAGCGAGATGGCTGCCGAGAAGGCGGCTGCTCGGATTTGGGGCGAGGCAACGTTTTCGAATTGGTGAGGCACGGGGAAGACGAAGAGGCTGTCGGGCGCTGAGGAGACAAAGTGTGAAACGGAGTAGGGGTGAATGGTCCGCGTAGTCCCCCTCCAACTTTATAAAGGAGAGACAGCCTGGGCAGTGCGACTTTTCCGCTTCCACGGAATGACTCTTCCGCTTCCACAGCGTGACGTTTCCGTTTCCAGCGTCTGATCGGTCTAGGGTTTCAATGGTTGGCCTTCCGGGGTTAACGGTCGTTTGGAACACATCCCAAATAAACAACAACAGTAACGTGCCTCTAATGGGCTGCTAGTCGGTTACCGAACAATTCGGGACCGAGACGTTACAGTTTGCAGGGTTTCGGTGGTTGACCTCCAGGGGTCCATAATCACTTGAATACACCCGAGTAAAGGACAGCTGAAGTGCGCCTCCAGCGGACCACTAGTCGGACACCGAACAACTCGGGACCGAAGCACTACAGCTTGTGTTTTGGTTTTGGCATGAATTCCGAGGGTATTTCCCCTGAAGGGACACTAGCTGGACCCGGGCCGCTCGGGAAACCAGGTACAACTCGGGAGTTTGGTCGGGATTCATGGTATGCCCCCCGCTGGGTCGATAGCCGGTCTCCATCCGCTGGAAATGACCGAATACCACCAGGACTTACCTGTTATTAGCTCACCTGCCATGATATTCCTGTCCCACGGGTGAATATTACTCGGCTTATTACTTTTATTTCACAGGAGTTCTAAGAGTCCCTCATAATCTCCCTGCCAGCAACGAGGAGGCGCGCTCAGGCGGATACCACTCGGGAAACTTGCCCAAGGGAGAAGGCAAAAAACACTTGGTTTGGGCGAAGGCGTTACCAAGACAAGTTGCAGCCAGATCGTGAAGGACTCGGGGGCTACTGACGATAACATAGTACCCGGGTATTGTCAAGGAGGACAAAACAGGCCTTTTAGACATAGGGTGGGCCGGGCCGACTGCTCGGAGTCCGACTTCTACACGGGGGGCGCATCATCAACTTGGAGTACAAGACATAAACATGTACCTACCCAATATCTCGGGATTTCATGATAACCGATTAGAAAATCTACTTGTAAACCGATCCGAACTCATGTAACTCTACCCCTGTTGCTTATATAAGACGGGGTAGGGATCCCCCAATCGGTAAGGCTTTTCATAGAGACTCAGAAGCTTACATCTTTAGATACACATAAACCCTAGCAACCTGGAGAACTACTCTCGAGGTCTTGCCGCATACGGTACATGAGCAATACCATCCACCAAACACAGGACGTAGGGTATTACCTCTTCCCGAGAGACTGAACCTGCCTAAACTCTGTGTCCCGTGTGCACCCATCTAGATCTGCTACGCGTACGCTGCACCATATTCATTATTGCCGAATCAAAACACCGACAACCTGTGAATTTCAAGAACCATCAACATATTATTAGTTAAATATGATTGGTCTTCAAGGATCACAAGGTTTGTGCTATGGTCAGATGCATGTGGTTAGCTTTGGGGATTAATCATTACCTTTTAGAACTGTCTTTTTTTGTCAAATATTGAAGTGTTAATAGATATACAATTTCCTTTTTATATAATAAGGAGGCGACTATGTAGAACCATTGAATTAGTTTGTAATCATGTCATTGGTGTAAAAATCACGTCAAAAACATCTAATTTTTGCTAAAATCATGTGCTAAGCATGTCATTTATACTAAATTAGAGCAAATACATATAAATCTTGCATAATTAGGACTTAAACATCATCTTCAGCCGACATTGGTATATCAGACTTTCACGACCAACCATAAGTCCACAAGCTGTCCAAAAGCACTCTTGCCAAACGGTTTAGCTACTATCTACCAGCTGACCAGTTTCAACTGCTTCTTAAATTTTACTAGATCCAGTTACTTCTCGTTAAGCTAGGGCTCAAAGAAACAGAGTCAAAGTGCTTCACTTTTTGTACAGAAAACGCTAAAGTACTTGACCCAATTAGTGTTCGGAACTGAACATGCTGTTTTTAGTTTTTTTTTAATGTTGGTACATGCTTTGTTTAGTTTGCCAGACGCAAAATCTGGCTTTACGTGCCCTCCTTTTGCAAAAGAAGATTGTGTGAGTCACGTGCAAACAGGATGTACGCAGTGAGAGGAGAGGTACCGGTGCGGCAAGTAGTAGCGGAGTGGTGCGGCTCACGTCACGCGCGACTTCCAACCCCAGAGGGGCACGGAGCGAACCTAGAGCGCGTTCGCGCAGGACGCAGGCGAGACGTGCGTACAGCTCATGCACCGATGCAGCGGTGAAGTGAATACGCGGCGGAATTCCCTATAGTGCGCGGGCGGGGCTGGACCACTACTGGCTCGCCGTGCAGCCATGCGCGACCACGGGACGGGGCCCCTCCGGGCGGTCCGCGAGGACCCACGTGTACCAGCGGCGGGTGCAGGAATCAATGGCATGGGCAGCCGGTTGTTGCGGCGAGTTAATCGCGGTCGAGACGAATGTCGTGCACCGCAGTCCCACCAACGCTTTTTGACACACTAATGCTTATGGTGCGTGCCATTAGATCGGACACGCTAGTACTGGGTTAGCAGAATGTCTAGAGTGCTGAGTGCAATGCAACAAAAAATCTTGGAACTTAGTGAGCTATTTCATAAGCTGTTTTTATAATCAAGTACTTTCTCCTTTTAGAAATGTAAAATGTATTTTTATTAGTTAGAATAATATTTTAACTAATAATTACTCTATTAATATATAATTTATATGACATAAAATTAATAGCATTAGATTTATATTTAAAAATACTTACTTATGATTATGAATTTATATCACATAAAGCATATATTAATAGAGTAATCATTAGTTAAAATTTTATCTTAACCAATCAAAATACACCTTATATTTCTGAACAAAGAGAGTATTAGGTTGCTCTTAAAATGTCTCTACGAACAGTCGACACTAAAAGAGAGCAGCATATAAAGGTGTTAAGCTCGCCTCTAAAACATTGACTCTACTCCCTCTCTCTTTCTCTTTCTCATCACTTCCCATTATAAATAATCTTGTTTATCAAGAAAAAGAGTGGACTGAAGTCATACATTGTGGCCTTATACATGCTCTAATGCATCGAGTCTAATGGCAGGAGCTCTAGGCATTCATTTCACAGAGGAACATAATTTGACAATTACAGCACTCGTTCTAGATATGCTCGCCGAGAGTTCAATTTTAGAAAAGGAAAATACATCTTAATCTTCGTTCTTCTTCGTTTTCATATAATTTTTCTTTAAACTAGCTAAAATGTTATTCTTACAATTGTTCGCACATTGGATGTAGACACATGGACTCCCACACAAGTTATGATGCCAATACATGGAGCTCTGTTGATTTGCCTTAAAGAGCCCCAACTCTTCAACTCGAAGATCTCGACCTTCCTCGCATGCCCCGTCACCCCAACTCTCGACTGGCCGTGATGTAGTCCTCTTTTTGCGTTGTCTTCACTCTATTATTGGAGCTGCCTCTTCTCTCCTTATTCACACTAGTTAAAATACTTGCTATAAAAGAAAGCAAATTAACATTTGTGACATTACAATCTCTAACTTTGTGCTAAACAATAATTATGTCAAAATATACATCAATCGAATCAATTAACTATCATCGAAGGATCATAATACATATATATATACCACCATCTATTCCATTATCTTTAAAAAAAATATCATTTCTTTTATTATCTTTAAAAAAATATCTACCACAATAGATAGCAATTACGTTTATTTCTTGAGAACTTAATTAGTAGTCTTGGTGGGGAGAAATAGACCACCTCGACTCAAATCTTTATAGGAGTAAGATATCCTATAATAATTGTGACTTTCCTATCATCGTTAACCATGCGAGCCACACTCGTTGCCTCTCTTTCGCCATCCTTGTTGCCAATTCCTGACCCACTCCTTCACCAACATGCTCTTCCACGAAGCATCGCCATGCTTCGACCGTCTAAGTGAAAGGACGAAATTCCTCATAACCGGAATTTTGGGATTTTTATTTGAAATTTTCATGGCTTAAGGGGTTTGATGTCTGAACTTCCAAGTTGGAAGTTTGGAATTTCAGTTCGAAATTGACAAATTGAAAGTGAAAGTTTTGTTTTTTGAATCCGAATTGAAAGCTTGCAAGAAAGTGATTTTTGTAGGACGCGGAGGCAGTGGGGAAAGAAAAGAAGTTAGACCGGAAGAGGCATGGCTGCGTGAAAAAGGGAAGGAGACGACCATAAATTAGTATGACCCTTTGTGCTTCTTCACTTTATGTTCATTCTCTAATTGCATAGTTTCAATCTTGTTCGATTTGCAGAGCTTTAGACTTCGATTTTTCCTCAATTCTGTCAACTTGTCCATATCATTTAGCGATGACAGTAGAAACATTAATAATACAAAAGTTAAGATGTCTTCTCTTGCATCTAATATAGTTGTCTTTTGTAATCCTTGTTTTACCGGGTGAGCCTCCTATTAGCCTTCTCTTCGTTATAAAACCCATCAACTATGCTCCGAGCCTAGAAGACACTTCTAACTATAAAACCCGTCACTTTATACCCATCAACTCTTCACCTACCGGTGGTGGTTTCGACTGATGTGAACGCGACGTGTCAATCACATTACAGCCACATCAATTTAAAAAAAGGCAAATAAAAGATAAGACGTAGCTGCCGCATGTCAATCTCTTCTCTCTCCCCCACCCATCTTCCTCCGCCACTCTTTGCCCGCCACACCCTCCGCCTCCCCAGCGGCATGCGCCCACATAGCTCAAGGGTGTAATTCTAAATTTGCGAGTGAAAATGGACTAACGCGATAGTTGAGAGCGCAAAATGATCCTTCAACCAATATTCAATTGTATACAATCCATTTTCCACTCGCACATGCAGATGAAAAATGTATGAAGAGTCAGACGGGCCTTAGAAGGTGAAACAAGTGGCAACGATTGAGCGCATGGTTCTCGGTCATCTTATGCAAACCACAAAATTCGACTCCAACAAAACATCATCATCCACCTTAACGGACACGTAAAAGCTGATACCCAACATACCAATTGCCATGTGCGCACCACAAACCTGCAATAACACATTTGATGATGACACATGCAAGATCCGCATGGCGCACCAACCTGAAGTCAGGCATGCTCATAGCGTAGAATGTACCTCCGCAGTTGGCACTCTTTCAGCGATGTTTACACGGTTACACCTTTGTACAATGCTCAGACCCGAAACCCAACTACAGCTACTGTTGCCGAAGGAAAAAGGTTGAAACTATGAGATCATGCTGACCCAGAATACCACATGGCTAAGGAAGATTTCTCCGTGGGATACTGGTACTACAACGCAACACCTCTTGAAATTAAAACATAAATTTCTATAATTATATTTGACAAACCAAGCATGGTTGCTGCCTTGCCTTATTGCACCTCAATTCCCACCTAAATATGTAAGGAAACAGATAACTGTGAATTTGAGAGTATATAAACCTGCTTTTCTGGATAAAGGAAACGAAGCATTGTGAAGTTGAAATACCTTGTATAAGCTGAGCTACCTACTTCTTGTTAACTATATTGTACAAGAGGAATGCTCCTCTAAGCTGGTGGTAGGGAGCGCCTGCAAGTTGGGCACTCCATTTTGATGTCCATCCAGCGTTGTAAACAGCCTGAGTGGAATATATGCTCGCAAGGTGCCACCTACAAGAGCAGAGACAGTGAGCGTTTAATCATTCCTGTCAATAACGTCACAGACCAAGAGATTTCACAATTACCATGTATTCATTTGTTCTTTGGGTAAGATCAATTGTAGTCATGCAAATAACACAATCAACAGGCTGATTTGTGCTGTCCTCTACCTTCCTGTGGTAGCAGTATTTCTCAGGGAGGATCTGTGAATTGCAGCCATGAAAAAAGTAAGTAATGATGATACTATGTACTGACAAAAAAAATTGTCCACATATTCTGGGAAATGAATCAACTGGGGCGCAAAATGCATCTAGAATGGCAACTATATACCTTTTGAGGAATGGAATAAGTTACATGAATGGCAACTAAATAGCATCTGGAATGCAATAGAACAGACTGCATGCATAGTGGGTAATATCACATTAGTCATTACCTGGCGAGGAATGAAACAGCGAGAACCAAGATAGTGCTGGAGCAGGAGCACTGCTGCTTGGATACCCATGAATATCGTCACAGCTATGCACCATTTCTTGTCAGGATTGATGCGCATGAAGTTGCTAGGGCAACCAAATATATACAGCGGGATAGCAAGGCGGGTAGCCGTCATGCCTAAAATATACTGAGGGTGCAAGGGTTTTCTTGTATCCCGGATGACATTTGTAACAATTTGAGGAACCCAAAAGGCGTACATCAGGAAAAGAAGTGGACGTAAGAAATTATGTAACTCATACATGAGAAGGATTCCTCCCAAAAGAATGCCATCTGCAGAAACAGGGCAAATTGAATAATATCTTACAGTTGGTAAGAGAAAAGCTAAACACTGATGTGAACATTAGAAAATGCAAACTAATTTGGCATCTTACTTACATACTACTATGGAATCATACGTTTTTCAATTTAGCGAAGGAAATAATCATTCTAAGGGCTCCATTAGGATAGCACACCCAGGGATTCCATGAATAGCACACATAAGGCTCTGTGACTAACAACTTGCACATGAGGCACCATCTTACTTGCCATTACAGATGCAGGAGCATGAACATGGGCAAGTACACATATGGCATAGGCACGAACGGGCTAACTGGACAATGGTCAGACTGGTGATAGGAAGTCGATGTTAAACTTTCAGAAGTTCCAGACTACATGCACATGTTGGTTCTAAGGGTTACAGATAGATGGCAATAACCATGCTCTTGTGCAGAATCTATGTTCGTTTCATTCTTAAGAAATCTTGAAGAAACCAGATGATATTACTTACAAAAGCGGCTGTAAAGAACAGACAGTTCTCGCCTCATTATTTCCCAACCTTCTCCACTGTTCAATGGCCTACTTGCTTTCCATATAGCAAGGAGATACCTCATCTCAAAAATAGAAAAAACGACGAACTTGAAGAAGGCAGCTGTTGCAAAGGCATTAAAGAGAGACTCTGCAGAAAGTTAAAACATGTAATGCAGATAGACATAATAAGAAATTTCACAGATACTGGACAAAATGTCAAAGAAAATAAGCTGCCATACAATTCAATATCATAATCAGAATGCAGAATAGGTACAAAAACTCAACAGTTCCATTAGTTAATATTATTACTGATAGGATGGCAGGTTAATTTTCAGAGATGTCAGTATCAGTAGCACAGAGCCCCAGACCAATCTTGCATAGTGTTGACGGTACTTCACTGATGGTTAGCACACTTGGCAGGTCTGCGCTGTTGGGTAGGTATTGCTTTGGGCAAGCGAATGTGTGAAATCACCTTGCACAATCTCTACTTGATATGTAGCGTATTACAATGATAACATGCACATTATTTGCCTTTGGCTCGAATTTCCATTACACTGTGTTGCTTTTCCTTCTTCAGCAAAAGACTATCAGTTAAACATGGAATGACCAAAGGGGTCACTGAATTCAATAACCAAATGGCATTACCAGTTTCCATAGAAATCCTAACAGGCCACATTACTATGTGTGTGTGCCTGGGTGGGGGTGGGAGAGACGGGGTTGCTAAGCAAGGCTACAAAGATCATGCAAGTTGGAATATAGCATCAGTACGTTACTGGCAAGTGATGCCAGGGCCCACTTGTTGCTGCCATGTTGAATATATTTTCAGTTTATACATCTAATTTCCACTTTTTCTACCAGAAAAGAGTTACCAGCAATAGCAGTTGTAAGAAAAGGATAAACAAAAGAAAAAGGGGGGCAAACAAATTTGACAAGTCATAAGACTCACCAACCAATATCCCAGCAGTCAGATGCAGTAGACAAAGATATGCATCCATGATAGCTTGTTGCCCAATCATTAAAATAGAAACCTTAGCAGCTCCCTGCAAGCAATACAATGTACCTCAAAAGACTTGAAGCTTGGAAGTCATGTAGAACAAGATGACTTAGTTTTGCTATAAAAAATGATTCCGAAACAGGAAAATGGATACTTACAGACTGCGTGTTGCTATGTTCCATTTGTCTAATAAGCAGCAAAACTTGGAGAAAAGAGATCTAGAATACTCCAGTTAAGGATTTCACATAAAGAAGATGCCAAGATATGATCGAAAGGAAGTAAGTCACACAGCCATAAAGGATACAAAAGTGACCATCAGTGTATAGTTGACTGCTTTGTTGTAATAAGCTTCAACATTCAGTGATGTTGCATTTAATAAGATAGAAGAGAAGCACTCGCCATCATCATCCACTGCTGGACTCTCCATCAGACCCTCCAATTGATACTTCTCATGCTCTCCTTCTAGTAAAAGTTAAGTATTTACTATAGCAATTACTATCTGGATGCTAATGGAAGATGCGACACTACCAACAGAAAGCCTAGCATATGTACATGTAGAATTTGATGACGCACAACAAATTACCAGTGGGAAAGGAATTTAGCAATACCACAAAGAAATTCAGTACCATTTAGGTTAGATGACACCTGGACCACTTTTGCGGCTATTTCTATGTTACAATGTTTCTCCATGTCGTATGTGAGAGCTGATAACAAAGAAGTAGCACACATCAAAAACGCATTCGCATCAGGTGGTAGGGAATATTCATTGTAGAAATTGAATCTTACAATTCTTCCTTCGGTTCTTCTCTTCGGAAGAATCCTGGAACACTTGGGAGGAGAAAATCCGCAGCTGATACAAATTTAGCAGGTTGCAGTAAAATTGATAAGCATGTATATTGATTTCGAGAGGGGTCTATTACTATTGTTAGCAGGCAAGAGCCAAGAGTATATTTCAAAATAATGTTCATTACTATTTTTTACGAACATAAATGGCACGGGAGTACATGCACACCTAAAGACATCTAATAAAAGGAACACAGGATTCAAATGTTATGAAAACTCAAGAATCTATGTAGCATTCTGCAAGATACGTAATGAAAATAGTATCCATGCAGTACCATCCACAAAAACAAGTCAAAATCTGCTGCTTACCAAATGGTATGGATTTGATAAGAAGTAATCCTCTTCTTGAAGTGGTTCACCATCTGCGCCACTAAATGTTTTTAATACAGTTGTGTTAGATCATATGGCAGAAAGACAATCTACAAAATACTTATATTTAAACGAGAAATTTTGCATATATGCCACTACAAAAATACTCCAATAATAAAAATGCCAGGAGGAATGTACCGTCGCCCTACCTCATTATAAGTAAAGAGATATCAAACTACAGCTACTACATTACGAGCTCTAAGTTATGATATAGCACGTAGAAAAGAAAACAAGGATCTGTTCAAGGTTAACCAAGAAATCTTTTGGAGTGGTGTTTATACAACTTTTGGAGTGCTATTTTTCATTCTTGGAGTTAATTTGCAGTAGAACAGTATAATGCAAAGGCTGGAAGACCAAAGGTAAAACAAAGACGCTCAGATACAAAGAAAAAGAATAGAAGAAAGTTAAACATGTACCTGTTTGCTACCATTCGTAGTTGTCTAAAAGGCCAGACATACACACCTTCTAACCTTATTTGAGCAACTCCATGATCATGAGCATTGTCAATAATATCATGGAATGTGATTGTTCCCTGTCATCCCATGGTAAGCAAAATGATCAGCAGAGCATGCATAGGAGAATGATCAAGATCACAATGACATCCATGATTATAATTAAACAGGCTTTGTCATGTAAAATTTGAGTGATTTGATAACAAGGATTCCTAATAACAATGAGACTAAACTAGAATGATAACAAAAATTTGGCAGACATGGGGAAAAATTTGATTACGGAATAACACATTTTTTTCACATCATTACATCGTAACATAAGGCATAAGAAAAGAGCTTTCTTTACCTGAACATAATGTACCCCGCTTATCTTTGTTGGGGTACTCAGCAATTCCAACACCGAGTCACCTTTAGATTTCAAGAACTCAAGAAACCTAGAAGAACCATTTGTGGCACCAGCAAAGCTCCAGCTTCCTGAACCATAAAATGGTGATGTTATTACATAAACTGCACCCAACAGTTAAATAAGCAGTAGCATCCCATACATAGCAAAACAAGAATAGGGTAAATTAGGAAAAAAGAAGTGTCATGTGTGCATTTTATTAAGGTTGTTTCGCACCTACACTGAAAAATAATTATGCATGTAGCATTATGCCACACAATATATGAACATGCTGTATGAATATTAAGACAAGAACATAAGATCGCATTTGATGGGATTGTCAAGTAGATGACTAAGGTGGCATCATTTGGTTTTGTGGTGTCTTTTCAAAATCACTTATATTCTCCTACATCTTGACAAAATAGCTACTTGAGAATAACTTTTTTGGATCCATAACAACAAAAATCTAAACAGGAATTGGTAAAAATTGATGTAACAAACTAGATTCCACAGTAAGTGACAACAACAACAACAACAATGACAATCAAGCCTTTTGCCCCAAACAAGTTGGGGTAGGCTAGACATGAAACCCAATAAAAATTGCATGAGCCAAAAGGTAAAGGAAAAAAAAGCTTAAAAAGAATATTATGGTTCGGGCATGTGGATCGCTAATTTCCATGCGGTCCTATTTAGAGAGAAATTCTTGGATACATTCCAATCTTTCAAGTCTCTTTTTACTGCCTCCTCCCATGTCAACTTTGATAACCCCCTGCCCCTCCTAGTATTGTTGATAGATCTTAGAATACCACTATGCACCGGTACTTCTGGAGGCCTCCGTTGGTTATGTCCAAACCATCTTAATCGATGTTGGACAAGCTTCTCTTCAATCGGTGCCACCCCTACCCTATCACGTATATCCTCATTCCGAATTCGATCCCTTCTTGTATAACCACAAATCCACTATAACATACGCATTTCTGTGACACTTATCTGCTGGATGTGTTGTCTTTTAGTGGGCCAATATTCTGCTCCATACAACATCGCAGGTCTAATTGCCGTCCTATAGAACTTACCCTTTAGATTATATGAGACCTTTTTGTCACAAAGGATGCTAGATGCTTGCCGCCATTTCATCCACCTTGATTTGATTCTGTGGCTAACATCCTCATCGATACTACCATTGCTCTGTAGCATTGATTCACAGTACAGCGATTGCAAACTAATCCTAAGAACCAAGACAGCTCTAGGCAGTACAGCAGCAAACATGCGCAATGCATTAGGCACGAGAAAGATTAGTAATCCACATTAAATAAGCAATAACAAACTAATGATGAAAGTGTTAGTGTGTCAGCATTCAGAATCTGTAGATAAAAAAGGCGATTGCAATGAGGATATGACACCACAAAGTTGTATGATTTGGGCATGTGGCTTGAAGAAACAAGCTTATCCTTACCTTCTAAAGAAAATTTTGGCAACATTAACAAAAAGTCATTCCATCGACCATAGCATAAAATTTGGGCATAAAATGTTTAACTTCAGGAAGGGCAATCCTCGCATGCTTCAAATCATGTATTTGCCCACAGCAAACATAACATACTTAATTCTTCAAGACCTTAAGGCAGCTACACATCCTACTGTGTACAGTGCCCTAGTGGCAACACAAAGTTATCAAGGGAAAGACAAGCTAACACTATAGCCTGCTGGGGCACAAAACTCTGATAGAACAACAGGTCAAATAAACTAATGCATAGCTATTGCACAAAAAGGAGAGGAAAAAACATATTTTACCTTTATACGTTCCTGTAATATTCCAAGAATACGGACTCATCTCATTCTCATCACTCTTGAAGAATGCATGCTGCATAAACATAGAGATCATGAACATTAAACTCAATTGCATACATCTAATTAGAATTAACAATTCTAGATAAATAGATGCTGGTAAACTCATCAGCTGACAACCCTAACAGCATAAATGAAATAGAACCAGTCTTGTTTCCCGAAATCAGATTGAACCAACGGAAGACGCCATTTTTTTGATTGCTGGTTCAGTAATTGCTACTGCTCACTGAATTGAAGGATCAAGACCTATTGAGTATCGCTACATCCCAGACTTTTACTCCCACCACTACTGGGGTCGATTGGTACAGTCATAGAACATGCAGGGCATCCAATTCAAATGACTATCCGTAGTAAATAAGCCTAGTTCGACTCTGAACCTAAAAGCCAGTTTTGCTTTGCACCATTACTAACTTCAATAAGCACAGGGATAAGCACGAGTCTAACGCACCACGCAAAATTACACCTAACGCTACCAAATTAAGCCCAAAACAAATATATTTGTGCATCTTCATCTTTCCGATTGCTCTATCCGGAGTGCACAATTCGGCCTAAAACCCCGAAGTGAAAAAATGGGGAAAAACCTGCAATCCCGTCAATCCAACAGCGTGCCACTCTCACCTCATCAACCCACGATCCGGAAGAGGCGGCGGCTCCGGCGGACGTGACGCGCTCCCTGAGCGGCCGCAGCGCCGCGGCCAGCGGCGGGAGGGCGAGCCCGACAACCACCAGGCTCACCACGGCGGCCCTCAGCACGGCGGCCGCAGCGGCGGGTGCGTGCCTCATCTTCCCGATCACGCGGCGCGGTCCCTCAAGACGCGGCGGCCACCATGAACGGAGCGGGAGTAAGAGGGGCGGTAGTCGACGACGCAACCGCTCCGGGGTGGGGGGGCCCGGAGGGGGGAGACGCCCGCTGGTCGGTTGGTGCGGTGGGGTTCGGGGGTGGGAGCTAAACGGAGAGGGAGAGGAAGGGGAAAGCGAGAGGGGAACGAACGAACGAACGGAAGGAAGGAGAGGAAGGGGTCAAAGGGGGCGGGGTTGAGGTGGGAGATGACGGCGAAGGCGAGGCGAGGCGGGGCGACGGCGACTTTTGTTTCGGCGGACACCAAGCAACGTTTGCTGGTGGGGAATTTGCCTGTGGGGTGGGGTGCGGTGGGGGTGGTTGGCGCTTGGGGCAGGGGCGGCTGGTTAGGGTGTATTTGGTAGAGTGTTTCACCTTAGAATATCTGTTTTCATATATTTTTAATGTTAATCTGGGTTATGCCCACTTTATATCGAACAGTCTCCATAGCCTTGCCCATTATGTACCGTGGAATCGAGCTTCACTGCTCCGCTCTGCTCGCTCGGACCTGAAAATTTTCCCCGCTGAGCGCATCCAAAATCCCCCTCTTCTCCTCCCTCTCGTAGCAACCCGCGTCTCACCTCCTCCAACTCATACCACCAGCCGCCGCCTCCCCTCCCCCACGCGTAGACCACCTCCCGCCGCCTCCCCTCCCCAGGCGCAAACCACCCGGCGCCGCCTCCTTTCCCCCAAGCACAGATCTGCCGCCCCGACACCGCCTCAACCGCCCGCTACTCTTTCCCCACACCGGTCGAGTCCCCACGCCCGCGCCGTTGATTTCCCACACCCGCAGATCCACCGCCCCAACGCCGCCTCCGTCTGGCCGCCCGAACGCCGATTCTGTCAGGCTCGACGCTGCCTCCGTCCGTGCCTCCGGTCGCCCCGACGCTGCCTCCGTCCAGTCCGTCCCGACGCCCCTCCCCGTGCCTCCGATCGTCCCAACGCCACCTTTGTCCAACCCGACGAGTGTCCATCCAGTCCACCTCGGCGCCACCTCCGTCCAGCCCCGACGCCGCGCCCCAACGCCGCCTCCATCCAGTCCATCCCGACATAGCCTCCGTCCGGCCCCGACGCCGCCTCAATCCGGTCTGCCCCAACGCCATCTCAACCGCCAGGAGCTGCACTGCCGGGAGCACAGCCACAGCTAGAAGGTGAAGCCCACCATTGTCCTCTGTTGAAGTTTGTGATGCTAATGCTGGGATGTGTGCTTAATCCATATGATATGTGCGTGCAATGGTGGTGCTTATGCTTAACCCATATTATATGTGCTAGTGATACTGATGCTCATGATTAATCCGTGCGAGTGATATATGTTTAATCCATATGTGCTATTGCTGGAAGAATCAACAAGGAAAAGAAAACTTTTTCTTTGTTTATGCGCCACATACAAATTAAGGCATATGTGCTATTGCAGCTAATCCTTATGTGCTATGGCAGCTGCTAAAATTTTTAGATTGCACTCAATTTCAGATTGATAAGAACATGTTACATGTAGTTTATTTTTTTTGTTAGAGCGGTGGTGCATATGTTGTTGTAAATTGAAGTTATTTTGTTCAATGTTGGTTGCTTATGTTGCTTATGTTTGTAACATTGATTCATTTCTATTTGTTTAGATGGATGAGTTGAGAAAAAAAGACAACAATTGATTGTGAGAGGGGCGGGCCTAGTTGCTATGATGTGTGCATATATGAGCTTCATCCTAAGAAGAGATAGGGAAAATACCCCTAGGATAACAAGTGGCCCTAGAGTCGATAGTGACATAGCTAGGGAGTCAAACTTGAGATATATTTATCATTCTACTGATGCTAATTGCCTAAATCAGCTTAGAATGACAAGAGCTCCTTTTTTCCATTTATGTAATTTGTTTAGAGAGAGAGAGTTGTTGAAGGATAGCATCCATCTGATCTGGAGGTCAAATCTATTATTTGCAGGATCATTCTAAGGATGCTGAGTTCCTGAACGTGTCACTTGAGAACTATGCATTCATGAAAGTCATCTTCAGCACTAGGCAAGCTACAGGGAAGTTTGTAATGGGATCCAATGAGCCATTGGGAGTTCCTATTGATGTGGAGAGCTCATGCAAAGATGGTAATGAGGGAATTGGAGGGGAGTATGGTGGAGCTAGGTTGGAGTTTGGTGTTGAAGGGCTTTCAGCAACTACTCCTTCCCCATCTAGTTCAACTAAAAAGAGGAAGATGTCCTCTTTTTTTGGGTGAAGTTGAGTCAACTCAGTTTAGCAACATGTCTGATGCTATTCGTGAAATGACAGATGCTATCAAGTACACAGTGCATGGAGACAGATCAGTTGGTTTGTACAAAGCTGTCATGGACCTCAAGGTTTTCCCTCTTAATCATTGCTTGGCTGTTTTGGATCATTTGATGGAAAATAAGGGAAAATGCCTTAATTTCATGGAAATGGAGGAGGACGTCCGTGTTGCATTCGTTGAGCGCCTCATTGCAAAAAATCCCGATCTTCTCTGAGTTGGCATGATTTGCTCAAATATGAAAATGTATCCTGTTCGTACGAAATTGGATCCGTGAAACACCTAGGTAATGGGAGTCGCCAACCGCACTTACGTGTGCGATACACGGATGCTTTTCGAGCAAAGCAACAAAGGATAACTATCGTACTTACGCGTACGACGAGCGATTGCTTTCCGAGCAAAGCAACAAAGATCTTCTTACTTACGTGAAGAAGGAATGACTGTTTTCCGGCGCAAAACAGCAAAGATCTACTGCTAAGAAAAAGTAAAAGATAAAAGTAATAGATTGATTTGTGTCGATTGTTGGATGTCCAATCGGCCGTCACCCCTTACATATTTATAGGGCGGCTGGTCTTCCCGTAGGAGATTAGGACTCCTGATCCTAATTGATTACAGATATACAATCTTTCCTTATTTAAAGGATCTGGATTCTACCGTACATGTGACTTTCCATACAGACCAAGATAGCCTTCCAAATCTAACTGCCTCGAACGCCGTCATCCGGACTCTTCTTGGCGCACGAGATATTCTTTCCAAACAAACCGGATTGACTTCCAAGTCTTGTGAGACTCTCCTTGATTGCCACGCTGCGTTTCTTGCGTCTCAAGTTGAAATCCCTGGCGTCGGGTAAGTCTTAAAGAGTAGCGCCGTAACTCGGACTTGCTGAAGATGATCCTTCGCGAGTACTCGGGGACAAACTCGGACCGCTCGGGGATCCGCTGCATACTCGGGCATGAACCTGTACTGCTCGGGAGTCGGTTGAGTACTCGGGGAAAAACTCCTCGGGACTTGGGAGCTTCTCGGGACTCGGCCACTCGGGGTCACCAGTGCTCGGGTCGATGTTGCTCGGGGCCGGAAGTGCTCGGGGTCGGCAGCGTTCGGGGTCGCGAGTGCTCGGGGTCGCCACTGTTGAATGTCCAGAGGTACTGCTCGTGGCTTGATGACGTAGTACTCGGGACGTTGGCGCTTGGGGGCACCTCCGACTGCTCGGGTCTTCAATAATTTCTGCGAGCACTTCGTATCTCCGAGACGCGACGAGCACTCGGGGCATTCGGAAACGCTGCGAGCACTCGGCACCAAAGATTCGCGAGCGTCCAAGCCACTCGGCTGTATCAATCCTGTATTTAAGAGTGAATGCTGCATCCATACTATTAGTTTCATTATACCAACTTCCAGCAAAACCTAATACTTAATTTGGCCAACCAAGTAAATCCTCGAGCCAAATTATGCTGCAAACACATGCCCCCCCTGCTTTTTGCATAATTGCATTTGCCAAAAACACCGTGAACTACACCATTTCTTAGGGCGATACTTATAAAGGACATATCGGCCATAGATTTTGTTAAGCCATTTGCCACACACTCGGGTAATACCTTTTCAGATACTTCCCATTAAGAGCCTTAGATAACCATTCCCCTTGCAAAGATTCTACAAGATAAGAGTTCCCGGGGACGATCTCGACAACTCTATACGGACCCTCCCAACTCGGCGACCATTTGCCGAATTGTTGTTCCTAGTTCCAATAGGTAAAATCGTCTTCCATACTAGGTCTCCTATCTGAAACGATTTTTCCTTTACTTTTTTGTTGTAAGCCTTAGCAACTCTCAACTTCTCCTTTTCGATTTCTTGTAAGGCTTTCAACCTTTCTTCCGAAACGTCGTCTATCTTATCTATCATCAGGTGGCTATAATCTTCAGTCGATAAGTCGTTTTGCCTAGCTATTCTAAGAGCTTGCAACTTAACTTCCACGGGTAACACTGCTTCCTGCCCGTAAACCAACTCGAATGGCGTCACTCGAGTTGCCCCATGCTAGATACTCGATGGGCCCACAGTGCTTCCGAAAGGACTTCATGCCACCTTCTCGGATGTTCCTCAATTTTCTTCTTTATTAACTTGATCAAAGTCTTATTGCTAGACTCGGCCGCCTCACGACTTCGTGCGGGGGCTGCTGTTCTTCTACGGCCTCCAACTTCACCACCTCAACCCCAATGGCATTCTGCACATTGCGTGATGAAGTGTTTCATCACGCTGTGCGAATGCTTCTTGGGGACTCGGCCACATTGGGGGCTGTGGAATTTTTTTTGTGGTGAAGGCGCAGCCGATCAAGGCCGGCGGGCGCCTTTCCATCTGCGGGAGAGCTAGCGTCCAGGTCAAGTCCAGCGCGAAGTACTTCAAGCTGCAGCTCCCCGACACTGTGCGGAGGGTGGCAAGACGGGTGGTTTTACTACCCGGACGAGCGCACGCTGAGTGCGCAGGAAGGGCTCCCGAAGTACGTCGAGGGTCCCCCGGTGTGGCAAAAGCGTTGGAGCGCCAAGCCTTCCAACACAGAGATGCCCGAAGTCGAGCGCCTCATGAGGAGGATCCAGTGGCTCCAGGACAAGGGGCTCACTGGTGTCGACCTCATCGTCACCTAGTTGAGTCGGCGGATCCAGCCGCTGCAGGCTAGGGCGCACCTGATGTAGGAGTACTCGGGTGCTTCCGACTCGACCAGGTTGTCGGCACAGGAGCTTTCGGATCAGAACTTCATGGAACTCCTGAAGAACCTGACCAAGGAGTGCTCCGGTCTCAACAGCGCGCCGCATGTAGTGCCCTATTCTGCTGCCAACCCTCCACCGACTGTAAGTAATTCGTCTTCCGAGTCGAACTCTTTTAATTTTTGTTTCTTACTTTCTTCTGAAACCGAATTCTTTACGTTTCAGACTCTGCTGAACTTGACCTCCATGCCGCCCCTCCCCGAGCTAAATCCGGCTTCGGGAGTCTTGGATGATGTGGAGGTTGACGAAGAAACCCCCGAGGGCGGGGACTCAGAACGGGGCCGAGGTCCGGCCGACTCGGGCGACGAATCTGAGGAGGCCGAAGGCTCGGCCTCTCTGGCTTCGAAACGGAGGCGGCCAGACGACGCTTCCGGCTCCGGAGTCTCGCGGGCTGTGGCGGAGTCGGAGGAGGCTGAGTCGGCCTCCAAACGAGCGCGGGCTGAAACTGCCAGCCCCACGGTGTAGGTTGCTGCCCACACCTCTACGCCGGCTACCGCCCAGTCGGCGCCTCCTTCCTCCTCCGGAGCTCCGCCCTCCCCGGGGAGGTTCAAGAAGAAGACGGTGGTCAAGACGATCCCCACGACCACTAGGTACGCCGTCCTTTTGCTTGCCCTTGACCTTTTCATAGAAATTTACAGTCATTCTGAAATCGATGCGGAACTTGTTTGCTGCAGCGTCCAGAGGAAACTCTCCGACAAAGGAGGCTTCCAGCCCGGCATGTCCTCGGGGCCGACTTCCGCTCAGTAGTCGGAATCGGTTCCCCCGGCTTCGGTTGCTGCCATGCTCGTTGAGCAATCGGAGTCGGTTCTCCCGGTTCCGATCGCTGCTGCGACAACCCAACCGTCGGAGTCGGTTCTCCTGGCTCCGATTATTGCTGCACCGAATGCATAGCCGCTTGCTGCGCCTGCACCGAAGATGCCGGAGTCGACTCCGGCTGAAGATCCGCAACCCCCGCCAACTCCGGCAAGTGAGCCATCTCCGGAGCCGAACCCGATGCCGACAGTCATTGTCGGCGCCGACTCCTCCGAGCCGGCAGAGAAAAATAAGGGTCAGCTCTCCACCGAGTCCCCCTCGGCAGTTGAGCGATGCCTTGTGTTGGCTTCCTCGTCCACGGCGGAAGGATCAGCACCCGGTCCGCCGAATGTCCCCGCTTCCATCCCGTAACTTACGCCTCAGCGCGGAGGAGTGCGCGGCGGTGCAGGAGGCCACGCAACGAGTCGCAGCCCTTGGCGCCAAGCTAAGGGAATTCACGGACGTGGCTGGCACGCTGGCGGACTCGGCCAGCGATCTGGAGCATTCCGTTGGGGTAAGTCTTCGCAACCAAATTTCCTTCCTTTTAAACGCTGGGGGCACGATCAGTGCACCCAGTGGGTGTAGCCCCCAAGTCCCGAGTCGGCTATTTGAGTCGGCTTGAGACTTACTAACTCGGGTCTCGCTGACTCGGACTTCCCTTATGTCCAGATGGTGGTCCGACTCGGTGGAAACAGCCAGGCGCTCATGGAGAGGAACGCCTCTCTCGAGAAGGCACTGGCTGATGAAAGGACCAGGACTCCTCAATTTTGCAGGCTTGAAATTTTTTTTAAAGAGAGAAGGATGTGCAACTATGTAATATATGTCAAAAATATTTTATTTGGATTTTTATCTCAAATTAATCAAAGGCTTTGAATTAATTTGAGAGCATTAAGAGTTGTTTTTGAATTTTCAGTGGTCCATTATTTGAAAATTTGCTCCAAAAATATTTTTATTGAGTTCCCCATGGTCAAATTGATTTATTGGAATTTTTCTAGAATTTTTGGAGGTGATTTGGTATTTTTAAAGGCCTTATGTGAATTTCTGCAATTATTTTAAATTAGAAAAGGGGTTTTTCTTTTTTTAGTCCTTCCTGGGCCAAAAGGCCCTCTTCCCCTCCCTATTGGGCCCCGCCTGGGCTCAGCCCAGCCCGCCCCGCCGCCGGCGGCCCAGCCCGGCCGACTCCCCCTCAGCCCGCTCGCCCCGCCTCCCCTCCTGGGCTGCGGCCTACCAGGCCCCCTCCTCCTCCCGCCTGGGCTGGCTGCTGGGCCAGCTGAGCCGCCCGCCTGGGCTGGCTTCCAGGCCAGCCCAGCAGGCCAGGCTGCCGCCCCCTCTCTCCCCTATGGGCCGGCCTCTCCCTCCAGCAGGCCGCTCGGCCTGGGCCAAGCCGGCTGCCCCTTTCCCCTTTGGCCCACGCCGCCTTAGGCTGTGCCAGGCCGCCTGAGGCCAGCCTATTAAGGCAAGGCTACCTCGGCTGCCTACGTACAAGCGCCTGTCCGCGCGCGTTACGCGCGGGGACGACGCGCCGCCGCTGGTTTTGTTTTGGTAATCAATTCTGTCGTTTCAATTTCATTTAATTCCGCTAATTACCGCTAATTAGTGCTTGGTTGCCTTTTTCTCTCCCCTTTTGCTCCTATAAAAACCCTCCTCTCCCCTATGGTTTCCCCTTTGATTTCTTCTCCCAAAAATTTCTCCTCCACCTCTTCTTCTTCTCCAACTCCGGCGAGCAATTCCGGCCACCACGACGACCCCCACACGAGGCGCTGCTACCCGGAGCTTCCCCACGACGACGTGCATCTCCTACCACAAGAAGCCGCGAGCTTCTTCCTCAACTCCGGCGATCTCCTTCTCTCCTCGTTTTCTCCACCCACGGTGAGTACCTCTCCAATCCTTTTCCGAGGTAAACTCCCCACAACCCCTAGATCAAAACCCCTCAACCAATTTTGGTCCATTATTCATCCATCTTGTGCAACCATATTTTAATTCATCCCCAAACCCTACCGCTACAGTGTGTGCTACAGTACACTCATGAACAGTAAACCATGTACAGTAGCCTTTGCCATCCCTTGTGTCTAATTTTTGGAATCCATCTAAACCTTATCCGATCTTAGATCTCAGTAGTAAAATGGAATCCGTAGAACCCCATAAATCCAATGGTGTGATCGGATTTTTAATCCAACCGCTGGATTTCGAATTATATTTAAATTTGGATGAAATTTGACCTAATTTCATGATAACTTTGTACTAGAAGATTATTTTGAAGTGATTCTTTTTCTGTAGATTACTAGTATTACAGGGAGTACCTCCAAAAATTTTCATAATTTTTGGATTAGTGTAGAATTTTATGGAATTAAAATAATATTTATTTTAATTATTAAAAATAGTAATGCCCTCTGTTATTTTTATTCAATTTTTGCTCAGGATCAGAGAACCCTAGAACTCATTTACCATGTAAACCAAAATATTTTTCCTGCAATGGTTAGGGCTATAGAAATCAAGATGTGTTCTATATCTATTTAAAATGGTTATTTAAACTCTGTTTTAGCAATAGTTTCTTTATAAATCTGTTTTAGCTATTAAAAATTCATTTCCAGAACTCAATGAATCATGTTATATTCTAGAGGTGATGTCAAGTCATGAGAACCCATTTGGCATGACTAAATAATGCTTTACCATGCTTTTAGTGTAATTTTCATGCTTATAATAATAGTTATAATTACTTAAATTATATTTTCAGAGCACTTACAAACAAGAAATGTCTCTAGAATTGGTATTATGACATGAGATTCCAATTGTATGATTTATTAATGATAATTAGTATTTTCTACTTAATTGTTACACTAGAAATGCTAGTAATTGCCTTAATTAATTAATGTTCAGACTAAATTTTTTTATTAAATCATTTTTGGTACTGTTCTAGTACTATTAACATATTCCAAGATGTTCCATGTTTAATTAGTTCATGTTAATGGTAGAGAATAGCTTTTAGCGTAATTTCTAGTCCTTAAAATAATAGAAAAGCATGTGTAAATATGACTAGATGTTGTTAATTTTTCCTTACTGTTATTAACCATTATAAATATTTAGGACCTACCTAAATATTTATTTGTGGTTAATTGTGAATGGTTTTGTCCTTTTATTATGATTAGTAGCATATTAAGATGCATGTTGTGTGTATATATATGTATACCTATTAAAATACCCGGTAAGGGATATATATATATATATATATATATATATATATATATATATATGTATATGTATATGGTTATGGCCAATCCTAGAAGACCTAGCTTTTATCTTCTTCGAGATGACGCTGTCGCTCCATCGTTCCATTCCACCTCATCTTACCTTCATCGTGCTTCTCTCTTGTGTTGCTTTTCGAGATGTTTTATTGAAAGTTGGTTATTCATTTGCTTTGCTCGTTGCGTTACGACGATAGGGAGTGAAGAGACCGACCCGGTGACCGAAGCAGTTGAAGAAGGAGAGTACTACCACGAAGGCATGTCCCTTTTTCTTGATCATTTTTTATCCTATATTTTTGAAGTCATTATATTTTGTTATTTACAAACATGCATGCTGTTTTAATCCAGTAGCTAGCGTGTCCATTGACACACTTTTATCCTATCCGCTTGTCGCCCTTTTTACTGATACCCTGAGTAGTATAATAGGTTTTATTCTGAATAGAGTAGAGAAATGCTTAGCCATGCTTAATTATACATCTTTAGGTTGTGTTGATTTGCCTCTACGGAGGAATGAATATCGGATCGATGATCCTTGTTGAAACTTGTTGAGCTCGCTGAGCTAGGGCTAGATGCCCGATGTTTTCCCTCTCTCTCTATTCTTCCTATTCTACTCTGGGTGAAACTTACCATCTAATATGGTGCGGGCGACAGCTGGATCATGTGATGAAGGAGCATATGGTTGTCCTACCCGCAGAAGGCCGGTTGAAAGGAACCATTGGTCGTCCATACCGCTTAAGGCCGAAGTCTTGAAGTTGGAGAAGTGTGTCAACAGTGCAACCACATGCTATATGGGCAATGGCTTGGTCAAGTAGGTTAGTCAGCCTTTGGTGCCGATGTTGCCGTACCGCAGAAGGGGTGGACGTAGCTACGAGGACCCTCGGCACAGATGGGGGACCGGAGTGCGGGGACATACTCTCGACTCCGAGCCAGACCCGGTGGGCATGTCACACCTTAGGGGGATCTAGCTAAAAGACATCGTCACAATCTCCCTGTTGCAATGCTGGCAACGGCCAGTGGCAACAAGGCGAGATTGTGTCATGTGGGTAAAGTGTACAAACTCTGCAGAGTAATAAACTAATCGATTAGCCGTATCCACAGTTGTGGACAACATATGACTCATTCATGATGAAAAGGACCTGTCCCTCTCCCCCTTGCTACTTCCCTCTACCACTTTGCTGATAAAACCTATGGTCGAGTTAAGGCAGGAGTTCCTTGCTCGAAGGTGTTGGTCGAGGGCCACACGCTGGAATATATCCCTGCTAATAAAACTGTTTTATGTCAAAATGTTGTCTTCGAACCTACTACAGTAATTCAAATTAAAAGTTTGCTTTACGCAACTAATCCCTAAAGCCTTTCTTTGAAGCCTTGCATATAGTATGGTAGGACCATCTGCTGCCAGGTGGCTTGCTGAGTACGTGAAGTACTCACTGTGCATGTGTTTCGTGGTGGTGTGTAGAGGATTATGCTGAAGAAGGAACCGATGAAGACTTCTTCTATGATGAGCCCGAAGAATGAGGTTGCGTAGCCTACGTCAAGTGCTTGTGGCAGAGTTGGAGTCGCTTTGCTTTTATTTCCGCTGTTTCCTTTGATGTAATAAATGTCGTTAAGATATGAAATCTTGTAAGCCGTGTGGCATAATGTACTCAAGTACAATGTTTTTATCTTGAATGCATGTGATGCTATTCATTTCGCCTGTGTACCATCAGCGTGATCCTGGACTGACGAGGATGTATACAGGGGGGTCTAGTACTTGAAACTAGACTCTCACAAGCTCAAAAGAAGCTCGCCGCTGCGGGGAGTAAGTATCCGAGTCATAATAGTTTTTTCGCCTTGAGATTTTGTTGATTTTAATCTTTTTGAATCGGCAGACGTTGAGGCCGAAAACGCCCGCCTTCGTGGACAGTTGAAGGCCTCCATCTCGTTGGAGAGGGCGAAGGAAATGATCAACGCTCGCGAGGCCGAGCTCCATGACGAGCTCAAGCAAGCTCGTGAGAGCATGAGGACCGCCGCCTTGCTGCAGTCGGAGCACCAGCAGCTGGTGGATCAGTTCGAAAAACTGAAAGCCACCAATCGCGAGCTGCAGGGGCAGGTCGACAGCTTCTACTCGAAGATGACCGAGTCGCAGAAAGTGGCATGCAGCGGCCATCGTCGAGTGGGAGAAGCGCGAGGCAGAGCTCATGGGGCACCTCAAGACTGCCAACGAGACCCTGCTCGGTAAGCCTCCGAGTCCCTACCAGCTTCTTTCGCACATTTCCTTGTCAGTTTCCTTGCAATAATTCGCACCCAGACGCTTGCCCAGAACTGGAGGAGGAGGCGAGGCGAGCGGCGCTCCGACTCCGGGCGCTGTCGCAGCCGGCCGAAGCGGCGCTCGAGACCTTCTGGACGCTCGAATTGATGTCCAGTTGTGTCGTCACTTTGGAGGACCGACTCCTCCAAGTGAAGAGCCTGGTGCAACGCATGAAGTCGGCTTCGCAGGACCTCTGCACCACATTGTGGCCCAACGAGGAAGCGAGCTCCAGCATCTTCGCCCTCACCGACAAGCTTACGCAAGGCTCGGCGGAGGTGGAGAAGTGGAAGGATCGGCGGCACGCTCGGGAGCCGCATGGCCTGGCGATGGTGCTGGCACACCACCCCGACGCGGACGTTGACGATCTCCGCGGAGCTCCACTCAATGCAGAGGGCCAACCGATTGATCCTTTGGAGCTGCTCCCCCGAGTTCGCCGCGCCGCCAGCCGGATCGCCGGGTTTACCGACCTGGAGGAGCGCGTGGAGGTGACTCCAGAAGAATAAATGTTTTTATTTAGACTCGGTATGCCGAGTAAAATGATGTAAAAACTTGCTAAGTTGAATATGTGTTATTTTGCAATGAACGTGTTGTATCATTTTGCCCAAGTTATTTTGCTCGTCTTAGTTTTGTTTCTGCGTTAAGTCCTTTCGTATGCAGGCCGACCTTTAGCTTTTGCTCTTGCCAACGGACAGCCGGGTTGCGACTGTAGTTGGGGACAAAGAGTGGGCCTTAGGTACCGTACATATTTACTTAGACGTTCGCGGAGAAAACAAAGTTAGAGGAGTCAAAATAACTTGAGCCGACTGGCAACACCCAGTGGGTCGAGGTAGCTCCCCGGGGGTTGCCCGGGGGAGTCAAGCCACTCGGATGTTTGGTGTAGCCCCCGGGGGTTGCCCAAGGGAACAAACCAGTTTAACAGTAAAATAAATATTTCGACTTGAAATTGTGGAAAAAGTGTTTCCCCCGAGTGCCGCTCGGGATAAGGAAATTTTATTCATGATCAAAACTGCTAAGTATTGTAGATACAAAGTTTTAAGTGAAAAAGGGACGTAGCTGGGCAACGTTCCAAGTCCTTTCGGTGACCTCTCCGGTTGCCGGGTCCTGGAGTCGGTAAGCGCCGTTATGCAGCACTTGGTTGACGATGAACGGCCCCTCCCAAGGCGGGGAAAGCTTGTGCATGCTGCCGTGTTCTGAATGAGTCGGAGGACCAAGTCGCCTTCATTGAAAGCTCGGCCTCGCACTTGTCGACTGTGGTAGCGGTGCAAGTTCTGCTGGTAGACGGCCGAGCGGGAAAGAGCAAGTTCCCGTGCTTCCTCAAGGAGGTCGAGGTCGTCCTGTCTTGCCGACTCGGCATCAGCTTCCACATAAGCTGCGACTCGCGGGGAGTCGTGGAGGATGTCACTCGGCAGGACAGCTTCGGCTCCATAGACCATGAAGAAGGGCGTGTAGCCAGTCGACCGGTTTGGAGTAGTCCGTAAACTCCAAAGGACAGAGGGGAGCTCGTCAATCCAGCACCCGGCGGACCGCTGTAGAGGAACCAGTAGCCGCGGCTTGATGCCTTGGAGGATGAGCGCGTTGGAACGCTCAACTTGCCCGTTGGACTGTGGGTGGGCCACCGAGGCATAGTCGAGTCGGATGCCGTGGTCCCGACAGAACTGGCGGAAGACGTCAGCCGTGAAATTCTTGCCGTTGTCGGTGATGATGCTGTGGGGGATGCCGAATCGGAAGATGACCCCTTTTATGAAATTGACGGCAGTCGGACCATCGAGCTTCATGATAGGCTTGGCCTCAATCCACTTAGTGAATTTGTCGACTGCTACGAGGAGGTGAGTGAACCCTCCTCGCGCTGTCTTGAGCGGACCCATCATGTCGAGTCCCCACACTGCAAAGGGCCATGTGATGGGGATAGTCTTGAGCGCGGTAGCCGGCATGTGCGGCTGACGTGCGTACCGCTGACAGCCGTCACAGGTGCGAACAAGCTCCTCCGCATCGGCAAGAGCAGTAAGCCAGAAGAAACCATGGCGGAAAGCCTTGGCGACGAGTGCTCGCGACGAAGCGTGGTGGCCGCAGGTTCCCGAGTGAATTTCTTCAAGGACTTCTCTGCCTTCCTCCGGCGAAACGCACCTCTGGAGAACGCCAGAGGTGCTGCGCTTGTAAAGCACGTTGTTGACAACGGTGTAGGCCCCAGCGCGCGCACAATGCGACGTGCCTCGGCCTGATCCTCAGGGAGCTCTTTCCTCAAGAGGTAAGCGAGGAACGGCTGAGTCCAGAGAGGGATGACGGCCAGGACGCCTTCCTGAGCCGAGTCAACGTTTCCAGAATCTTGGGGCGTGGCCTCGGATGAGTCAGTTGCGGACTCCATCTTGACGGAAGGCTGATGTAGTTGTTGCAGAAAAACGCCAGGTGGTACCTTTTCGCGAGCGGAGCCGATCCGGGCGAGGGAGTCGGCCGCTTCGTTGTCGGCTCGGCGTACATGATGAAGCTCGAGGCCTTCGAAATGACCTTCGAGTCGGCGCACGGCAGCGCAATACGCCGCCATGGTGGGGTCCTTGGCATCCCACGTCTTCATCACCTGCTGCACCACCAGATCCGAATCGCGCGACATAGGAGTCGGCGGATACCGAGTGAGACAGCTATGCGCAAGCCATGCAACAGCGCCTCGTACTCCGTGACATTATTGGATGCCGTGAAATGGATCTGCAGCACATAGTGGAGCTTGTCGCCTTTGGGGGAGATGAGGACGACTCCAGCCCCCGTGCCCGCAAGCATCTTCGACCCATCGAAGTACATGATCCAGTGCTCCGAGTGCGCTTGGGGCGGGAGGGACTGGGTTTCTGTCCATTCGACGATGAAGTCAGTGAGAGCTTGGGACTTTGATAGCCTTGCGAGGGCTCGTAGTTGATGTCGTGAGTCATGAGCTCAATTGCCCACTTAGCGACTCGGCCCGTGGCATCCCTGTTGCCAATGATGTCTGATAAGGGAGCGTGGCTAACCACGGTAACCGAGTGGGCTTGGAAGTAGTGAACCAACTTCCGCGCTGCCATGAACACGCCATAGACGAGCTTCTGGTAGTGCGGGTAGCGCTGCTTCGACTCGGAGAGGACCTCGCTGACATAATAGATGGGTCGTTGCACTTTCTCCTGGATTCGAAATCCGATGGGGATGAGAGTTCGCATAGCCGAACCGCCTCGGCCGAGGTGTACGTGGTCGCGCCCGGCGCCACGAACAATGCAGGCATGTCAGCCACGGCGGCCTGGGCGATGGACGAGCACCTGCTCACACACATTGATGGGCAATCGGAGGCGGAGAAGACCTTGGAGGCATATCGGCGTGCCATCCTGGCCGAGCGGGAGCGCCTTGATCAGGAAAGAGCAGCTTTCGAGGCACGAGAGTGCCAACAAGATGAGCCTCGCGGTTCACGCCGACGTTCGAACCGGCGTGCTTTCTCAACCGCCCGGAGGAGCCGAGTCATCCATGCCCCTCTCTTCGGGCGAGAGCAAGATGGAGTCACCATCTACCAAACACCGGCCCAGAACCTCATCGAGGCTGCCGCATTGGCCGACTCGCTCCCGCCCCCGGTGGACGGTCCTGCGGCAGAAACTTACCGCCAAGTTGTCACCCTGATGAAGACAGCGGTGGAGCAGTAGAATGAGGCTGCTTCGGCAAGTGACCGACTAGCCTCCGGGTCGACGCGAAGCCGACCTTCGGTGGCTCCAAATCGCCCCATCACCGTGGGCTCGTCACAGCCGAGTCACTCCACGAATCGGCGTCCTGATGCCCGCCAGGAGATCAACCGACTTCAGGCAGAGCGTCGTCAAGCCGACACCCACCGAGCCCGGGCAAACATTGTCCGTGACGCTCGTGACGACATCGAGGGACGACGGGCGGCCAGGTTGCGGGCTGAGCACCGCGGCGATGAGGTTAACCAGCCGGGTGGCTCGGCCTCCACCGGTGCACTATGCTTTAGCAGGCGGATTTGGTCTGAGCCGTTTCCGGACCGGTTCTGGATCGCCAGCGGCATCGACAAGTACGACGGCACTGCCAAGCCAGAAACTTGGCTTGCCGACTATTTAGTCGCCTGCAACATTGGAGGAGGCAACGAGCGTGTCGCCCTCCGAAGCCTTCCCCTGATGCTTGAAGGGTCGGCTCGGGCATGGCTTAACAGCCTGCCCGAAGACAGCATCTATGACTGGAGGGACCTCCAAGAGGCCTTCGTCAAAAACTTCGAGGGCACGTCCAAACGTCCCGGGAATGCGCAAGACCTTTGGCTCTGCGTCCAGGAGAAAGGGGAGTCGGTCCACGACTACATCCAGCACTGGACTCGGCTGCGCAACTCCATCGAGGACGTCTCCGAGACGCATGCCAATCAGGCCTTTTCTCAAGGAGTCAAATATGAACTCCTGAAGCACAAGTTGGCCCGGTCTAACATCCAGACCATGGGCCGACTCATGGAGGTCGCCAGCAAGTACGCAACGGGCGAGGAAGCCATGCGGTACGAGGACAAGGGCAAGTCAAAAGCCGAGTCCTCGAGCCGCAAAGTTCCCACCGACTCAGGTCAGAAGCGCGTTGACAATCGCCCCCCGAAGTAAAAAGCTGGTGGCAGAGATGGGGTCAGCGGAGCCGACCTAGTCGCGGCCGCTGAGCGCGGCCCCCAGCGTGGCGACGATGGCCGGAAGAAAGAGTGCCCTTGGCAGTAGCGCAAAGCACCAAGGCTTACCTTCGAGGAGATCCTCGACAAGCCTTGCTCCTTCCACAGCACTGCCGACTATCAAGCGGGTCATTCAACCCGGGAGTGCAGCTTCCTACAGCGTCTTCAGGAAGAAAAGCAACCCAAGCCCGACGCCGGTGGAGAAGGAGGCTCCGCTGCAGGTGGCGGCGCCACGTAGTACCCCCCTCAAAGGGGTGTACTTATGATCTTCCAAGGATCCGATTCCAAAAGGGGTCAGAAGCTGCGCTGTCGCGAAGTGAGCGCGACGGTACTGGCAGTTCCCCAGTGGCTAGACTGGTCCGAAGTGCCAGTTGGATTCAGCCGAGTCGACCACCCGGATCGAGTCCCGCACAAGGGCAAACACCCACTGGTGGTAGATCCGCAAGTCAGCGGATTCAAACTCCGCAAGGTCCTCATGGATGGTGGCTCCAGTATCAATATAATCTTCATGGACACTTTGAAGAAGATGCAGGTCCCGGAGTCCCAGCTCCATCCCAGTAGCACCTCCTTCCATGGAATAGTGCCTGGGAAGTGCGCCAAACCATTGGGCCAAATCTCCCTGGAAGTTGTATTCAGTGAACCGAACAACTTACGGGTCGAGACCTTGACCTTTGAAGTAGTCAACTTCAAAAGCGTCTACCACGTGATCTTCGGCCGCCCGGCCTATGCCAAGTTCATGGCTAGGCCGTGCTATACATACCTCAAGCTGAAGATGCCGGGTCCGAAGGGGGTCATCACCCTCACTGGCGACTTCGAGTGCTCCAACTAGTGCGACCTCGCCAGTGCAGATATAGCCAAATCCATGATTGCGGCTCAGGAGCTGGAAGGCATTCAAAGGTCTGTAGACCCTGACCAAGCTCCACCCTACAAGAAGGCGGCAACCGAGTCCACCTTCCAATTGGCCAAGGACACTAAACGTGTCCAGGTCCACCCTGAGGATTCGTCTAAGACGGTCCAGATCGGGACTGACCTTGAGGCCAAATAGGAAGGCACGCTTGTCGACTTCCTTCGTGAGAATTGAAGCATCTTTGCATGGAAGCCAGCTGACATGCCAGGTGTTCCAAGGAAGTTCGCCGAGCACTCTCTCAACGTCGCCAAAGACGCGAAGCCGGTCAAACAATCTCTCCGCCGCTTCGCTGAAGACCGGCATAAAGCTATTGGAGAAGAGATCACCCGACTCCTCGCAGCCGGGTTCACCAAGGAAGTTCTTCACCCGGACTGGTTGGCAAACCGGTCCTGGTTCTTAAGAAGAACAAAACTTGGCGCATGTGCGTCGACTACACGTCCCTGAACAAGGCATGCCCCAAGGACCTGTTTGCGTTACCTCGCGTCGATCAAGTCGTCGACTCCACAGCCGGTTGCGAACGCTTATGTTTTCAGAATGCCTATTCAGGCTATCACCAGATTAAAATGAAAGAATCAGATCAAATAAAGACTTCTTTCATCACCCCGTTTGGAGCTTTTTGTTATATCACCATGCCTTTTGGTTTGAAAAATGTTGGCGCAACATATCAGCGTTGTATGCAAAATTGTTTGCATGACCAGATAGGCAGGAATGTCCAAGCTTACGTTGATGACATCGTGGTGAAGACAAAAAAGAGTGCGGATCTCTTGACTGACTTGGCCGAAACCTTCGCCAACCTCAGGAGGTTCGACATGAAGCTCAATCCGGAGAAGTGCATCTTCGGAGTTCCTTCTGGCAAGCTGCTCGGCTTCATCGTTTCCGAACGAGGAATCGAGGCGAACCCGGACAAGCTTGATGCCATCATCAAGATGGGCAAACCAAAGGATCTGAAGGCTGTTCAGCGCCTAACCGGGTGCGTAGCCGCTCTAAGTCGGTTCATTGCCCGACTCGGTGAGAAGGCTTTGCCTTTTTACCGACTCCTCAAGAAATCCGACTCCTTCGAGTGGACGAGCGAGGCTCAAAAAGCCTTCGATGATCTCAAGCGCCTTCTGTCAATGCCGAGTACAGAAGGTGCAGCGACCTGTCTATTATGTCAGTGAGGTCCTCTCTGAGTCGAAGCAGCGTTATCCGCCCTACCAGAAACTCGTCTATGGCATGTTCTTGGCGACACGGAAGCTGGTACATTACTTCCAAGCTCACTCGGTTACCGTGGTCAGCCACGCCCCTTTGTCCGACATCATCAACAACAAGGACGCCACGGGCCGAGTTGCTAAGTGGGCAATTGAGCTCATGCCTCACGACATGAGTTACGAGCCCCGCAAGGCTATCAAGTCTCAGGTTCTCACGGACTTCATCGTCGAGTGGACTGAGAGTCAGTCCCTTCCGACTCAAGTGCACTTGGAGCACTGGGTCATGTACTTCGATGGTTCGAAGATGCTCGTGGGCACGGGGGCTGGAGTCGTCCTCATCTCCCCCAAAGGTGACAAGCTAAATTATGTGCTACAGATCCACTTCGCCACTTCCAACAATGTAGCGGAATACGAGACATTACTGCATGGCTTGCGCATCGCAGTCTCACTTGGCATTCGTCGACTCGTTTGTCGCGGCGACTCGGATCTGGTGGTATAGCAAGTAATGAAGACGTGGGACGCCAAGGACCCCACCATGGCGGCATATTGTGCTGCCATGTGTCGACTAGAAGGACACTTCGACGGCCTTGAACTTCATCATGTTCGCCGAGCTGACAATGAGGCGGCCGACTCCCTTGCCAGGATCGGCTCTGCTCGTGAAAAGTGCCACCTGGAGTGTTCCTTCAGCAACTTTTCCAACCGTCAAACTGGAGTCAGCAACCGAGTCATCTGAAGCCGAGTGTGTCCTGGCGGTTATCCCCCTCTGGACTCAGCCGTTCCTTGCTTACCTTATGCGTAAGGAGCTTCCTGAGGATCCGACTGAAGCGCGCTGGATTGTATGCCGCGCTCGAGCTTACACCATCATTAACGGTGAGCTCTACAAGCGCAGCACTACAGGAATCTTCCAGCGTTGCATCTCGCCAGAGGAAGGCTGAACGATGCTTGAGGAAATCCACTCGGGACTCTGCGGCCACCACGCTTCGTCACGGGCATTGGTCGCCAAAGCTTTCCGCCACGGATTCTTCTGGCTCACTGCCCATGCTGATGCAGAAGAACTCATTCGAACCTGCGAAGGATGTCAGAGGTACGCCCGCCAATCACACAGGCCGGCTACCGCGCTCAAGACCATCCCCATCACGTGGCCCTTTGCCGTGTGGGGGCTCGACATGGTGGGTCCGCTTAAAACAACACGAGGGGGTTTCACTCATCTCCTTGTGGTGGTGGACAAATTCACTAAGTGGATTGAAGCCAAACCTATCATGAAGCTTGACGGTCCGACTGCTGTTAACTTCATGAAGGGAGTCATCTTTCGATTCGGTATCCGTCACAGCATCATTACTGACAATGGCAAGAACTTCACTGCCGAAGTGTTCTGCCAGTTTTGCCAAGATCACAGAATCCGAATCGACTTTGCCTCCGTGGCCCATCCGCAGTCCAACGGCCAAGTCGAGCGCTCCAATGCTCTCATTCTTCAAGGCATCAAGCCCCGGCTGTTAGTCCCGTTACAACGGGCCGCCGGCTGCTGGATCGACGAGCTTCCGTCCGTCCTCTGGAGTTTAAGGACTACTCCAAACCGGTCGACTGGTTACACGCCTTTCTTCATGGTTTACGGAGCCGAAGCCGTCCTGCCGAGTGACATCCTCCACGACTCCCCGCGAGTCACAGCATACGTGGAAGAGGATGCCGAGTTGGCACGATAGGATGATCTCGATCTCTTGGAGGAAGCGCGGGAACTTGCCCTTTCACGCTCGACCATCTATCAACAAAACTTGCGCCGGTACCACAGTCGCCAAGTTCGGGGCCGAGTCTTTAACAAAGGAGATTTGGTCCTCCAACTCATCCAAGATAAGGCGGGCATGCACAAGTTATCTCCGCCTTGGGAAGGCCCGTTCATCATCAACCAGGTGCTGCACAACGGTGCGTACCGACTGGAGGACCCGGCAACCGGCACAGTCACTGAAAGGACTTGGAACATTGCTCAGCTGCGTCCCTTTTTCACTTAAACTTTGTACAATCAACCTACACATACCACACATAGTAATAACAATATTTTAGTAACGAATGATTATTAGCAACATATATATATTTGATTGACAGCTAAAGGCTAACCATATATATGTGTCTATACCATTTCACACAAACTATTATCTAAACACGCAATGAGCTATGTATATATGCAAACCATATGAGATGCATTGTATAAATATGAATCATGCTTGTAATCTTAGCCATATTATAAGCAGAGGTTAATAACATGACTAATTATTATATGGAAATTATTCAATAAATAAGAATTGAATTATGTGTGATTAAAGACAGTATCATGCTAGCGAGCAATCATGTGCACATGCAATAACATTCCGGCGTGTGCTAGTAGGCATACATTATAGAAGATCAACTAACATGGAGTATGTCATATTAATATTAGTTTAGCAAAGATTATGCTTCTAGTACTATAGGTTATTTGCAATATTAAGTTCAGTTATACATAGGCATCAGACACTATATGTATAGAGGCATATAATCACGCAGTATGAACCTTATTAAACATGAACAACCTTATTCTTGATACAGAAAAGATTGAACTAAGATGTTGAACCACCTCATGTCTAATGACTATTAAAGTAGAACTATATTGTATATATGCATATTATATTCAGTTATATAAACATGCAACATGTAGCTATATGAATATGGATACACCTATTAATGAACTAAGCATATTGATCAATATGAAGAATACTCTTAAGCATGAATATTATATAACGGGAAAGTAAGAACTACATAACAATCATACATATAACAAATAGGAAACTATATGCTACATAACATACTATTCAATTGGATGATGAAAACAATCATCAAAATTATTAGATATGAACACATGATGATGCGAGTGCTTTCAAACAAGGACTAATGGTGTAAAATAATACCATGATGCACCACAAGATGATAGAAGATTAACTATATGGGTGAGGGCGACGTTTGCAACACAAAACGGTTGGAACTGGACATAGATCGGTTCTGAATAGACCGGAGAGTTTTGGGCGCTGCACGATGCTCGCTTAACGAAATTGAAATCTGCCAATTGGTTAGAAACTAGACATACAGAGGTACAATCCTACCAAAGGGTTTTGAAGAATTCTTACCGAGTCAACGGGAAAAGATCAGACAAGTTAGATGTTTTGCAAATTAAATCTGGACGTCCGCGGACAGCACGTCGGAGATGGATCAATTCCCGATAAACGGCTATATGGATGAAGGTGAAAATTTACAGAGGTGTTCATAGGTACCTAAGGCTCAAATTGACTGAAGGGATTCTTTAAAGACTCAACGGATCAATGGAAAAAAGGGTAATAATGTCGTTGCACCATTCCTGCAGTCAAATCTAGATGTGAATAGCAGCAAGGAGAAACTTGATTTCCCGGATATTGGACCGTTGGATTGCCTTCAAATTTTGTGGAGATGATATTGACAACATTATCCATGATCCCATCAAACAGATCTTGAAAAGGAGGTCCGAGCCGACGAAGGCGTCGTTCCAATCTAGATGCACGCGTAGAATAACTGGGTGCAAACAGTACGTTAGTATTTGGAGATTTCCCAATGTTTGCACCATTGGATCTTCACCAAATTTTGTAGAGAGGTAGAAGGAAAATTATAAACAATCTCACTGAAGGGATTTACCAAAAGAAGTTCTAGGCGACAGGAATTGGGAAAATACTGAGGCGATATGTGCTGTTCAGAAACTGCACGGGAGGCAAAAAGGGGGTGGCGGCTGTTTGGAGGGTTTGGGGCTAGGGTTTCGTGGGAAAAGAATATGGGGGAGTGGGGAAAAGGTGGGAGGGCTGTGGGTTTTTTATAGGAGAGAGAGGGAAAGGGATTTGGCTCAAATCCTATTGAAAAAGATGTGGTGATGCATGCTGCGCTATGCAGCACTCGCCGGAATGGCTGCTCAAGGGAGGAATGAAACGGTGGGGCGCTGGGAGGAGATGGGCCGAGATGGGGCAGCCGAAAAGGAAAAGAGAAAAGAAAAACTGAAAACCAAAAGAAAAGCAAAGAACAATAGAGCGAGATTAAATATCAAACGAACTCCAAAAATTCTGAGAAAAACTCTGGAGACATATTCCAAATTGAAAAGCCAATTCAATTCAAGTTGGATTAATTCAAATTAACTCCGGTCCAATTTGTGAAATTCCAATTAAGATTTAACTCATTCGACAATAAACAACGAATTTTTCTAGCTTTGATTTTCGAATAAAGATTTTTAAAAAGTTCTGAAAATCAGGATGTTACAGCAACTCAATTTGCAAATATAAGTGAAGAACTTGTCTTTGGGATGAGCTTTAGCAAAAGGGATCATGAGCTTGTCAAAACTATCTATACAACAAGTATTGCAATTTGTGTTGCAAATATAAGTGAAGCAGTTGAATGGATATCCATCATGACATTGCTCAAAAATTTGCCAATGAAAATTATGTGAATACACATTCAAAGAAGTGAAATGATTATCAGTAGCATGCTGAGATTCAGGATTTGGAGAGACACAAAAATTTGGTGTAGTATGTAACAAAAATCTTTGAATCAAATTCGCATATTATAAAGGTGACGAGATGAACTATTCTCCAATCACATGAACTCTATAACACATAATGTAGATAGAATTCCATGAAGGTAAATTTACAAGTGCAAAAACTTTTACTAGAGTGTGTAACAATTTCATAGGCGTGTCAAGCATAACATAGCATAAGAAATTAGAGGAAATGGCAACAAACACTTTTTCAATCGCCACTAACTCGTCAAAACCGTCAAAACCTATCTCAGAGTCATTCAATTCACATGGCTCAATTTTTGGCGTGTCTAGACTATTATAGCAGTCATTTTCAACATGCGAAGCAAGCAAAATAGTAGGTGCAAAATCCCTTAAAAAGTAGGAATTTTTTCAAGAGGATCATTAGGTACACCCAAATCTGAAATTTTAGAACTAAAATCATTTGCATCAATACTGTGTGCACCCAAATTAGTATATAAAACATGAGTTTCACATGATGCACATATATCAGCAAATATTTTAGTTGTTTGATCAGATGTCAAGCTCAAATCAGCAAGACAATCTTCTACAATAGGTGGCGTGATCAACATAGTGAGAAATTCATTCATCTCAACACATGAAGCATTTAATTTAGCGGGGTATACTTCAATCTCATGTGGAGCGATGGAAGTAGTATATTTATTTTTACCTTGTAGGCTCGACTCAGGTGATGTAGGTACAATAGTAGAAAAGACAGCCGAAGAAATACTCGAAAGCATAGTGGTGGTAGATGAACATGCGCGATGAGTCTTGAATGGCTGTCCTTGTATCTCTCGTTGTCCTTGTATCTCCTATTCAGCTTCTAGTTTTTAAGTTAATAGTCATAAATCCACCAAAACGATGCCCAACGAGTGAAAACATGAGTGACAACTTTTACTTTCTTATGCTCCAAAAAATTATGACAAGCAAATATGTGTTCTACCTTTATCTCCCAATTGAGGTAAGCATCAGGACCATCATCTCCAGCAAAAGGTGGAATAATGAACTTATATGTACGACGTGTTTCTCATTGTTGCACCTCTCCTGGTGATGGAACGGTGCTCCACTTTGACGATGGCTCATCTCCCACTATAGATCTAGCCCACGAACTAATAACCTCGGGACTTGCCATGGTCAGTAGAAAATAAGGAAATAAATCACAAGTATATGTCCCTATTAACTATTAGGATGTGGTGACAAGTCTCTGGCAAGCAAAATCAAAATTCTTTCAAGTTCTTACCATGCAACAGGTGCTGACCGACAACCAACAATTTAGTATGTGGTTGCCATGTGATCGTAAAGTGATTTAGTAAAGTGATTGCCATGTGATCGTATGTCTGCACGATGTAGAGTATGTGGGCTAGGTAGGATTCAATATGGTAGCAAGGATTAGCAAAAATTAATTTAGCAAATACAAGTTGAATAAATGTTCAAAGTACTAGTAAATGTTGCTAATCGTAGCCTAGACCGATGAAAAGCTAATCAATGTCAAAAGATACAAGTGAAGTTCAAAGGGATGTGGTGCAAATAGCCCTAAAGGGAGAGTGAGATTTTTTCTTTTTTTATTGGCCTTCTATGTGGCTTCATTTTATTTTTATCTATATTTTTAATTATTTTTATAATATCAGAAACTCACTCAAACAAGCAAAAGGGCAAAAGGTTGAAATCGGGTTGTCGCTGCCCTGCCGCGATAGCAAAAGCAACCAAATACGGTGCCACGATAATGATTTGGTAAGAGTCAGCAAGCTAGAAGTTGTCCAGGTTGCTCAGCATGCTAAAAGCTGTCGCTGCCTTGCCACAGTAGCAAAAACGTGCGGCCGGGATACAACAGGCATAGGGCTGTCATGACAGCAGAAACAAGCAAAAATGGTTGCCGCATAAGGGAGTGGCAGCGCTATAGAGAGATTTTGACAACTCGGATTGACAAATTGTCTTTATGGCTTTGATCAACAGGTAAAGGACTATGTCACCAGAAATTTGGAGCCAACTCAGAGAATGTTGATTTTGCGAGGCCCGAAACTCCACCTTAGAACCTGAATTTGAAGGTCCAGATTTATACAAGTGTAAACACAGGTAGATTTTTCAGATGTGCCTCATCGATAACTTCATTTTGAGTGGTCATGGAGCTAAAACGGACATCGTATATAAAAGTTATGGTCGGTTTACCGAACATGGCTCAAAACTGGAATCTGACCAGGACTCTATCGCGGCAGTGAAAACAATTATTTTTCTTTCCATGGCAGGAATTTGGAGGCTTCTACATGTAGTTTGGATGCATAGAAACAATGTTATCTTCCAAACTGCAGAGTTTGAGCCAAATCCTATCACTTTTAATTTTGGAGTCCAAAACACACGAGGGCTTCCCTAGGCCAAAACTGATTTGGACTCTTCTTCGATATTTTTTTTCACATATAGCTAGAGACCAGATAGGGTTCGGCAGGGAGGTGCGGCAAAGACCCTTGCTGTGGTAGGGGTAGCATGGAAGGGGGTGTTGTGATAGATGTCGAAAGTTGTGGCTAGCTATAGATGGGGATCGATGGAGGCTTGCGGCAAGATGTAGATGCAAAAGTGGTTGCGGCAAGATGAAGGTGGCAGGATGTAAAACAAGGATGAACTAGACACCAAATTCTAGAACTAGATAGAACTTGACATGACGATACAACCACAAATTCAACAATCCAGATTTACTGAAAAGAAAGATGCAATGACACAAATTGGTTTGGATAAGTGTATTTTTTTTAGTCGGATTTATGTGGATGATAGGAAAAAAGATGCAAACTAAACTATGTAAATTTCTCAATGAGCAACCTAGTTTTCTCTAGTACCACTTGATGAGCCTCTGGGTGTCCCGATATTTCGAGGAGAACACATATCGAATTATGTGAAGCCTACTTTAATGATCTGACTATATCATACAATGACGATGCACCTTAGCAATCACTACACCAACTCCGGTAGGTTGTTGATGATGCGGGAAGCATGGCCAACTTGAACATGAGGTTCTAATCCCTATGAGCAATCGAAAAACAAGTAATAATTATGAAGAAGCAATCTAAAAATGCAAATATAGATGATGAATTAAGCACAGTAGGGTTCCAATAGGCGGTCACCACAACTGGTTGTTGAACACAATTGACAGATGCAAAGTTACAAGTGGCAAACTCTTAACTAACCCGACCAAAATGGTGGCGGTCAGGGGTTATTTATAGGTGGAAAAGGAACCCTGAGCCAAAGCGGACTCAAAAAAACCCTAAATCCACCCGTACTGTCCGGGTGATGGTCTGGCCACCCGGACTATCCAAGTGAGGGTCCGACCTTTACAGAATGTTTCTAGGCTGCCATCCAGACTGTCCAGGTGAGGGCCTGGCCTTTCCATAAGGTTTTCAGACTGCCATCCAGACTGTCTGTGTGTGGGTCCGGCCTTTCTAGAAGGTTTTCGGACTATTCGGATTAAAACATGACCGAAGCTTCATTTCAAACACAACAACTTCCATGAAGGGGATCCTTCAGAATTCGCGATGGGTATTCCATTAAACCCTAAACAACACCTGTGATCTATATAAAGAGAGATGGGAGAAGAGAAGACATCGATGGGGGGGAGACCGTGAAGAGAACCGTCATGCACAACACCCCTTCCTCCTCAAATCCTAGCCACCATGCCCCACATAGATCTTGTACTCTCTCCACTACTTTTGCCAAAAAGCAATATTGTAAGATGGTTTAAGTATTTCAATCAAGTACTTTTCCTTTCATTTCCTTGTTGCATGTGTTCCATTGGTTTGATCTTGGTGAATTTTATGGATCATGAGTAGTCCACTATAGGCTTTGGGAGGAGGATTAGCCTCATAGAGTGAAGATTAATTGTATTGGTTTATATTTTTTTTTATCTCGATACCTTGATAATTGTCTCGTATGATCATCTTGATATAGGTACCCAAGATGAAAATTAGGGAGGACTCGTGGTGAAACTCGAATGTGTGAGTGACGCGAGGAGGAGGGAGCCATGATGAGACTCTAGGGAGACTCAACATGGTCACAATGCTTTAAGCATTGGTCTGGCTCATGCCTTAATAATTTGGCTGATATCAAGGATAGACTCGGCAGCTAGGGATTGGATAGTAGATCCTATAAGTAGGCGGATGTCAGCATAGGTAAATTACGGACGTGTCATCCACTTGATCATTTATCTCATAAGCTATCAATGCAATAATATTTATGCTACTGATCTATGTATGAACATTTTAATCTGCAGGTGAAACTCACTCCTAGGCCTATTCCTCATCATATTAGCAAGGAAAAAGTATATTTTTCACTCCTCAACTATTGCCTGAGTACACATTACACCCCCTTAACTTCAAAACCAGAAATGTCTAATCCGTAACTCTCAAAACCAGATAGAATACCCCCATCACACTATCCCCAAGCAGTTTTGACCAGTCAAAAGTGGTTTCAAGTGACGTGGCGCCGACGTGGCTGCCACGTCACCTCCACGTCATCCAAAAAGTTAGGATTTTTCTGGGGGAAAAGGAGTTGAGAGAAAATCAAAATTTTAAGAATAACTTTTCATTTCAAAATAAAATTAAAATACTTTATTTATTTTTTCCCTAATTTTGAAAATTTAAAAGAAAAATTAGTTTTTTTAAAAAATCTTTTCAAAAAATAAAGTTCCTAAATCTGACAAAAAATTGATTTTAAAAAGTTATTCTGAAAATTTTCTAACCTTTTGGATGACGTGGAGGTGATGTGGCAGCCATGTCGGTGCCACGTCACCTAAAACCACTTTTGACTGGTCAAAACTGCTTAGGGATAGTGTGAGGGGGGCATTCTATCCGGTTTTGAGAGTTAAGGGTTAGAAATTTCTGGTTTTCAAATTAAGGGGTGTAATGTGCACTCAGGCAATAATTGAGGGGTGAAAAATACACTTTTTCCTATTAGCAACCACCATTTGCTTTGAGTTGATTTTTAATTTCTTTTTTCACTATTTTGCATAGTCTTTGTCTCCACCATTGATTTCAGGAACATTCCCCATCTTCAAATTGACACTCGAAGCAATCGCTGGCACTCTCTGGAATTCTCAAGAACGATATCAACGTCGTGACCGTTTCCATGACACGTCGCATCCCTAGTATTGATAAACCTTGGAATACTTCCAAGGGAAAACTTATTGCAACTGATCTAGTCCTCTTGCTAGACCGGCATCAATAGTAGTGGGTGTATCCATGGGTCATTAGAAAGTGTGTATGGGTTAGGTTCCACTCCGTGAGGTTGCATCTTATATAGAAATTGCTTTACTTGCTTGAGATCCTAGGATTGCATATCTTATCTTAGACTTTTTGGTGCACTTAGTTGAGCCTACACATTTTAGGATTTGATTTTGGAAAATCCGCTTAGTTAAATTCCACATTAAGAATTGCCCTAGATTGTAATCATTTTTAAAAAAATGGCTATTCACCCTCCTCTAGGCAACATCGAAGGTTCTTCAACAGGGAACCTATGGGGGCGAAGTTGGAGGTCGGCTAGATGAGTAACCGCCAAGAGCTCCAAATAGGCAGCAAGCGGGTACACAACCCAGATCTGAGTAGATTCATCCCCTCTCGATCTCTAGCCACGTCGATACTAAGGGATCCGAATGGAAAGAGAAGAAAAGAGAGAGGAGAAAATTTCAGATCTAGAGTCTTACAAGGCTTATTGGAGGAGCTACTGACCTAGTTTTCATCCTCACCGGCAGCTGCCACCACGGTGACGAAGGGGGTCAAGAGAAAGCAGCAGGCAGCTCGCCAGAAGTAGCCTCGATGCGCCGGCTTGAAGCTCTGAGATGGCGGCATATCGCCAGACCCTACTAAGGGAACCACGACAACCTTACCGTACAGGAGTAGGGGGGTGCCAGGTTCTCCTCCCCTTTGCCTTCGGTTGGCTACGTTGATAAAGGGGGAGGGGAGAGGAGGTGGCGATGGATGAAGCAGGCTAACGGTCATATAAGGAAGACTCGAGAGCGAGGGATCGGTCCAGTGATACCTGTTAGCTTGGATTTCAGAAGATGAAGATGTAAAGGCTGCTAAACGTGAACTCCAAACATCCATTGGCAATTGATATATCAGGAAAATGTACAGAGATAGTGTTTAGATTGTTTATTATTCTGCTAACCGTAGGTCAAATTGGCAACGGGTACCCGTTACCCGATACCTGATGGGTATTTACCCGTTTAGGAGCCGGGTACGGGGATTATTTTTACCCACGGGGATACAAACGGGCAAATTCAATACTCACCGGATAAACCAGGGACGGGTACGGGACCCTGTTACCCGTCTCCATTACCTGTCGGGTATGCTATGACAAATGGGTCCGCATTGTCAGCCACACACAAAAAACTCTTAACCCTATTCCCCAACCCCAATTCCCCAAATCCCCAATCCCTCCAAGTCCCTTAACCCGCAGCCCTCTCAACTCTCAAATAGCCGCAGGCCGTGCGACTGCATAGCACTGCTGCCGCCGCATCTCACCGCCACCACCGCACCTCACCGCCACCGCCGCACCGAAGCCGCCGCACCTCCCACTACTCCATCTCCTCACCGCCTCTGCTGCATCTCCCCACCGCCTCGAGCTACCATCTGAGCCACCGCCCGCCGCACCTCCCGCTGGATCTCGCTGCAGAAGATCCCGTACCTCCCCACCGTCGCCTCACCTCGCCTCCTTGAACCCGATGCACCCGAGTAGTGGCGGCCGCCCTCCTTCGGCCACGGGCACGACCACTGTAGAGCTTGGTGCCGCCCTCGTCTTCCCCAAGTCCGGAGCACCATAGAGCTGGCGCCGCCCTCGTCGTCCCCAAGTCTGGCGATGTCCCCATGGGCGGCGGCGTGGTGAGTCGTGGGTACCCGCCCGATACCCTGTGCCTGCTGGGTAACGGGAACAGGCAAAGTTCCTACTCAAGCGTGGGGACGGGGACGGGTAGCAGGGAAAATCTTAGGCTCGGGCAGCGGGGACGGGGATGTCACCCCTCCGGGGATCGTCCCCGTCGCCATCTTGAACTGTAGGTGTACTAGGCATGGAGCCCCGCACACCAACAAACAAGACGAACGCTTGCTATGTTGGAGTTTGGCATAGAAAGTTTTCCCCCTTTTAAAAATGCCTAGTGAGAAAATCTTGTGACTAAAATGTTTCGTGCTGAGCCTCACGCCCCTACACAATGTTTGCAAAGGCATATAAAGTTTTCTCTCTTTTAGAAATGCCTAGTGAGAAAATCATGTGGCTAGAATGTTTCGTGTTGGTCCGTATGGCCCTACACAATGTGTGTATGGGCAAGGCCCAAATGATGTCAGCCAATCGGGTTGATTTGACCACTAACGATAGAAATGATTTGGCTACTCCCAACAACCGCTGGTCACCCAAAGTACGCAATGCATTATGCTCTCTCAGGCTATCTACGACAATACATATCAACCGTTACTGAAGAATTACTAAATAAGCTTTTTTGAGGTAGAGCCGAAAGAGAGAAAAGAGGATGTAGTTTTTACTCTAGAAAAAACAATCTAGACTCTTTTACCAAAACACTAATAATAACTAACAGGCAAACATTTGTTAGAGAGATCTTAATTAGTAAGACAAAAATACTATGTTAATATATAGTATTTTCTGTCTTAGTAACAAGCCTTAGTAACATTTTATTGGAGAGCTTGTTACTAGTGATGAGTTGATATTTTTCTCTCCTTTTAGTAACGAACTTGGTAACAGACTGTTGAAGATGTTAGAGCACTTTCAACAAGTTATTTCTTAGCTTATTTCTTAGAGGAGAGAGAGAGAGAGAGAGAGAGAGAGAGAGTAACTTCACACCAAGAAACAAGCTCTTCACCAAGTCATTTCTTCACCATGTAATTAAGACCCATAAACTTTTTAGTAGTTTATAGTGGACCCTACTTTAAGAAATACTTATAGCCTACAATAACAAAATGCTTATTTCTAGCTTCTAAATATTAGTAACAAGTCTATTCTTGTTTTAAAAATAATTTTCTTCTCTTTTCTTTTATTCTCTCTTTATATTATTAAAAAACTAATATGGTACCTTTTAAGTAGTAGTTATGGCATGTTATTGGAAATGCTCAATTGTACGCCGAAGCAAGCACAACGTGACAAGGATGGGTGCTAAATTGCTAACGAATGTTTGGGCGTAGTCATCCGAATTATTGGTACGAGTGTTCGGTACTTCAGCTAGTCTTACGAGGAATCAGCTAAATAGTTTGTTGAAGCAGAAGATACAGTACCTGGTCTGGTCTGGTATGCAACACAAAATAAAGTACAAGCAAATTTTAGAATTCTCTAGAAGGTCCTATCATTTCGAGTTGATACATCCATCCACTTTAGTTTTTTCCTTCTTGTCTTGTCTGAGCCTTTTCTTTTGTGCGTAATTTAGCAAGCTGAAACTTTCTTACACTAAATGGGTCTAATGAAATATCGACTGACTTGAAAAAAAAATCAATCGAACTTAATGGCTACTAGATCTTCGATCCATCTTTTAGACATCTCCACCCAAACCATATAGAGGCAAAGACTCGTCCATCTCCTTGTTACCACCCCCCAATCTACTCATGCGGGTCGATGTCGTAGACCTGCTTCTCCTTTACTCGTCTTTCCTTCTTAGCGCCATCTCGTCTCCCCAACCTATTGTCTACCACACCACCCCCTCCTTCACCGACCTTTATCCTATTTTTGCTAGCACCGCCTCATAAGAATCTCCTCATGATTATGATTGGCCTGCCCGTCGACCTTTCATGATCTCGCGACCAAGGAGGTGGTGGCACGCGCCATTAGGCCACCATTGTCCCTAGCCATCCCTCTAAGGTGGGGGATAGGGAGGCACAGGTGAACCTAAACATAACACTAATTCGCTGGCATGGTTATGCTTGGTAGGATGAAGATAGTAACGATGACATCAACCGGAGGCATAGATCGCTTGTCAGCATCGTCAATGGAGAATTGTAAATATTTTAGTTGACTGAGCAATAGTCATTTTGACATTAAAGAGGCTCATGAATAAGCTAAAAAATTAGACTAATTAACACTTTGGTCTTGGCCATATAGTTAGCAGATTCTAATTTATAGACATGTAGTCCAACATTATTAATTTATTTTCTCATGTCTTGTGACATGTTTTATTGTCACCGCCGCAACGCCTAGAATGCAACAATATATACTTGATTTCCTTTGACTAACATAAAATTTATCATTTATGCATGTAGAAAGCTAGAGTTGGTTATTGTTTGTCGTATCGCCAATATTATCTAGAGTCAGGAGTAAAGACTCCTTATACAATGGGTTGTTTGTTAAGTTCTTTCGATACTAAAATCAACACTAAGACATAATTGTGTAGAAAGGTATTGATGTTGTCTATATATCTTTGACTAAACCATAGTTTGACTTTCTTGAAAAGTTAGCTTTGTTCTCTCTCTGTCTCTCTACCCCATATTAGCGTAAAAAAAAATCTTGACAATTGGTAACATCTTTGCACATGCTTTAATAGTTTGCTTGGAACAACCTAATTTCATACCAAATAATTCAATTCAGAGGGAAAATAATGAGAAATCAAGCCGTGCAAATGAGGCTTAGACAGAGATAAAAAAACATTTTCTATTCAAAGTCGACTATTTTGCAATTGGTCATAGTCGATTTTTTGGCCGTCCGATTTAGCTTTCAATTTGTGTAACCAACTGCATAGATAGTCTGCTACATATGATCTCAAATGTCGGGTATGATCCCTTCTCTTTATAGTTCTCCTTTAATGCAACACGTTTTCCACTTTTAAGGAATTGTCTAAGCTAATGAAGTAACTTAAATAACAAAAAAAATATTAAGCATTGTTTACAATTTTTTCTAACTGTAACTTTTGTAAATGTGAATTGTAATTTCATACTTATGTATTTATTTGGGTTATTTCAGAGTCATTCTTTTTGATATTTGCATGTCTATTTCCATGTGTATTCCAGGTAATTTCAATGTCTTCTTTTAAGGATAGCTCATTGTTGTTTCTCTATTTGTATATGTTTTTTGGATAATTTTCATGTCATATTTTGTTGAATAGTTAAATCTGTATTTATATTTTAATGTGTATTTTTTATCTACATTTCTATTGTCCTTTTGATCCATTAATCCTTGTCTTCTTTTCTGTCCTGGTTACTTCCTTGTTGGACAACAGGCCTCTCACAGACTCTAATAGTTTGATCCAACACAGGACGGTGCTACCATTCGGCGGGTCGAGGCGAGCGAGAGTCACCTATTATTATTTTCTTTACCTTTTATAACTCACTCTACTATTGGTACAATCTTCAAAAATACTATCTTAATTGGTATTTTTTTTGTTATAACTAGTAAAACAAACCATATAATTGCGTTGAATTAAGATACACTATTTGTTATGAAATTTCTAACTTCTATTACTTTTGCTGCTTGAACAGTCTTCTTTCGTAGAAATCACATTACCCTAAATTGTGTTTATAAAAAAATTACCCTAAAGTATCTTGGTAAATGGTTCCCGGCATTAGATGTCTCTAGAATGTGAGTATCTAGGTTAGGTGTAACTAAATAATGAATTCTAGTGCTTGAGGGGTTGAAAAATGTTTTGTCCTCAAATCGCCTCATCTATTTCTTGGCTATTTTGTGGTCAAATATGCTTTTCCTGTACATGGAGTTCAAAATTGGTTGGTGGGAGCATGTGTGCTCCGTACTTTGTTTTCAAATGGGTGAGTGATTGCGTGAGAATTTGGAACCCAATCGTCTCTAGGGTTGTAGTATTGTTTGTTTGTGTTTTTAATTGGCTCGATCTATTGAGAACTAGTGTAGCGTGCCTAAATTATGAACCAAGCCGAAAACAGCAGTCACCTAGCTATTCTTTAGCCCCCCCTAAACCAACCTAACCCTCCAAGTTTTATGCATTCGTGGGCTAATCTAGAAAACCATCTAACCTGTGTGAGGCAATGGACGTACCGTCCTACTCTATTGCTTGGGCCCATGCTATCTATTTATATATCTTTTGGCATGTTTGGACTAGGCTCCTCTGTGTGAGGGGTCCTGGGCGGGCACCCTTACTACCCTGCTAGGAAGGCTATAATTTTTTGACCGTGACAAAAATAATTTAGCTAATTGTTAAATAGATAGTCTCTATATGTCGGGACCCGGAACAGTACCTGACTCACGAACGACACACCGTCAAAGACCGAACAACCACCTCAGGGTTCGACACCGACCAGCACTGCACACAATTGCTGGAACAGCCGGCCAGAAACGGACATCATTCAATGAGCCAGATATAGTTCCGAAAACCCTGTAGCGGGTTAATACTCGACTTCCTACAAGATGAGCCCGACGTGTGTGTCCACACCCTAACCCAATTGGCCGTAGCACGGATTGGTGGGTCACCCGAAGGCCCGACACTGTCGTCCACACCCTGCCCAGCCGGCAATCGCATCACAGCTGGCGGGTCACTCGACTCATAATCACGAACCTCGCACAGAAGATTCGTATCAACTCACTACCGTCCCTTCGCACACTTCAATCATACACGCACTGTGCACAAAGAGACGTGGTAACCAATTCTGAATACCATCACACGAACTCTACAGGGAGGATTACCAGATAATAGTTCACATCCCTTACTTTTGGGCAAATACTTAACTTACACACAACTGGCTCGAAGAACCAAAATACCCTACAGTAGTCCCACAGATTCGAAAAGCTGAAGAGGCAACCAAATCAAGCATCGTCCGGGAAATAATCGCGCGAGGGAGAGTTCACCTGTTCCTAAGCATGCAACAACAACTACCAGTGAGTACAAAAGTACTCGCAAGACTTAGTAGTGCTTGGACATGATATTCATCTAAGATTTACAGGGAAATAAACATCAGCCCTACCATGCTAGTAAATTTGAACAACAACAGGATAATGCAAGTTTTCCATGATTCATGGCCACAATAACAACATTAATCCGCAGATTATCATTATTCAAATCAATTCACTAGAAGAGCCCCTAATTGGTCGATGACCCCATAAAGATTCTATTGGTCCGGCTCATGAGGATAGCTAGTCCACCATGAGCGGGCCCCAACTGACATCAACTATGGTCCCCGACACAAACCAGCTGACTCGCGGCTTTCCAGGGAACATCGAGAGAGGGTTCACGTACTGTACCTCCCAAAATACTCGACGTAGGGCTCGAGCGACCCCAACAATGTACAGACGCCCTCTCAACAATGCTCCCTCGTCTCTCGTCTCACTTATTACGGTTCAAGTTGTTTAATCATCCAGTTAAACTCATCAGGGTAATGGCATCACAACATATTGGACTGAAAAGTAAATTTTAACAGAATATACGAGAATAGAAAAAGGATGACGAGTTAGCATGGCAATGCCGCAAGCTCTGCTTGCCTGGACTGGGGAATTCCTCGGGTTCCTGGAACTCGGGCTACTGAGGCTCCACTCCCTCGTCGACGGTTTCTGGGATTTTGCAAAACGGCGACGAAGAGAACGGATAATACAGGATAAGAATTCAGCATGACATTTCATGAACTATATATGAAATGCACAACGATATTAATTATTACAATTAAAACTACTTGAAATTAGGGTTTGGTTCCTTTTTGGGGCGAGGGTCGGAAATTGGGCTTTGCGGCGATCGATTAAACCCTAATGGACCAATTTTACTAATTGATTAGTTTTCTGAACATCAAAATCATATGGGGTTATTTTTCAGTGGTAGGTACTGCTATACTGGTCATGGTGGTAAATTTTCATAATTTTTGGGCAAACATGGAATTTATAGCAATTTATACAAGATTTAAAGCATTTAATTAAATTCTACAATTTCCAGCATAGTTACATGGTCAAAACTATTTTTAATGGATTCTACATGTTTCACTGATTCCAAATATAAAACTTTTATATTTTTCTGAGTTCATATGAATTTTTGGTGAATTTTTGAAGTTTTTCAGCAATTTTAATCAATTTTCTAAAATTCCTAAATACCGGAAATACCAAAAATACTTTTTTACACCTACACTAACTTAGCCTAAGTCACTGACAGTGGGCCCTAGGCCATTTCTTTTTAATTTTTTAATTTTTCTTTATTTATTTTTTTCTTTTTCCTTTTTATTTCTTTTCTCTTTTTTTTACTGTGGGCTCGGGCTCGGCGGGTCCGTGGGCGGCGGAGGCGGGCCGGCCGGCGCGGCCGGCCTTGCGGGCTGCGGGGAAAGCAGGCCGGGCTGGGCCGTGGCCACGGCCGGCGGGGATAAGCGGGCCGGCGGAGGAGGAGCGGGGCCGTGGGCCTCGGCCACGGGGAAGGGGAGGGGGGAGGGCGGCGGCTCACCGGCGGCGGAGAAGGGCGAGGCGGCGGGGCCGGCGAGGGCGACGGGAGGTGGCGGCGGCGGCCGGAGGCGAAGACGAGGGCGACGGCCGGCGTGGAAGGCGGCGAGGCGCGGTGGTCGGAGGCGGGGAAGGAGGCATCGGCCGGGGCGGAGGAGGCGACGCCGGCGCCGGGGGACGAAGACCCGGGGCGGCGGCGCAGAGTTCCGGCGGCAGCGGCGAGCGAGTCGGGGAGAGCACGGGGCGGCGCGGGGAAAAGGGGAAGAGGGAGAAGGGAGGGGCCGGGGGCGCAGGGAGACGCGGCGGCGGCATGGGCGCCGGCGCCGTGGCGGGCGGAGGAGGCGAGCGGCCGGGGGCCCCGGGCGGGAGGTGAGCGGCCCGGCCGCGTGGCACGCGGGCGAGGCGGGAGCCGAGGGGGCGGCGAACCGCGCCGCGACGCGTGGCAGGCGGGGGAACGGGCGGGCACGGGACGCGAGCGGGCGCGGTTTTATTATTATTATTATTAACTCGGCTGTTACACTATAAAGAACCAATTTGGTTTGTACCAGTAAGTTCTCGCTTCAATTAACATAAATTAAACTTAACACATTACGAGCATAAGACTATAGTAAATTTTCAACCAGAATTAAAAAATATGGTTGGGAAATTCCAGTCAAAGCGCAGCACAATGCACAATTATTAACCTCTATGACGAAGTCAAGTCCTTGCATGTCAAAAGTATCCTAGGAGAGCGAAGAGGAGGCGACTCGGAGCAATGTGCGGAGGCCAGGTCTGTAACGGATTGCCTAGGAGATAAAGAGTTGATTTTACGGTGTTAATTACGAGCTTTAATTGTCACTAAATGCAATCAAGACAATTAAGATATAATTAGCAATGATGACTGTCTCATCTTTTTTACAGCTGTTGATTAGAATGTACGAGTGGATGAGGTGATTAATATCCTAATTCAATTCATACTTTTTGTATTAGTATAGGTAGAGATACACATCTAGACATAGATTTCATTTGTCGGGAAAACACGTTTTCTCCTGTACTTAGACTCTCTTATGAACGATTTAGGCTTGTGTATAAGCTAGCTCTTCAAATAGCTCTTGATAAGCTGCAGTGGGAATTAAGCCAATTCATTTATAGTTGTCTCTTAGGAATAGCATATAGATATTTAGCTTATTGTATATGGTGAAGGGTGAAAATTCTAAAATACCCTGAACTTGTTTAATTGTTGTTTAATTGATGTAATTGATGTTTTAAACTATTTATTTGAACAAGCGCCTACATAATTCAATTTCAAAGATAAAACGACAATACTTGAACAAATGGTCTCTCCCAACTTGAACATCAGGTGTAGAAAATTGATGCTCGATTTGAGAAGACTAGAGTACAAAGGGGAAGAATAACTAAGCTGAAACTTGCAGAAACAGTTGGACTGCTTGCTCTTGGCAGGTTGCCACTCAAAATCTCTGAACTGAACAAGTACACATGTTCTTTTTAATAACGAGCAAATAGGAAATGTACTCTAGATGAAGAACAGATACATCATAATGCCGTGCCTCTGCAATCCTATGGATATTTACAATCATCTATGCTAACTCAGTTACCTAAACTAGTCGCAAAAATTTAAATTTCTTCAGCTATTTCCAACTCTTAGAACTGAAACAATATTGTCCTGACTTCATCTCTTAGCTTGAGCTCCTTCCACTACCCACAGGGTGCAGATCGGCTGTGGCGCGGGGAGGGCTAGTCGACGAAGAAGCGCCTCCCGTCGGAATCCTCGTCAGAGAGGCGTGCTGAGCGGCGGCGTGGTGTGCCGTTCGTGGTGGCCGGGCAGGCGAGGCGGCGCGACGCCGGAGGGCGGCGCGGGATCTGGCGTGGTGAAGCTCGGGTGAGGTGGAGGGGTCGGTGCGGGGAGGGCAGATCCGGCCGGCGCGAGGGGGGGGGGCGCGGGATCCGGCGCCGTGCCGCTTGGGTGAGGTGGAGGGTGGGGAGGGCGGATCCGGCCGGCGCGAGTGAGAGAGGACATGGAGGGCGGCGCGGGGAGGGCGGATCCGGCATGGCTCGGGCGGGGGGGGAGGTAGGGGAGGAGCTCGGGCGGGGGAGGCGGGGGATGGAGGGAGGCGGCGGGGAGGAGCTCGGGAGGCGCTGGGTGGAGGGAGGCGGCGGGGGATGGGGACAAGAGAATGGGCAAAAAAACTCTCTAGATGTATATGCGATGCCATTTCACTGTAATTTCTTTGTAGTTTAGTGGCAAAGTTGTAACAGGACTCTAGAAGCTCGGGAAGCTTCCAAATCGAGACTTCTAACTAGCAACATGAATTGGAGTGGGCTTTTCCCAACAGCTACCCATAAATTTCCTTTAGAAATAGCTTATGGCTTATTTAGACCTATAAGAGGGCTTAGCCCTGATGATTGCTCGATAGTCAAAGCTTACAGCGTCAAGGCCCACTGGCCCAACAGCAGTCCAGTCAATTCACGACTCCGGCCATCTCACAAAACCCGTACAGGTGCAAGCCAGGATGCTGCTACAGCCTACAGATGCACTACCGTCTGAACGTGAATGACCTTTTGAACTAACGTAGAGTACGTAATCAAGCGACGTAGTTGGCCTTCTCTTCCTGCATCCGGTCCACAATCTTGGACCATTTCGTGCGGATGGTGATCACCAGCAGTGCGCTGGACTGGCATGTCAGCCCGCAGATCAGACCCGACCATAAACCCTGCAAAAGATTGTACAACGACATGTTTAGTTCAGCTCGTTCAGAAAATACGCGTTGCATGGTTTTGCCGCGCGTGTTGGCAACGGCAATTGCAGAAAGCTTATGAAAACGTCGCACAAAGTCGCTAACTGATCGTTTACCTTGGTGTAGAACTTGAGCTTGAAGGCGAAGAGGATGGCCAGCGGCATGCCGATGAAGTAGAACGCCACCAGGTTTGTCATCGCCGCCAGGTGCTGCCATCCGCAGCCCCTCGACACCCCTGCCACGCCAATTCATTCATCAGTTTGCGGAATCATTTAGCGGTGCATTCTAATCTCCGATTTTTCATCTGCATTGTGCAATGTAACAGAGAAATGATAGGTAATTTTTGGCGATCGGTTCAGCTAGCAGATAAATGTTCTCACCTGACAGGACACCCTGCGCGGAGTCGAGCACGATGGAGATCATCATGAGCGGCGTGATGGCCGCGAACTCCGACACGATCACCGCACTGCCGCTGAAGAGGCTCGCCCAGAGGCTGTGGCCGAAGCCCAGCAGCAGGATGAAGGAGAGGGCGAGGAACACCGACAGCTTCATCGTCACCGCCACCGCATTCTTCGCCCCGTCCACGTTCCCAGCCCCGATCTCATTCGACACCCGTGTGCTGCAATTAAAGGTGCAAGCAATGCAACATAGCCACCATAATTAAACAGAAGAAAGCAAGAATTCAAGCTGACAGTGGCAGAGGAACAGCTTGGAATTAGCCTGAACTCTGAAACTTGTCAGTACGTACCTTACAGCGGCGCTGAACCCGTACGTGATCATGTAGCCAATGGCCTCCGTGCTCGAGCTGCATTTAGAAACATTTCATCGTTGATCAATTCAGTTTGTTCACGACTCATGACCTACATACGTACAAAATGAGGGAACAACGCATCTGAAGCTTCATCAGTCGAGAGTAACGTACCACATGGCGATCAACGACGTGCTCACTGTGGAATTCGGCAGCAAGCCGGCGATCAGCACCAGGAGCTCAAACGCCCAGTACTCCAAGCTGCATGCAGTAAAATTGTAAAAACGTCACGTCACATCTAGCCAAACCAATCAGGGGAACACGACCTACGTGATCGCATATGTGTGTATGTACTATGTACTGACCAGACCATGATGGCGGAGGGCGTGGCGAGCTTGAGCGTCGGCAGCACGTACTTGAACGCGTCGACGGAGAACCCCTTCCACGTCTCGCTGAACGCCTCGGACAGCATCACGTATGCGAGCAGCATCAGGCAGGAGACCCAGTAGGTTGCCGAGATGGAGACGGACGCGCCGGCGAGGCCCATGCCAAGCACGTTCACCAGCAGGTGGTTCAGCGCGACGTGGAGCGCGAACGGCACGACGGAGCAGACGACGAGCGGCACCACGACGGACTGCGTCTGCAGGTACCGGAGCAGGCACTGCAGGAAGGAGAAGGCGAAGAGGCCCGGGACCTGGGACCGGACGAACACCGTGGCGGCGCGAGACACCTCCGGGTCCTGCCGCAGGCACAGCAGCAGCGGCTCCGTGAAGTACCACAGGACGGAGATGAGCATGGACACCACCGCAGACATGATCAGCGACGACTGCAGGTACAGGCCCAGCATGCGGTACAGACGGGCGCCGTACGCCTGCCCGCACAGCGTCTCCAAGGCGCCGCTCAGGCCGGTCTGAGAGGTTGATCATTTGGATGAAGCATCAGTGCATCACATTGTGTTGCATGTATGATGTAACTACGTCGGGATCAATTCTCTAGATGCAACGCAACATCGTTACTTCGCAAAACAAGTTTTTTTTTGCGGGGAAATTTCACAAAACAAGTTACTTCTTATATACTTATTTGTTCTGCTTTCTTCAGATTATTTGATGAAATGATATGATCTAACTTCGGGAGAGTAATGAAGAAGAGAGTTGAAAAGGTGAGGATAGACAATTTCCCCGAAGAATAGGTCATTTCGCCCACCCAGAAGAAATCGATGGGTTTGGATCAATTCGTTTCCATTTCTTTTCGAAAAGTCAATCGTTCCTTTTGAATTAGTAAGCAGCAATGCAGCTTAATTGTAAAGTGTCTTCAGCGTGTACACGACTAATTGATCGTGTAAATTGATGAACACCCCGCATGAATCCATCAGCAAAACCATGAATCCACGACCAAGCAGTGGCCGCTTCTTTTTGACTATCGATCTATGGTTTCAGAAAATCACAAAGTGACACACGCCGACACCTTTCTAACTTTCCGGTCAAAAAAGCACTACACAATCATGAAGGCCTTGGTTCGCCTGATACGTAGAATCCTCATGCTTGTACAGTCCCATCCCGTGATGATTGAGCAATATATTGTTTGCAACCCAACAGTCCACGCACGAACAAAACGTTGGAGCTAGGGACAGTACAACTGCACTGCTAGCTACTAGCTAGCTGCTAGCAAAAATCTGATGAGATTGTGTGCTAGCTCGCATGTGCCGATGAACCCGTGCTTCTGAAGATTTGACATTGCGTCTCAAAGGGTAAAAAAAGATTCTACCTGCGTCTACTTCCAGCAAGTAGGACGTAGGTGTTCCTCGCGGCCTACCTACCAACATTAATTTATGGTCATTGATCATGTAAGCACGATATAACGACGTACAATAATGACAGATAAGTTATTATCCTTTTATTAGCTACTAGTACTACACGGTTTGGCGATTAGTGGGTGAATCATGACTAATTCAAGCACCATTTCGAAGCTTTAGCGGCGCGAAAGAAATTCCGATTTCCGAGTTCATGGCGCTGAACTTTTTTACCACTTCTGCAGAGATTTTGCGTACACGGATGACTTCTTGACTTCTGATAATTCTTTTAAGACAACTTTTGATCAGTAACAGAAGACTTTGGCCTCTCCCTGCTTGCTCGGTTGCTCCATCTCCATCGTACGGCCGACCACGCTGCCATGCCATGCCATGCCAGCACGGTGGCGTGGCGACCAAGTCCATGCAGGCAGCACATCGCAGTAGCTAGTGCTAGCACTCCATCTGACTATCTGACAGATACTGGAGCACCAAGTTTTCTGCTACATGCATGCACATGAGCATCTCGTGGTCGTGCAGGGCTGCCATCGCATGACTTCTGGAGGGAAATGGACGGCCCGGGAAGACAGCACTAGAAGACAGAATTATAGAACTAATCAAGTAACAGGAAGACTTGCAGACTTCTCTCGTAGCCACGGAAGCGCCGTACGTATGCGTGCGTTTCCCCCGTCTCTTTCGTTATCGACTCCACGCCAGCTGATTTTTATAAAAGTCTTAAGTACAGACGAACAACTGATTACTCATGTAAATAATGTCTTCCACCTATAGTGGTGCAAACGATTGAACGAACACCGTGCGAAACCCATCGACAAAATCGTGACCAGGCCATCACCTAGCAATCTGTAAAGTACACTGCCCAAATCGATGCATGCATCGTCTTCTTTGACTACTTTCAGTTTGAAAAATCATAAAAAGGCCGGACGCATTGATCGACGAACTGTGCACACGCCGGCCCTTTTCCAACAAGGATGCAAATTCTCCACCGTTCGAGTGTAACGATAGAGGTTAACAGCAAATAATGTTTATAATCACGAGATCAATCCGCACAGCAAAAGTCGCCAGCTGCCACACAGGTTGGCTGCTATAGTAAATCGCTCTGCGTTTTGATCCAAGGGCTGGGATTAGTAATGGCATGGTGCCACGATCACACTTGAATGGATGGCGCATGTAAAAGCTGACCCTGTCTAGGACTCTCAAGCTTAGGGCCTGTTTGGTTGAGTTGTGATTGTTGATAAAGCTGCAGTTGGCTGGCTGTCTAGAAAAGCTGTTGTGGCTATGGGAAAGTGAACATATGGCTTTTGGTTGATCCAAACCATCTACAATATTTTAAAAATTGAGCATTGAAGCTTCAGCACATTGTAAAAAGCTGGCAAAAGGCAGCTTTTCTAAACAGTTGAATTTGCACTGCAAAGCCCACAGCTACCGTTGGCAAAAACTGCTGAAAAGCTAACCGTTTGGTTGGGCTGCAGCTTTTTCTAGTGAAAAACTACTGAAAAGCCCAACCAAACACCCCCTTAATGTCCCTTCCCATCAACGATAACCACATGCACTAACATATACTAGCAAACAGTACGTGCAATGCACACAGGTACTATTCACAGTCACGGTAGATGATACTGCTCACGGTCACTATAGATGGTACTGTTCACGGGTATTGTTCATGCGAATCCCTCCAATCTCAGCCGTCAAATTTATGGGATCAATGGCTCAGATTGTTTGCCAAGACTAGTTTAAATTTAGTACACTATATAGTAGTATAGATAGCGGTCAGGATCCGATGAAATCGTGCTTATGTGTGCCGATCGAATTGAATAGAGTTTCTGAGAACCTCACATGTGTCGAATTCAAGACGTGCACCGCCATTTATGGCCATTGTCCACTTAACTACGCACGTCAGTAGGAATTGATAGCTTAATTAAGTACAGTGCACTGGTATACAGTACTTCCATGGTCGAAATAAAAGTACTCCGTAAGTCATATTATCACACTGCTGGAGCATATTAGTAGGTGAATCGTCATGACTAATTCAAGCACCAAAATTCTCAAACCTTGATATCTCCATCTTCGATCGGTTCTTAATTCGTGACATGGAACTTCAATAACGACTTCCTCCTAACCCCTGGCTTTGATCATTCAACTCACGACTTAAGTCTGCTTGACCTACATATCCCCGCTTGCCGATCACACCGAGCCACCTTGATGGCATGACGACCCACAACATACGGCCAAGTCCGTGCAAACACGTCGCCTTAACAGTACGCTACGTACTCATCTTCCAGTTCGTAGTTGTTCCCAGACGACTCTTAAGTGAAATCACTACTAGGGTCTAGCTAGGGAGGTTGCCGAATTGTGCCATTTTCTGCTATGTACATGCACATGCTGACACGCACACGCACAACTCGTTGTCGTCGATGCTACTACAAACGCAAGCCGGCAAGAGCGACAGGGAGAGGAGAATCGGTGCTTCTGGAAACGGACGGTACGTACTTAGACAAGGAAGGAAGTTTTGCCCCTTCTTTCCAGCCACGGATCGAAACGACGTAACGCGCGAGTTTGTTTCTAGTTGGCAGATAACGAATTCAATTCGTGGCAGGACTCAATTCAAGTCGCAGCCACGGTTTGTTTCTTTTTCTGACGGCACCGATCGATCCACGTAGCCCTATCGTAACCCCCTAGCTCTTCTTCTACAGGACGATACGATCGAGATAGGTGTACACCAAGAAGTCTTCGTGATCGACGTCTGGTTAGAAGCGACTGCGCTGTTGGAAAAAACGAATTTTGCGATATGATGACTGGCATATGAAGATCGAGCAGAAGAAGCAAGCGCGGCCCTGCGTCGAGGAACGAGACCGTAGCGAGCGGTCGAGCGAATGCATGCTTAAGCGAACAAATCAATGGCCGTTGGCATCTGTGTGCATGCTTTGTGGTTTTGTGGTGTGTGGAACTGTGGATGGAGAGGGGGGCAAGAAATACTGGATGACGATTACACAGCCAGTTTTCTACCTCTTTGAATTTGGACCGAGAAATTTTGTACTTGATCAAACTTCACAATTCACACGCTCTTAGCACTACTTAATACTCCCTTATGGTAGCAGCAAGTACGTGAAATCTCAAGGTCAACACGGCATCTAGCACGAGATTTGAATATATATATCCCGTCTGATTCGCATCACGCTGCCATTTTCTGTCGTTATTACTAGTACCGCATGCATTACCCACTGCCAATGTTATTATCGTCATTATTACGCGTACTAAGCTATTAACAATAACTATCATGCCCCTATTCAAAAAAATAATAACTATCATGCCATCACGTAGCACGCATATGGATGTAATTAAGATATGATCGAATTGATCTGGAAAAGATAGTGTGTGGCAGTGAGTACGTACGACGAAGGCGTAGCCGGTGACGGTGGCCCAGGAGTTGCCGAGCGTGGCGCCGGCGAGGTGGACGTTGCCGAGGTGGCCGGAGAACATCACGGACACCAGCGGGATGCCGTAGTAGGCCATGTTGGTTAGGATCATCGGCACCGCGAACTGCAGCTGCGCCCACGCCTCCTCCGTGTCCACTAGGCGCCGCAGCCACACCCACGAGCACGGCCCCCCGCCGCGCGGCGCCTCTTCGTCTCCGGCGCCCTTCTTGCCGTCGAGCAGCGGAGCCGAAGACATGTCGGCCGGATGGACGAGAGGAGCTTGGTCCCGCAGCGTGGTGCGATCGATCGGTGGATTCGATGGTGATCAGAGAGTGTGATGCGGAGGTTATATATTGGTAGATAGGTTTGGTGTGAAGTTTCTGCCTTGCCTTCGTATTTTGTGAGGTGCCTGCGGAGTGTGGACCGCGTGGTTGTGGGGAAATGGGAGAAGAGGGAGGGGCGCGGGTCCACATTGATTTGGGATTTTGCTAGGCAGTGAACATTTATTAGTTAACTGGTGGACAATAATATTCCTTGTATATTTACAGATGAAAAGTGTAGAATAATGTTCTCTTTCGAAAAATAAAAGTGCAGAGTAATGTTGAGCTAGATAATACCCGTTATGTTTCATAATGAAAGGCGTATTTTAATTGGTTTAAAGCAAAGATTTGACTAATAATTATTTAATTAATATATAGTTTATGTGACATAAATTGATAACATTAGATTCATATTCAAAAGTACTTATAATTGTGACTTTATATCACATAGACCAGAGTAATAGAGTAATTGATCGTCAAAGTCTTGCTTAGCCAATCAAAATACGTATCACATTATGAGATGGAGGGAGTATAGTTGTAGCGAAAGTTCACCAGATAGGGCTCCCTTATTTTGTTTCAGGGGCAAAAGTATATCAATTAACTAAGAATTAGGGAGTTTCTGTCAGACAGTTGACTTTTCTTTTTTGCCGACGGTTTTTTTTTACCGTAGGATTCTAATCCAATGACATTGCCTCCCTCACCATTTAACTTCTTGTTCTCTCTCTCTCTCTCTCTCTCTCTCCCCCTGATGATGGCATGGCACCCGGGTATCATCAAGAAGGACGAATCCGGTTCTTCGGCCACAGGGTGGGCCGGGCCGACTACTCGGAGTCCGATTTCTACACGGGGGCGCCTCATCAACGTGGAGTACAAGATAAGGACTAATACCCGTCCGGCGTATCTGGAATTAGTTGTAACAAGTTAGGAAATCAATTTGTTAACCGATTCGGACTCTTGTAACCCTACCGAGGTCGCCTATATAAGTCCCGGTAGGGACCTTCCGATGGGAAGGCGAAGAAGTATCTTAGAATCTCCATTATTTCCAAGTCCAGGCAACCTCGAGATCAAATCTCCAGGGCTTGCGGCACTCGGGATACACACAATACTAGCTACCAAACACAGGACGTAGGGTATTACCTCTCTGTGAGGGCCTGAACCTGTCTAAATCTTGTCTCCTGTGTGCACCCATCCTGATTTGCTGTGCTCACGCCACCCCATAGTTAGTATTGCCGGAATAATACTCCGACAGTTGGCGCGCCAGGTAGGGGAGTGCGCATAGATCCATATACACGAATCGGGATGGGTTTCGTCAACAACAACAACGTCTTCGTCCCGGGAAGTATGATGGAACTCGCTTTCATGAACGCTATCCCGGACCCCGGACAACTTTTCCAGTTTGAAAAGTTAGACTTCATCGCCGACAAGGTCGGCCGACTCCACCTCTGCTACTCGGCGGCGTCTCGATCAGCAGAGGCTCCATCAGCTTCTCGGCACGGGCTTACCCCTGAGTCCGTGTCTTCGGCCCCTCTCCCCAGGGAAGAGGTTACGCCGAAACCGGATCTGTTGTCCGCGTGTGAGTTCGCACTTGCCAGACAGGGATCCCGACTGGTGGGTGCTATTGACTCTCTCCTCCCCGTCCTCGAGTATGACTCGGACGATTATGAGAGCTCCGGCAGCCACCATCCATCCCGGGAAGTCTTCATGGCCAACGCCGACTCGCCAGATGATGGTGATGGCCGAGCAGTCCCCATCGTGGAATAGACGCCGGCTGAGCTTGAAGCCACCCGACTTTGACTCCTCGCCAAGAAGGAAGAGTTGGTCGAACAACAGACTAGGCTCGCTCGCCAGCACGACGAACAGCGGCGCAATGACGACATGAGGGCTCGGGGACGTCAAGTCCATAACGAGCTTCGCATGCGTGAAAGGGATGGGGTTCCAATATTCCCGCTCCCAAGTCACAACATCGTCGCGGCTACGATAACGGCACGCGCCATTGAAATCCCCGAGGGCAACCCAGGACACGACGAATTTCGGCGACTCCGCGTTCTGCTGGAGGAAGCCGCCCTCCAGCAGGCCGAAGCTTCAGGCGATCGCACAGGCTCCTCAGCAGGCGCTAGGAGTCGGCGCTCTACCCCTCCAAGAAGTCCGCCCATCATAGGTGGACGACAAGCGAGCCCCGACAGATGTCAGCCGGCCGGAGCAGTTCACGAGCGACTCGGGCCCAATCGAGATGCCCGAGGCACCATAGCTGCAAGGAACCGCGCACATCAGGACGCGGACAAAAACGCTCGTCAAGCCGCACCGATCCGTAATCGACTCGGACCACGGAACCCCGCAGACGCTGAAAGAAGCGCCCATCGAGGTCCCGAGAGGGACGATTGTGGCAGCCGCCGCGACGACAGTGGCGCCACCAGTCGGGGTCGTTCTCCGACTTCCTCCGGCATGGGATATTCGGGTCCGAAAGCATTCGGCCCCCGCATCCGCAGCGTCATCTTCCCGTCGTGGTTCCGAGTCACCGGCATCGACAAGTACACAGGTGAAACTCGGCTGGACATTTGGCTGGCCGACTATCACACGGCGTGCAGAACCAACAGTGGAAATGACTATGTCGCAATCCATTATTTACCGCTGTTCCTGGCCGACTCAGCGCGAGCTTGGCTCACCAGCTTACCTCCGGGTTGCATCCAGGCATGGAGCGACCTCGAGACCCTCTTTGTGAACAACTTTCAGGGTACTTACAACAGGCCCGGAAATGCGTGGGATCTCCACAGTTATACCCAAGAGGAGGATGAGACTCTCCGAGAGTACATCCAGCGCTTCTCCAAGAAGAAGAATTCCTTACCTGAGGTCCGAGAGGGTGATGTCATCACCGCCTTCTCCAAGGGAGTTCGAAGCACCGACCTCATCCACAAGATAGCGCGCAAGAATCCCCAGATTACGCGCGAGCTCTTCGACATAGCCAATAACTTCGCCACCGGCGAAGAGGCTGTCCGTAGTGCTACCCGAGATGACAAGGGAAGAAGCAAGGGCAAGGTGCCCGAGTCCCCCAGTCGGGACGCCCACCCCGAGTCGTCCAGGAAAAAGCACCGGAAGCGTAAAGGCGGAGATCTCGTTGCTGCGGTTGAGCGCGCCCCGCCGCACCGTCCTCAGCACACCAACGCGACCTTCGAGGAGATGATGAGTCAGCCGTGTCACTTCCATGGACCCAAGTCCAATCACCTGACACGTGACTGCAATCTCTTGAAGAATTTAAACAAACCCTACGTCCCCAATCGAGGCAAAAAAGAGCCCCCCCAGGACGAAGGCGACGAATTCCCGAAAGAGACCACTTGTCTGATGATTTTTGGTGGACCCAACGGCTACGAATCCAAGCGCCGCCAGAAGATCATGGACCGAGAGGTCAATGTAGTGGAACCGGCCGTGCCCAAGTACCTGCGATGGTCCGAGTCCGTAATCTCATTCAGCCGCTCGGATCACCCCGACTACATTCCCCAGCCGGGACGATTCCCCTTGGTGGTAGACCCGATCGTTTGCGGTGTCCGCCTTACCAAGGTCCTCATGGACGGCGGGAGTGGGCTTAACATCCTCTACGTCAAAACCCTTGACGACATGAAGATCCCTCGCTTCGAGATCCGGCCGACCGGTGCCCCCTTCCACGGGGTGGTACCCGGCAAGATGGCGAGTCCACTCGGGCAGGTCAGCCTGCCCGTTACTTTTGGCACTCCCAACAACTTCCGGACCGAGACCCTCACCTTTGAGGTTATCGACTTCCTAGGGTCATACCATGCCATCCTGGGGCGTCCCTGCTACGCCAAATTCATGGCTGTCCCCAGCTATGTCTATTTGAAGCTCAAAATGTCGGGCCCCCATGGAGTAATCACGGTGCAAAGCAGTTTCTAGCACGCATACACGTGTGACCTGGAAAATTGCAACCTCGCCGCGGCCCAGATCGCTGAGGCCGAGCTTAATGACCTCAAGTCGGCTGTGGTTGAGGAAGCATCCCCGGCCAAGAAGGCTTCAACATCGACATCTTTCCAGCCGGCACGGGACACCAAGTCGATCCAGCTCAACCCCAAAGATCCCTCCAAGACGACGCAGATCGGGACTGCGCTCAGCGACAAATAGGAAAGCGCGCTCATCAGCTTCCTCCAGAACAATCGGGACATCTTTGCATGGACGTCTTCCGACATGCCCGGAGTTCCATGGGAGGCTGCCGAGCACTCTCTGAATGTTCGGCCGGACGCTAAGCCGGTCAAGCAGCGCTTGCGCCGTTTCGCTGAGGATAGACGTCAGGCTATAGGAGAAGAAATAGCCAAGCTTCTAGCAGTTGGCTTCATTAAAGAAGTGTATCATCCCGACTGGTTAGCGAACCCAGTTCTTGTTCGCAAAAAGAATGGAAAGTGGAGGATGTGTGTTGATTATACTAGCCTTAACAAGGCATGTCCCAAAGATCCTTTCACTCTCCCCCGCATCGACCAAGTGATTGATTCCACGGCCGGGTGCGAATTTTGTGTTTTCTCGATGCCTACTCGGGCTATCACCAGATTAAGATGAAGGAAGATGACGAGATCAAGACATCTTTCATCACTCTATTTGGCGCTTTCTGCTACGTCTCCATGCCCTTCGGCCTCAAGAACGCAGGCGCTACGTACCAATGGTGCATACAGCGTTCCCTTCAGTTGTAGATCGGCCGGAACGTACAAGCCTACGTCGATGATGTGGTGATCAAGTCCCAAAAAAGAGAAGATCTCCTGACTGACCTGGGAGAAACCTTCTCCAACCTTAGGAGATTTAGCATGAAGCTCAACCCCGAAAAATATGTATTCGGGGTCCCGTCGGGCAAGCTACTCGGTTTCATTGTTTCCGAGCGAAGGATCGAGGTCAACCCGGAGAAGATCGACGCCATCGTCAAGATGGGCCCTCCGAAGAACCTCAAAGACGTCCAAAGGTTGACTGGGTGCATGGCAGCTCTCAGCCGATTCATTTTCCGACTCGGCGAGAAGGCCATGCCCCTTTACAAGCTCATGAAGAAGTCGGAGACCTTCACCTAGACATCCGAGGACCAGGACACCCTCGACGGCTTGAAGAAGTTCTTAACCACCCCACCGGTGCTGGCGTCTCCCATGCCCAGCGAGGCGCTGCTTCTCTATGTCGTAGCAACTACTCAGGTAGTTAGCACGGTCCTGGTTATGGAGCGCTCCGAGCCCGGCCATGTCCAGAAGGTTTAGCGCCCGGTCTACTTCATCAGTGAAGTCCTCTCCGAGTCCAAGGCGTGGTACCCTCAGATCCAGAAGATCATCTATGCGGTGTTCATAACATCACGGAAGCTAATCCACTACTTCCAAGGACACCCCATTACGGTGGTCAGCTCGTTCCCGATCTCCGATGTTGTCAACAACCGCGATGCCACGGGCAGGATTGCCAAGTGGGTCATGGAACTCATGGCCTTCAGCATAGTTTATGCCCCCGCACGGCCATTAAGTCCCAGGCTCTAGCTGACTTCATGGCGTAGTGGACAGAGGTTCAATCTCCACCCTCCGTCGTCGATCTCGAGCACTGGACGCTCTACTTTGATGGCTCTCTGATGCTTCAGGGCGCGGGGGCTGGTGTCGTGCTCATATCTCCCAAAGGTGAATACTTCAAGTACGTGTTGCAGATCCGCTTCCCAGCATCCAACAATGTTGCCGAGTACGAAGCTTTGCTCCATGGTCTTCGTCTTGCCGTTTCACTTGGGATCCGCCGCCTCTTGGCACGTGGCGACTCGAAACTGGTAGTCCGGCAGGTCATGAAATTTCTCATGTCCTACACCGAGACAACGAAGCTGCGGATGCACTCGCCAAACTGGGATCCAGTCGGCATGTTGTCCCGGCCGGAGTTTTCCTCCAGGAGTTGCACACTCCCTCTATCAAGGCAGAGACAACACCCGAGACTGACGAACAGTAGGTCCCAGATAGTGACGCCACTCAGTAGTCCCTCATCAGAGGTGCTGGCCATCACTCCCGACTGGACAACGCCCTTCCTAGATCATCTCCTACGGAACATCCTCCCACCGGACCAAACCGAGGCGCGCCGCATCACGCGACGCGCCAAGGCCTTCGTCATCGTCGATGGCGAACTTTACAAGAAGAGCACCTCCGGGATCCTCCAACGGTGCATACCCCAAGATCAAGGAAAGCAACTGCTGCACGATATCCACTCGGGAGTGTGTGGACACCATGCGGCGCCCAGGTCACTAGTTGGGAAAGCCTTCCAACAGGGTTTCTACTGGCCGACTGCCGTATCAGATGCTGAACACATTGTCCGCACCTGCGAGGGATGCCAGCACTTCGCCCGGCAGATACACTTGCCGGCTCAGGCTCTCCAAACCATCCCGATCACCTGGCCCTTCGCGGTCTGGGGTCTGGACATGGTTGGTCCCCTCAAGAAGACTCCCGGGGGACTACACCCATCTTTTCATCGCGGTCGACAAGTTCACCAAGTGGATCGAAGCCAAGCCGGTTGCCACGATAACTGCAGAAAAGGCCGTCGAATTCTTTCGGGACATTGTCTTCCGTTTCGGTGTACCCAACAACATTATCACAGATAACGGCACCCAGTTCACAAGGCGAGCTTTTCTCCAATTCTGCGACGACTACAACATCAGCCTTGACTTTGCCACCGTGGCACACCCACGCACCAATGGGCAAGTCGAGCGGTCCAATGGTCTGATATTGCAAGGCCTCAAGCCTCGGATTTTCCAGCGACTGAATAAATTCGCAGGCAAGTGGGCAGCCGAGTTACCATCAGTACTTTGGAGCCTTCGGACCACGCCCAACCGGTCAACCGGTTATACACCTTTCTTCATGGTCTTCGGAGCCGAGGCCATCCTCCCGACTGACCTGGAGTACGGGTCCCCACGCGTCCGCGCCTTCAACGAGGCCAAGTCAGAAGAGGTAAGACAAGATGCTCTCGACCAACTCGAAGAAGCCCGCGAGGTTGCGCTCCTTTGGTCGGCCAAGTACCAGCAGGGTCTACGACGCTATCACAGCCGGCACGTGCGTGGCCGCTCATTCAACGTCGGTGATCTGGTCCTACGCCGAGTCCAATCCAACAAAGAGCAACACAAACTTTCACCACCGTGGGAGGGTCCGTACATAGTCGCTGAGGTGCTGCGCCCGGGGGCTTACCGACTGAAGGACGGCGACGGCAACACCTTCACCAACGCGTGGAACATCGAACAGCTATGTCGTTTCTATGCTTAAGTACTTTATATGATAAAATGAAAAACATGAATAAAAAGATACTTTTTCGTTCACTCAAAATAAGTTCCTCTTCCCGACTGACTCGCTACGCCCGTTCGTAGTTGACACTCGGCAATTACGTGGTTTTCCCCTCATTCGTGAAATCTCTTCGTACTATGTATAAAGCACGACGTTAGCTCCTTGACTCCAACCGCCGGTTTACGCCGCAACCTTACGCTACACGGGACACACGCCCACGGCTAATCCCTACGCAAAGGAGGCTACGACGGGTTGGCAGGGAACAGAAACGAACGAGCAAACATACATGGGAACGAAGTCTTTTCATAGATAAAATAAACTAACTTACTAATTGAGCAGTTTATATACAAGTCACTCGGCATCCCCGAGTGCATACATAAGTCACTCGGCATCCCCGAGTGCACGCAAAAGAAACCCACTCGGCGTCCCTGAGTCCTTACAAAAGTCACTCGGGCCTCCCGAGTCCTTACAAAAATAACTCGGCATCACCGAGCTGTTCACTGCTACCATTATTTTTACAGGCCCGCGCGATCCATGAGAGAGTCGGCCGTAGACTCAACGGTCTTCACCATCTCCAGGATCTCTTCGTCCGGGACGTCGGCAGCGTACCCCTCTCCGATCGTCTGCATGTCTAGCAGTGGATAATGCGACCGAGCCACCACCAGAACCATGGTGGCCCCCGTCCGCGCGGTGTCTGACTCTATCTTCTTCACCTGGTTAGGCGCTTGCGTAAGACGCTCTGCGACTCCCGCTACGGAGTCCGGGGCCGGTTCTTCCAACCAGATGGCGCCGCACGCCACCCATCCCGCAGTCAGTAGTGACTCGGTCATCCCACGGGCTTTCTCGAGGCGCGCCTTAAAAGCTACAAAGATAACACTTCACTGGTGAGCAACGAAGACCGACGGACCCCGACTGGCTCCAAGCCCGGGTCAAAAACTTACCAGTCTCAGCCACGGCGGCTCCCCTCTTCGCTGCTTCGGCAGCCGCCACCAAGTCGGCGGCCTTGCGCTCGAGCTGCTCCGCACGGATTTTCTCCGCCGCGAGCATCTCCTCGAGCTTGCGGACCTGGTCCTTAGCGGCGTCGAGCTCCCGGGTGCGGGCCTGCGCCGCCTCGAGTTCCGCCTTAAGCTTCACGGCCTCGTCCTCGACGGCTACAACGGGTAGCATGTCAGTAAGGCAGACGGCGATAAAAGACAACAAAAGCCACTCGGATCCTTCACCTTTGGTGCGGGCGATCTGCTGCGACAGGCCCGCCTGCAGAGCGGTGACTTCCACCCCGCGCTTGCGGGCCACATCTTCCGCCGCTTGCCGGCTCGCAGCCATCTTGTCCCACTCGGCCTTCCGTAGGTCGAGCCGGTCAAGAATTGGGAGCCGGTCCTAGAGGAAGGCAGTCTTGTGCTGCGACCGCTGATTCAGACTCTGCAAAAAAGAAGACGACAGAATAAGGCCACCCGGGAATGTTATCAAAACTCTCCACTCGGTCCCAAGGACCCAGCGGAGGCTCGGGGGCTACACCCTCTGGGTGCATTGCTCATGCACCCAGAGTCAAACTCACACAAAAAAGCAAAATAAACCCTCCGCCCGACTAGCCTAGTCGAACGCAGGCTCGGGGGCTACACCCTTTGGGTGCACTGTCCGTGCACCCAGAGTGGCAACTACAAAAAGCTAAGGACCCTCCACCCGACTACCTCAGTCGGGCAGAGGCCCGGGGGCTACTCCCTGCAGATCCACCCTTCGAATGTAAAGGGGACTCACCTGCATCAACGGGCGCAACCTGCCGTTCAACAGGTTGGCTCCCTCCTTCATTGTCTTCAGCAAGGCCGGGAGCATCTCGCCAAGCTGAGCCGCGACCTCCGTCGCGTCGTTCCACTCCTTCTCCTCCGCGACGTCGTCGATCTCCCGGATCGTCATAGCCAGCCGCCACGGGTCCGACTCCCGGACCCGAAGCGGTCGGAGCACCAGTTTGGAGGATGGCTGGCGTGGCGGAGCAGCGCTGAACTCCTCCATCGGCGGGGGCAAGTCAAGGTTGCCCCCACGGTCCTGCGGGGCGGCCCCAGCCGACTCGGGACCCGCCTCTCTTGCTGCCACCAGGTCTCGGTCGGCGTCCTCAGGTGCTCCCTGAGCCAGCGCTCCGGCGGGGGGCTCCTCCCCCTGAGGCTCGGCAGACGACGCGAGTGGTGTGCTGGGCCGCTCGGGGGATGGCCGGGAAGACGAGGACAAGGCCGTAGGTGGGGGCGACGCGGGCCGGGCGTCCGACTCCGGAGGATCCCCGCCTTGGCTAGGTCCCGGGGCGCTCAGGGGAGCCTTCGGGATGTCCCCCGCCCTCCACGTCCTGCAGAGAAAAGTTTGAGTTCGTCAGCTTTCGAAAAACGCAAATGGACAAACAATTGCCGAGACACTTACTTGGCAGATCGGAGGACGGGAATGCGCCTCTTGGGTCCCGCAGCTCGCCCCCCGGGTGTGGCGGCAGCCGGGGCCGCCGAGGTCCCCGGTCCACCCTGCGCCCCGAAGGCGGTGTCCGCATCTCTTTTCTCCCCCCATCATCTCTGGCCGCCCGAGGAGTGTCACTCGGGGTGGCGGCCGGCGCCGGGTCAGCACCAGCGGCGGTGCTGTCCCGCTCTGCCGGAGCAGTCCCTGCGGCAGCCGGCGCTACTGGGTTAGCCCCAACAGCGGAGCCGGCTTGCCCCGCTGGAGTAGTCCCCGCGGCAGGCGGAGACGCCGAGTCAGGGCCGGCGGCAGAGCCGCCCTGCCCCGATGAAGTGGAGCCTGCCGCAGCAGGTGTTGGACCGGCGGCGGAGCTGCCTTGTCCCCTCCGGGCAGGGCCCGCTGGCGGCCTTTGCCTCTTCACGCGGAAGGGAGCGTCATCTTCATCCTCGTCCTCCTCCGGGGCCGGCACGCTCGGCGGAGGAGGGCGGGGAGCCGCAGCCGCCGGTGCCTTCCCCTTAGAAGGACCGGCGCCCCTCGAAGACCCGGCGCCCTTTGAAGAGCCGGCGCCGGAAGAAGGTGCCCCGACTGCCCCTTGGTGGCGGCCCGCCGCTCGGGACGTCGGCGTAGCGCGGCTGGTTCCATATCTCGTCCTCCGGGAGGGGAGCGTTGGAACAGAAGCCGAACAAGACCTGCCGAAACACAAGGGCAAACCCCGAGTGAGACTCGGTGAGAAGCTGAGGAAAAAACAAAAGGGGCAGGACTCAGTTACTCAGGTCACTCGGCGGGTTCGCCCGGCTGAAGGGCGGCGGCCGCCCAAAGAAGTCCAGGCTCGTCCCCTGGGCAAAGATCCTCTCTAGCCGGCTCTGGACCTCGCCCTCCGTGAGCTCTTCAGCGGACTCCCGGGTTGTGTCACCTTCGCCGGTGTACTCAAACATGGGATGCGCCCGCAGCTTTGCAGGCTGCACCCGCCACCGGATGAAGGTCGCGGCGACGACCGCCCTGGTGACCCCGGCCTTCATCGCCTCCTCAAGCTGCACCATTAGGACGGCGACACTGTCCTGCTCCCGGTCGAGCGGAGGATCTGACCAGCTCGGCTTGACTATTGGTGGCTGGTCCGAGAAGGCTGGCAGTGACGGCTCGGGGTTGGCGCAGTAGAACCAGTTGGCGTGCCAGCCCTTGTTCAATGACTGATCGGCGGGGCCGGGTAGCTCTTCGCCGCCCCGGACCTCAGCTGGAACCCGGCGCCACCCACTACGGGCGGGTTGTCTCTGCTCGGCTGTGGCTTCACCATGAACAGGTGCTTCCACAGGGCGAAGTGAGGCCGAATGCCAAGATAGCACTCGCAGAGGGTGATGAAGCACGCGACATGGAGCATGCTGTTGGGGTTGAGGTTGTGGAGCTCCAGCCCGTAGTAGTAAAGCAGCCCCCGCAGGAATGGGTGAACCGGCACCGAGAACCCCCGCTCAAAGAAGGAGCCGTGGACGACCAGCTCGCCGGTGTTCGGAGTAGGGATTGTCTCCCCCCGTGGTGGCGCGCCACTCGACCAACTCCTTTGGCGGCAGCAACCCGAATCGCACGAGGAGCCCCAGCTGCGTCTCCGTCGCCGATGATTTCATCCACGGAGCCATTGGATCGGCGGGCGACTCCCCTTCGCTCAGCAGCTTCCACACCAAGGCGTCTTCTTCAGCTTTGGTCGGATCGGCTTCCCAATGCGGGGATTGCATCCGAGGTGGCTGAAGTGGGGATTAGGGTTTTGGACGAAGCGGCGCGTGCGGGTTGATTTGGGCAAGAAGAAGGCGAAGGGTTTTGAGCACGAGAGGAAGGAGAATGCGAGTGGACGCGTGGGTCGAACCCGCGACCTCTTTGGAATATAAAGGGACGGCTCGACGGTTCAGCTTCCCCACGTCCGCACGCACCCGGATTCGCCGCGCTCACGATGCGCCTCTTCAGATTCCACGACGCGCGTTTCTGACGGGCCACGTCGCATCTTTTCCGCGCCCACGACTTAGCGGCACCGCGATTCGTGCTGTTTAGTGAAGGGAGTTCCGATGGTTGGCCTCCCAGGCTTAAGGACCTGTCGGAATAAACCTCTACTGATGGCGACCGAAGCGTGTTTCCCCCAAACCGCTAGCCGATTACCGATTGAATCGGAACCGGGCGCTACGGTCGTGAAGGGTATCGGTGGCTGGTCTCAAGCAGGAACGCAGTTACCTGAGTACATCCGAGTGAAAGGCAGTAATGGCGTGCCTCATATAGGCCACAAGTCGGATGCTGAGCAACTCGGAGCTGCCAGATTCTCCGCCTAGACCTGCGAAGCGCCCAACTTCGGAGGCTCTGGTATCTGGAGGCCCCAGATTCAGTGGAATGACTCGGTGTAAGGCTTCGTTACTTGGGAACCTATGCGCCATGGCTTGTTCCTCTGGTTCTGACGCGAATTTCGGAGGCATTCCTTCAGGGGACGTTAGCTGGCCTTCAACCACTCGGGAAGGCCGGGTACTACTCGGAAATCCAGTCGGGGTTCATGGCATGTCCCACGCTGGGCTATCAGCCGGTCTTTGTCCATCAGGATGGATCGGGTGCCACCAGAGTTTACCCCGTTAATAGCTCACCCGCCATAATGTTCCTGCCTTACAGGTGAATGTTACTCGGCTTTAATTGTCTTTTCCACAGGGGTTCAATCAGTCCTTCGCAATCTCCCTGCAAGAAAAAGTCACTTGGGAAGTTCGGCCGAGAGAAGAAGACTAGTAGCAGCAAGATCGAGAAGGACTCGGGGACTACTGATGATGACATGGCACCCGGGTATCATCAAGAAGGACGAATCCGGTTCTCCGGCCACAGGGTGGGCCGGGCCGACTACTCGGAGTCCGACTTCTACACGGGGGCGCCTCATCAACGTGGAGTACAAGATAAGGACTAATACATGTCCGGCGTATCTGGAATTAGTTGTAACAAGTTAGGAAATCAATCTGTTAACCGATTCGGACTCTTGTAACCCTACCCAGGTCGCCTATATAAGGCCCGGTAGGGACCTTCCGATGGGAGGCGAAGAAGTATCTTAGAATCTCCATTATTTCCAAGTCCAGGCAACCTCGAGATCAAATCTCTAGGGCTTGCGGCACTCAGGATACACACAATACTAGCTATCAAACACAGGACGTAGGGTATTACCTCTCTGCGAGGGCCTGAACCTATCTAAATCTTGTCTCCCGTGTGCACCCATCCTGATTTGCTGTGCTCACGCCACCCCATAGTTAGTATTGCCGGAATAATACTCCGACACTCCCCCTCTCTCTTCTCCTCCAAATTCCCCGACGTCACTGCCACCACCCAGCGCATCGGCCCACCACTGATCCTGCCTCCCACGTGGCCGCGCTGCTTCGCCACCTCCGGTTTGCCGCCCCCACTGGCCATCCCTTTAAGTGTGTGAGGCACCGGTTTCTTCTCCAGCACCGGTAGACACCCCTACCCTGAAAACCTAACACCGACCACCCCCAACCCTAATCACTCCAGGGAGGTCTCTTGGCTTTGCTCCACCTCCATCACTGCTGTGTCGACAACAGCTCTGCCTCAAGCTCCAGTGAGCTCGCCACCACTGGACAGGAAGAAGAAGGCAGTGGAGTAAGAATACTTTAGGTGAGAATTTTGTGAATTGAAAAACAGTGAACTGTTGATTAGCAAATCCATTATATATCGCTAGGATATCACCCTCCTCCCTCAGTCGGTCACCAATCTACCGCTGCCCTCCCTTCTTCCCCATCTTGCCACCGGATCGAAGGATGAGTCGCTAAATGAGGAGATCACACAAATTGTGACGCACACTTAGATGTCAGAAATTAGATTTTGGGAGGATGTTTGGTTAGATAATACTCTTTTTATGCACGACTTTCCCACACCTATATAACATAGCTAGGAAAAATCACGCTATGGTAGCTGAAGTTTTGGGTTTGATGCCTTTAAATATTACGTTTCTAGGGCGATCATTGGCCAACATTTAGTGGTGTGTAACACTTTGGTTCAAATGATCTCTGGGATTTCTTTAAAATTAGGAGCGAGATATCTTTAAATGACACCTGCATGTATCTGGACGATTTTCTGTTCAGTCTATGTACAATAGCATGTGAAACTTTCACTTTCGATTCAGGTGTTGACATCTCTAGAAATTAAAGATACCACTAAAAGTTAAGATTTTCTTATGCCACTTTAATAGAGGGGTGATTTTAACTAAGGATAATCTCGTGAAGTGCAATTGGCATAGGGATAAACGACGTAGTTTTTGTCACCAGGATGAGACTATTCAATATCTCTTTTTTGAATGCTCTATTGCTAAAGTAGCGTGGCATCCTTAGATTAAACCTCCGTGTAGCATTTCTCACATTTATGAGAATTGGCTTCGGGGTACACCTAGATCCACTTATTTATGTCGGAGTGGATGCACTTTTGTGGTCTATTTGGTTGAGTAGAAATGATATGGTTTTTGAAAAAACGAATATATCTAATCTCTTGTAGGTGGTATTTTTGTCTATCAGTTGGTTGTGATCTTGGTCTTCTCTACAACGTTTGCATGAGAATGAGTCGATGGAAGCTGGCACTAGGAGGTGGGAATTACTTAGCAGGGAATTTATGTCCTGGTTTGGGACGAGCACCTAGGAGACTACGTAATGACTAATTTATGTATTACATGGTTTGTAACATGTTTTGAGTTTGCTACTGTTTCATAAGAATTTTATAATAATTTATGGCTGTGTGCATCATCAGATGGAGAGCCCGAGCAGTAGAGCCCTTTTATTATTAAAAAGAAAAAAAAGTTGAGTAGCGAATAGAAATAAATAGAAATGCCGTTACGCATGCCTACGCTATCGTAAAAGAGAACTTTCAATCATCCTTTTATTGGAGACCACAACTTCTCGTCTAGTGTTCTCCACCTTCGAGATCGACGACGCATGGCGTTTGTTCTCTGGTTAGACAACTCTGGAAGAGTGATAAATCGGCAATGCACATTCTTGTATTACGGGTAATTGGTAATTTGAACACAAGGCAACATGAACTCCATACTTCTCTTTTTCTCGAAAAGCAACTCCGTACTTCTCTTTGTTCTGTGGTAGTGTAGTGATATAATTTATTGTAAATGGTAGCAGTCTAATCGTCGAGATATTACTCTGTCCAGTATTTGAAATGACGGAAGAGTAGATGGCTTTCTAATAGAGAGTAACACGCATAACGACTGTTTATGTACATTTGAGACGGGGTTTCGTTTTGATCTCCACTATTAGATGGCTTTCTAATAGTGTAGTGATATATTTTCTTCGTCCACAAATGTAGAGCACGTACGAAATTTAAGGTGTAACTTTAACTAATAATTAAACTAATTATTTTTTAGTTATATGATACAAAAATGATATCATTGGATTAATGTTCAAATATATTTTCAAATGGCATAACTTTTATGTTATATAATTCAATGTTATTGATTTTATTGTTGGTTAAAATTAAATCTTAAATTTTGTGCACGTCTTACATTTATGAACGGAGAGAATAATTAGATGATTTTATATCAGAGATGTACCACGTTTGTGGTTCGGTGGGGGTTTCTTTTGATTTCCATTCCTACTTCCTGAGAGGAACAACCCCCAATATCAATCTATACATATTTTTGGGAGTGCCTGCGGGATCAATCCATAAAAGTAATAATTAATGAACGAGCTACATATATCTTGGTTTGGTCACATTAGGGCATCTCTAATAGTAGAAAAGGCAGCCTTCTCTTATACCTTCTACGTCATCTAGAGATAACAATAAAAACATGTTATACAATGGGTTATTTCTTGATGCTATCTCTAATAATTAATGCATGTATGAATATATGATCAAAATTAAATTAGAAAATATGGGTTTAAGGGAAGACATATTATACAATGGAGAAAATAGTGATCTCTTAAGTATGAAGAGATCATCTCTTCACCAAAGGAAGGCAACCTTCTCTTTCTTCTCTCTCTCTCCTCCAACTCAACAAAAATTCTATGTGACGCCTCTAAAAGAAGGCTGACATCACCCTATTAGAGATGCCCTTAGATCCACAACGCTGTCAATCTAACAAGTCTTGTTCAAAACATTGATCAATATGGCACGACAGATACTGCATATAATAACCTGTCGAGTTTCATTGAATGTCGTCCCTCCTTGAAAGTCCAAGTTATTTTGAAAAGCTAACAATATGTTTCATACTTCAACATGGAGTATTTGACAGCAGTCATGAGGTTCGTGTGAAATAAGGAATGCGGACCATTTCTCTTCACTGTTTGACTTCTATTAACGGAGTGGTCCACGCAATTTACGCGTATAGATTTGTTAGTTTCTATATTGTTTTATCAACTTTTTTGTTGGTATTTTTTTTCCTTTTCTGTGTCAAACTTCTTTGTGAATTTGTCTTACTAAGTTTCCCTTTTAATTTCTTGATCACCAGTAATACGAATTCACATCTTTCTTAATAAATAGGTGTTGACTGGCAAACACCATAGGGCAGCTAGTCTTGATATAATTTTACAGTGTTAATAGATTTAATTATCTTTTTCACCGAGATGAGAAGAAATCTCGGTGCTATATGGAAGCTCGTATTGGCTTAGCATAAAAAAGTAGCATCACTTTAGAATCTATAGGCACGCAATTTAAAGAAGCATCAATATTTACAGTGCAGATCACCTAAACCTACTACTCGAAAGTGGATCATACAAATAATTTACCTCTTGGATTAGTTGTAAACACTTATGTCAGTTTTCCAATTATAACAATAGAGTAATGAAATATAGTTATTGAATAATCTGAGTGAACAAACATTGTTCATATATATTCAATTCTTGAAATGTTGCCTCGCAAAGCAAAAGTGCACGGTGAAAAGGAATTCAACCAATCTATTGTTTTATCATCTTATTATTGGATGAATCGGATTGGACATAATACTACTACAGAAAGGACTGTTCTAAACTCCTCCTCTTAGCTAGTTTTTTAAAAAACCGACCGCAATACGATAATCTGACCTGGTTTTTGCGAGGGCCGGGGGAGGACAAGGGGACGGGAGCAGCCGGGCCAGCGAGTGAAGACGAGGGCGGACGCTAGCAGCTGATGAGGACATCCCTAACACCGATACAATTGTATCTCCACAATTACAGGGTCCAGTGACATGAGCTCGAGCACGTCAACTTATTGTTAGGTAAATTCATTTCTTGAAACTCCATCATTTTTTGTGAACTTCATGATGGTTAAAGGAGACGATGTTATATTACTTAGGAACATTGGTTCAAGTAAGGAGAAGGATGGCAACGCTACAAGGATGGTGTCAAGCTATTTCAAGACTTTGAAGCCACCAAGATGTACGAAATATGCAAGCTTCCACTTTGCATTTTTGTCCATAATTAGTGAATGGTGCTGTGTCACCTTTTCTGGCCAAGGCTATGTATCTTTTAATTTCAGCACACTTAGAGACATTCAAGTCGTAAGAGATAAGGAGTCATAGTCGTGAACTGTACCTCCTTCTACCCTGTCCTATATAAGTCACCCCGAGTCCCGTAGGCTTAGATGGGGTTTCATTGAATTGTTTAGCTACTGTCACAATTTCGTATCTACAAGTAGTTAGGACTACCGCCTTGTTCACATCGCTAGTGGAATCCCAAATTCATTCTTTTAACTCCTGTGCTAATTTAATACTCACACTTTCAAACTGTAAATTATCACAGTTCTTGCTTGATGAGGACATGGCTCCATGGATATACCCGCTGCCACCTCTACTTCCACTACTTTAAGTACATCCGCTGCTCGAGCTATAAAGAACAAACGACGGTTCATCAAGATCGTCAAAAATAAGCGAGGATGATGTCCCCACATGAATGGTGCTGTATAAGGAGTCTTCCCACGTCACTTTTGATCCAAAAAGTGCTAGAGATAGAGTCCCACAAGATCTGGACTTTGATTCGGATTACTGAAACAGCTCTGGCTTCAAACGCCTTTATCTCGAGCATACAGATTCGATTTGGGTGATCTTGGACTTTTTGGAAAGCTTATCTCGTGCTCTTTCCAATCTGTCCAACCTCATATCCAAATTCCTTACGAGTCGATTGCAACAGCTAAAACAATCCAAAACTACCTCTGTAACAGATCACCTCTTGTCTTTAAATACCCCTAGGATTCTCTCTTTAGTTTTTGGGGTTTCATTGAGTTGTTTAGCTACTGCTACATTATCGCATCTACAAGTCATGTAGGACTACCGCCTTGTTTTAGATCGCAAGTAGAATCCCAATATACTTTCTTCTATCTCTTGTGCCAATTTAATACTCGCAATTTTAGATTGTAGTTTATCATAGTTCTTGCTAGTTCTTCAGGTTGATCGTGCCTACGGCAAGGTCAATAACCATCGGAGGTTGGTTTAGCGATTGCTAAGGCGTACCGTCCCGTACGGTATAGTCGGATCGTCAAGGTCAAACTCCACCAAACCGTTAGCTACCTTCGTCTCACCGAAAGATCGGGCCACTATCTCATCAAGTGGTATCAGAGCTCAAGTTGCTCGGTGAGAAATTTACCATTTTCGTAGATTACATCTGTTCGTCCTATTGTGCAAAAAAAAGCCAAAAAATAGTAGATTAGATTCATTTTTCCCTGTCCAAACCAATCTGAGCCTCGCAATTTTTATCGTAGTTTTTGTATTGTTGAACTTTTGCTGTATTGATCGTGTCGAGTTGCTGGATTAGATTGGTTTGTAGTTGAAAATTTTCTACTAGATCAAACTTTGTTTTGTTGCTTCTAGTTCTCCCTGCAGAAAATTAGAAAAAAAGGAAGAGAAGAGTTGCTGCCACGGCAAGGTTTTTGTTGCAAATTTCAGCCGTGACAGCCCGTGCCACCTTCCACCGCTGTTGGTCATCCACCTCCTTGTGTCACCGCAGGTTACCACACACCGCCCGTGCTACCACGCCGCTGCCACCACTTGCCACGCACCTCTAGCTGCTACCGGGGCACCATCTTGCTGCTGTGACAAAGTTCGCCGCCACCATCAAGCTCCTTGTTGCTACAGGCCGAGGAGAAGATCTAGTTCTAGTTGCATCTTTGCGCTAGCTCTAGCAGATCGGATTTGAGAAAAAAAGAGGAAAGAGTCCAAGAAAAAAAAGGAAAGTGAAGTTTGCTTGGAGTTCAAGTTGAAAGCTAAAGCCTTGTCTTGTTTGATTCAATCTCTTGGGCAAGGACTTGGCGAACCTCTAGAACTCTTCCATGACCTTCAGAAGACTCCTGAATGTCACATCCATGCAGACTAGGGCTCCATTCGGTTTTGTTTCGGATTTCAAATTAGGGCTCCATTCGGACTAAAAAAAAGGTGCCCAGAAAATTCCAAAGAAATTCTAGAAAATCAGACATAATTCAAAAAGTCCACAGTTAAAGTTTCAGCTCAATCGGACAAGTGGTTTGAGAGAAATTCTGATTTAACTTTCTACCTCCTGCCACTTTCCCTGCCGCAACACGATTTCTGTTGTTTTGAGGTGCCACGGCAGCACTGCAGCAGAACACTGGTTTTTGAGCCTTGCCTTGTTTGATTCAATTTCTTGGGTAAGGAATTGGCCAACCTCTAGGACTCTTCCACGACCTTAAGAAGGCTTCTGGACGTCATATCCATGCAGAATCGGATTGAAATTCAAGTTACAACTCGTTTTGGATTCGGATTCAAACTCCAAGTCAATTCAGACTGAAAATTTAAATTACTCAGAAAAATCTGGAAAAATTCTGTAAAATCAGGCATAAATCCAGGAGCCTACTGTTAAATTTTCAGCGCAATCCTACGAGTGGTTTGGGAGAAAACGCCAACTTAAGTTTCGGCCTCCTGCCACTTTCCTGCCGCGACACGATTTCTGCTATTTTGGGCTGGCGCGGTAGCACTGCGGTAGAACACTGGTTTTTGACTACTCGAGATCTTTTGCTCTCTTAGGTATTTTTCTGAGGTATAAAAAATAAAAAAAATTATAAAAAGAATAAGAAGCCACACAGAAGGTCACTGATTAAAAAAAGAAAGAAAGAAAAAATCTCATGTGATCTTTTGCCTCCATTGTTTCAGTATCTAGGCTTGGTTAAATTTTGCTCGTTCTAGTCTAAGTCCAGCAACTAGACTAGTATTTTTGAGCATCTTTTCAACTTTGCATACCTATGTTGATTTTTTGCTATTCCTTGCTACCATATTGAAGCCAACCAAGCTCCACCTTCCTATACTGTACTTTGTTCGGTCACCTTGGTAATTGCTATATTAATCTTTTGATCATCTTTGACACCGCCAAAGGCTGACAACCACTGAAGCATGGTGAGAACTGGTAAGAGCTTGGTATTTGCTATAGAATTATTGAGATTCCTTCCACCCCACACCCCACATTCTAGTAGTTGGTAGGAACATATACTTGTGATTTGTTTCCTTGTCTTCTACTAAGAATGCCAGGTTCTGAAGTAATTAGTTCTTGTGCTAGATCTATAGTAGGAGATGTGCCATACCCTGAGGCGCGTGTTTTTTCACCACCATGGCAAGTACGACTACCTCCACGAAAAGTACCACAACGTGAAAAGGTACATGATCATGTTGTCTCTATGCCAATATTCGATTGGGAATTAGAACTCAATAAAATATTTGTTAGCCATGTCTTTCCTAAGCATAAGCAAGTATGGGCTGCTATTAGTACATTCACTAATTTTGCTTCTATTTGGTGGGATGAATATTGTTAATTATACCCTGATTATATACGTGCTACTTGGGATGATTTAAAATTTGCAATGAGATATAAATTCATACCGTCCTCTTTTATACGTAGCAAGCTTCGAAAGTTGCAGCATTTAGAACAAGGTAGTAACACTGTTGATGAGTACTATCAAGACCTTCAGTATTAATTATTTTGTTGTAATATCAATGAAAGTGAGGAAGCTACTCTTAATAGATTTTGGAAATGTTTGAACCATGATATTCAGGACGAACTTATGCATAAGGACTGCTTTTCTATCAATTGTTTGTTTCGTCTTGCTTGCAAAGCTGAATAGGTGATCAAGAGACAGATAAATGAGGCCAATAAACACAAGGTACAAGTTCCCATGTTGCAACCTACTAAAGATACTAGTCCCCATGCTCCTCGTGATGAACTCTACTTGCCCACTACTCATGCTATTTTAGAGCAATCTAGAGTGGAACCGCTTATTACTTTGCCTTTACCACAAGTTGAGAATATTGTTTGTAAAGATTACGTAATGCTTCTTGTGATAAGGAAGAGTTGTGTGATAACGCTTCATTTATATCGACACCACAACTAGATGATGAACATGCTACTAGTGTTATAGAAACACATGTTAGTGCTCAAATTAGTGTTCCATGTGCTGAAATTGTTACTAGCCCTCATGAGAAATTGATTAAACATGCTGAAATTGTTTCCCAAGAATCACATGATAAGTTTTCTAGAACCAATGCACTACTTGATGATTTGAGTTTGTCATTTGATCAAACAACTGAAATACCTACAGATATATGTGCACCATGTGAAGCTCATGCTGATTTGGGTGCACCAAGCATTGATATGGATAAAATGAATTCTGAAATTTCATATTTGGTTGTTTCTAATATTCCTCTAGATGATAACCATACTGTTTTAGGCCTCCCAAATACTGAAATTGACTCTACTGCTTTGATTGCTTCACATGCCGAGAATGGTTGCTATGAGAGCCTAGCAGCGCCAAAGGTTGAGTCTTGTGAATTGAATGATTCTGAGATAGGATGTGATAAGTTAGTAACACCTGAAAAGGAACTTGATGCCATATTCTCTGATTTATTGTGCTATGTTAATCTTGACATGCCTATGCAATTGTCATATGCTCTAATGAAAGTTTCTGAACTAGTAAGTTTACCTTCATGGAATTCTATCTATACTCCATGCTATCAAGTTAATGTGTTTGGAGAATATAGTGTAGATTGTGGAATTTTAATGCATAGCTTTTGCATCATCCATGCTGAAATTGTTGATAAACATACTCATTTCGACGATGATCATTTGCAATTATTTACCTCGTCAAGCTTGCAATGTGAGAATTTCATTCAAAGACTTATATTGTATGCTGCCACAAATTTTTGTGTTCCTCCACATCCTAAAATTCAGCATGCTAGTGATAATCTTTTCATCTCTTTGAATGTACATTCGCATAATTTTGGATGGCACATGTTTGAGAATATTACAATGAATGCTTCACATATGCTTGCAAAACTAGTTGCAATACTTCTTGTATGGATAGTTTTTGATAAGCTCATGATCCCTTTTGCTAATGCTCATCACAAAGACAAGTTATTCACTTATATTTGCAACTTGAGTTGCAATGCTTGCTAAAAATTTAAGAATGATATGCCACTATACACGCTTTTAAAATCTACCATAAAGTATCACATTTTCAATTCTAGTTTGGATGTAGTTGCTAACACTGAAGAGCTAATCATGATTGATAGATATATATATATGCTGCATACACGCTTGCATTGCTCTTTGATGGTTTTCAGCTTATGCAAAGCCAAGGACGGCTTTGTTTCAAGGAAGGGAGGATGATGAGGACATGGCCCCCATGGATATACCTGCTACCACCTCTACTTCTACTACTTTAAATACATCCGCTGCTCAAGCTATAAAGAACAAACGACAGTTCGTTAAGATCGTCAAAAACAAGCGAAGATTCAAGTTTATGCTCTCGGGAGGAGGAAGGAATAGAGTTCATGTGTCCATGAAGATGTCCCCACATGAATTGGTACTGTACAAGGAGTCTTTCCACATCACTTTTGATCCAAGAAGTGCTAGAGATAGAGTCCCACAAGATCTGGACTCTGATTCGGATTGCTGAAATAGCCCTGACTTCAAACGCTTTTATCTCGAGCATACAGACTCCGATTTGGGTGATCTTGGACTCTTTGGAAAGCTTATCTTATGCTCTTTCCAACCTGTCCAATCCCATATCTAAATTCCTTACGAGCCGATCGCAACAGCCAAAACAATTCAAAACTGCCTCCGTAGCAGATCACCTCTTGTCTTTATATGCCCGCTAGGATTCTCTCTTTAGTTTTTGGGGTTTCATTGAGTTGTTTAGCTATTGCTACATTATTTCATCTACAAGTCGTGTAGGATTACCGCCTTGTTTAGATCACAAGTGGAATCCCAATATACTTTCTTCTATCTCTTGTGCCAATTTAATACTCGTAATTTCAGATTACAATTTATCATAGTTCTTACTGGTTCTTCGGTTGATTGCTAAGGCGTACCGTCACGTACGGTATAGTCGGATCGTCAAGGTCAAACTCCACCAAACCGTTAGCTACCTTCTTTTCACCGAAAGATCGGGCCACCGTCTCATCATTGCTGGTTCTTTGGTTGCTTGCAGGAACTCTAACCTCGTTGTTCAGGTTGATCGTGCTACAGCAAGATTAATAACCATTGGAGATTGGTTTAGCGATTGCTAAGGCGTATCGTTGCATACAGTATAGTCGGATCGTCAAGGTCAACGTCCACCAAATCAATAGTTACCATAATCTCATCGAAAGATCGGGCCATCGTCTCATCAGTAGCGTGGTGCGGGAGAGGGAGAGAGTGGGGGAGGAGGAGGACGGGGTCGGCGTGGGCCAGATCTAGGTTAGGAGCGCCGGATCTGGCGCTGGCCAGGAGGAAAACAGAGGAGACAACGGGGAAGGAGGACGGTGGGGCCGAGGGCATCGACAAGGGAGGAGGGCAATGGAGCGGATGCGCTGGTGGTGGGGACGGGGGAGGAGGGCAGGGGAGTGGGGTCAGGGATGCTGGTGGCGGGGCAGGCGACACGTCTTAGGAGAGAGAGAAGGAGGGAAGGGGAGCGGGTGTAGGGTGGAGGACTGGGGAGTGAGGGCACGTGGTGGTAGGTGTTGTGTCTTTAGAACATTCACCTGATTTTACAATCCCATTGAGTGTTCAGGCCGCGTGTCTGTCTCAAATTCCTTGTAAACGGGTGTGTCTCAGAGGCTTGTGTGTAATCGTGGCTTTCTATTGGCCCTATGTTTTGTGTTGGGTTGTACTTCAGCGGAAAGAGTGTCTGACCTAATATCAACATAATCAAGAGGTACTTTCAAGAAAAGTGTTAACTATTACATACTCTCTTGTGACCTTAAGATTCATGTTATATAGCATGGTATTTCAAATGGCTTTTACCAAAACCGTGTTCCCGCGAATGCCATGATGGTTTTGTTATTCTCAGTTATCTGATATTCATAAATCTCAGTCACCTAAAATTGCATGTCATTTAGTTTAGAATTGTAGTCTTAAAAGTGTGCAATTTTGTGAAATTTTACTACAATTTTTGGTCTGTAAAATTGCACATCATTTAACCTAAAATTACAATCTTGATAATGTGGACTTTTAGTGAAAAATTACTGTAATTTTTAGTACGTAAAATGGTATGTCATTTAGTGGAGATGATGATTGTTGTATCCTAATCTAAAGGCTTAAAAAGTAACAGAGAGTTACATAAAATAGATAGATAAGACTGTTACTTATTTAATTATTTTTCAACGTACTAAAAACAACTCAAGACGTTGCCCGTACGAGTGCCAATGTATTAAAAGGAAAGGCATATGTACAATTATGGGTTGGGTCCGTACGATTTTGAAAAGTCATACCGTAAAAAGGAAAAAAGATCTAGTATGAACTTTCAAAAAACTCGGCACTCGGATAAAAATAAAATAATAATGTCAAAGTGCTACTTCATAAAGTATAAAATTTTAATAATGCTTTCAGAAAATTGTATCCTTAATTTCAAAAAGCATAATATTAAATTATCTATATAAGATCATCTATAACTTTAGTTTAAAAACATTCATACAAACGGAGGAAAATAGCTCGGATGATTATGTGTTTTTATATGTTTAGTTGTCCCTAACTCCCTTCGAGTACGTTTGTGGTAAAGTGGATTGCCTACTTTGTATGTCATCTTCGATTTATATTTCGTTGTACGTCTTCCTTTGCAACTCGTTGCGCATGTTGCTCTATATTCACATGCCCGGTTGCTTAATTTGTCTACCCCCTCCCTCGTTGTCTAGAACTGATATGGATTGTTGATCATGCAACAACAGAGCGCTCAGATGATTGCTGCGATGTGTGCCATACACGGTGCTTCCGCAGGCCGAGGACAAATAGCTGCCTGCGGTGTGCAACAACATCTTCGGCGTTGACCGACTTCTCTCCGATGATCGGCGCTTGTGCTTTTCCAACATCTTGAGCGACGGAGGCTGCCTCAACCTCCAAGTCTCGTACCTTGGGATCTATGAGAGGCCTATGTTCCGCGGTCTCTCTTGCGGCTAGTAGCGGTGAGCGGTGGTGGGCCGTTGGAGACGGACTATTTGTTGGTCCGTGGCGAGGGAAGGTGGATGCGTGGAAGCCCACTTGGACTTGGTGGACGCCTGTATTGGGGTGCGAACCTTCTCTCGCCGCATGTCCTTTTAGGGCATTTCTGTAATTTATTTTCTTTTTGTCCTCTTTTCTTTTGGTGGGTTGTAATTTTCTCGGTGGTTCTTTAGATCCTAATTTCAATTAATGAATGAGATGCCAGTGGAAGGGGATCGACTATGCGAATCAAAATGAAAGGCTGGGGTCGAATTGTCGGGAGTTATTATTGAGAAAACAATATTGAGTTTGCTCCCATCGAGTCCATTATTTGCACAAGCTAGCGAGCGTTCCTTCCTTCATGTAATTCCATCACGGGCACTCGGGGTTGCAGGCAGGGCAATTGTCCTTGCAATCTTCCCGCGTCGCGAAACACGGGTGATCTTGCAGGTTGTCGCAGCAGTAGCAGGGGCCAGTAGGGCTACTAGGTGTAGAGTCACAGATCATCAAGACACAAAACTTCAGGGCAAGCTTGCTCCCATTTAGTGATGTCATTTTAACAGGATCGAGCGGCATTAATACTTGTGTTGTCAGGATCATCTGGATAGCTCGTTTCTCCGTCCTTGAGATGACCTATTGCACGCTTACGTAACATACATACATATTTTTATGCGTCATAAAGTTAATGAAAAGAACACAAGATGATAATATATATATATGCTCACACTGTGTAGTCACAGCAAGCTATCCGATGAGTGATATGATCATCACGCACTCCAAGCTGCTCCCCCTCATTGGATCGTTATCTCCTGCTCGATCGATCGAATGAATTCTATCAGTCGGATCATAACTCAAGGATTGACGTACCACCTTGGGCCTTAATATATATAGAAGGTCAAATCTGAATTGGAGATATATATGTTAATTAATTGGAACCATTACATGTTATGGACATTTCACACATGATCAATCTGTGATATTAATTTGGAGATCACACAAATATAGTGATAGTCTAGTAGATACATGCCCGCATTAGGTGTGATATTTACAATCTGCAAGATTATATATATTCGTTTCAAATAAAACTATAAAAGATATGCATTTGATTCAAATGTATGTAAAATCGTAACGGCTACGACCAATTTTATTTGAACCACTGAAACCTAGATATACTACTTGATCTTGTCTATATCTATATCTATGTTAATAATAAAGAAACGAGTTAGGATTTGAACCAAACAATCTCAGCTATTCAAAAAGATTTATGGCAAGCAAATTAAGTTAGAACCTTACCCTTTGATCAAGCTTCTACTAATTATACTTAACCTCTTTGATGAAAATTTGTCTGCAGCATTTAATTAAGTTGGACACATTTAGTGCAACAACAATGGTTTGAAAATGGAGGGATGGTGACCATTGTGGTTCTGATGATTTTATAGCAGAATTTCCACTAAAGTATATAGTATATTAACAAAAATACATAAAACAAAAAATGATAAGATGATATACAACTTGTTAAGGAGGTTTTGCAGCATGAAATATTATTTTATCGTATAAAAGCTTTGCCACCCAACTATTTTACCGCATAAAAACTTTGGCACCTAACTATCTTCATAGGTGCCGGAGGGTAATTCATATGTTTGGTTGGTATTATTTGAATACTAAGCATTCAAGTTGTATACTTGGGATTTGTTGGAGACTTTTTTTTCACAGGGGTATTTCAAGGAGGCTGAGAGTGTATATAATTGGTTAAAACAAGACTTTGACCAATAATTATTCCATCGATATGTGATTTATGTGATTTTCGTATTCAAAAGTACTTTCTTATGATAATAATTTTATATCACATAAATCACATATTAATTGAGTAATTATTGGTCAAAGTCTTGTCTTAATCAATTAAAATACGCTTTATATTTCTAGACAAAGAGAGCACTAGCAGGAAAGTCCACCGTGGCAAGGCACTCTGCATAAGACGATAGAGAATGAAGAGAGAAAAAAAAGCCATCAAGCATGTAACAAACAATGTATAAGGCCCTGACCCGCGTCATTTAGGTAACGATTGATGGATCCACTTTAGTTGTGTGGCTATGCAAATTGAGACATGTAAGTGAAATAAGTGAACAATTTTGAGGGCCTTGGTCGTAATTTATTGAAAATTAATTGTACTTGCTTTGTCAGGTTTTATATGTCGAAGTTTTGATCTTATCTTGAGATAATGATTGATCTACTATAGTTGTGGGGCCAATGCAAATTTAGAGATTTAAGTCAAACAGCCCAACAATTACGAGGATCTTTGTTGTGACTTCTCGAAAAATCATACCCCATTAGGCACTGGGCACTGAAACTTTCGAGCCACCAAATATAAACCATTTAGCTAGATTGAATAGTGGTGGCTAGAAATAGAAGGTTTTTCATCAACAATGAAAAAAGTTTGGAATTCTCTTTGCGATGTTATCAGAGCCATTGATACATATGGTAGTATGAAATTAGAAATTTGAGAATGGTTTTAAAAGAGTCAGAGTGCTAATATTGAATCTACTCAAAGAAAATTGAAGGATAAATTCATTGTTGAATATGATGTCCTTGGTATTCTTTCTAAATCACAAACATTATCCACGGAAGTTAAAGAAAGAATGAAAGTGATATCAACTTAATGATATATGGTAGAATTAAGGGTGAAAACGGATTGGATAATACCCTTCTCACTTTTCCATATTTTTAAAATGAATACGGATAAGAATAGAGATGTTGTCGAATATGAAAACGGATAAAATGGTACTCAAATACGAATACTCAATTTGGTCGGACGTAAATATCCTACAACTTTCCTGAAAAATATGCCAAAATAAGGTTCATCAAATGGAAAATTGAAATTGAAGGTACCCTTGATCTCCGCCTCGTCAAGATAATAAAATACACATCTAGTTTGCCCAAATCAGATGTCAGAAGGTAAACTTACATGCTCCAAAAGAATCTATTATATATCAAAGTACACGATGAGTTAATAAGCAAAAAGAGAGACATGCTAAAAGATCTCATAAAAATGCAAAATATCTGGCCATTGATCTGGTGGACCCTACTTTTATTAGTAACCCCCTCCGTCCCAAAATGTAAGACATATTTTGTTTGGTTAAGACAAGAGTTTGACCAACAATTACTCTATTAGTATGTGGTTTATGTGACATAAAATTAATATCATTAGATTCGTATTCAAAAGTACTTACTTATGATTGTGACTTTGTATCACATAAACCACGTATTAATAGAGTAATTCTTGGTCAAAGCATTGTCTTAACCAAATAAAATATGCCTTACATTCTGGGACGGAGGGAGTAGATCACAACTGATAGATCATGATAATTGTACGTAAATATCATAACTATACCTAAATAAATCACAACCGATAGATCTTCGTAATCGTACATAAACAGATCACAGCCGATAGATCATCATAACTGTATCCAAACATATCACAACTAATGGATCTTCATAATTATATCTTGTAACATCCCGGTTTTGTCAATGAGGATTAAGGTTAATCAAATTGAGCAAGTTGCTCTTGATCGCATCATCTCATGCATGCATATGAAATTGCAACAAGAGTAAGAACCCAAAGGGCTAAGTTAAGAAGCAATTAAATAATAGAACCAAATAAAATGGTGAACAATGGCATCTAAATAAATATTTTGGTGCTATAAACAACTCAATGAGTACTTATGAATAATTATAGAATTCTTGAGTTAAGTTATATACATGACTTAACCTGAGTGCAATCCTATAAATATTATTAGATAATATTTAATAAATCAATAAGCAGTAAAATTAATAATGTGTACAGCAAGGCAACCAAGAGAAGAAATTTTGGCAGGCATTGGAATATCAGCTCTCTTTGCCTTGTCTAACTAACAATGTCCTCCAATCTCTTGGTGCCGCCTCCACAATATTTATACCACCAACACTTCTACTGTCTCGCATGCTTTAACACCTGCCAAATAGCTGCAGCACATAGCCCTCCCCGCCACCTCTTTCCTTAACGTGGTATCACTTTGGTACCCTAGTGTTCAGGCAGCTGTTTGCTATTCCTTCGAATGCAATCCAGTCCACCTCACTAAGTCTGCCTACACCCGTTCATACCAAGTGCAACACACCAACACCTCTTCTAGTTTTACTCCTCTGAAGGTGATGCTTGTCTCTATCCCTCTACTATAAGAAAGGTGAGGCAGGCAAAGAGGAAGGCCGTAGGCTAGCTTCCATGCCTTCATGCTTCACTACCGGAATCTCGCAATTTGCCGTGTGCAAAAGACACACGGCGAAGGAGGAAAAACCCTCGGCAAAAGGTTTGCCGAGTGCAACACTCGGCAAAGAGCACACGGCGTACAGGCTGCCGGCAAAGTAAAGTTTGCCGAGTGTATTCCCTCGGGCACTCGGCAAATAGTTTGCCGACGGTCAGACTGAGCACTCGGCACAAAAAAATTGACTAAACGGAGATAACGCCTGTTAGTAAGGTTTGCCGAGTGTCCGATTTTTGACACTCGGCAAACAAGGAGCTTTGCCGAGTGTCGACACTCGGCAAAGCCACGGGTTTGCCGAGTGTCGACACTCGGCAAAGCCGTCGGGTTTGCCGAGTGTCCGATTTTTGACACTCGGCAAACAAGGTGATCAGGGGCCAAAAAATTAGCCGCCGGCGGCGCACCGCTGTTGCCACGTGTCTCCCGCGGGGTCCACTACACACGTGTCACCACCACACGCGCACACGCTGGCCGGGTCCACTGGAATGTCCACGGGGGGACCCACGTACGGGTATCAAATGACGTGGCGCCGTGTATAAGCGCCAGGAGGTATCAGACGAACTCAACCCGCACCGCGCGGTCGGGTATATAAACCACCCAACCGCGCGGTCGCTGAGCGATGTGGGACTAAACAGACGAAGCTGTTTGCCGAGTGTCAAAAATCGGACACTCGGCAAACGCACGTTTGCCGAGTGTCAAAAATCGGACACTCGGCAAACAGCTGTTTGCCGAGTGTGAATTTGAGGACACTCGGCAAACAGCTGCGTGCGAGTGAGTGAGAAAAGTTGAGACGCAAGTTAACACGGCATGCATGCACTTACTTTTGTTCGCCACGTGTCTCGGGTTTGCCGAGTGTAAATTTCAGGACACTCGGCAAACATATTTTTTTTCTTTTTCTTCTTTCTTTCTTTGTTTTGTTTTCTTTGCGAAACCTTCTCAAATTTTTACCACAACCTCTACGTATCATATCATGACACCATGCCAAGTCTCATGTTTTTCAGACTTCGTTTGCATTTTTTAGAATTTAAAAACCAATAAGCTCCATGTTGGTGGTCGAGTCTTGCCGCCGAGATGTTTGTAATTTCTTTTCATTTTTTGGATAAGGCCTAAACATATACTAAATAACACAAATATGATTTTTCAACCAATTTGTGTGCAATTTTTCATGTACTTGTAGTTCAAATTTGAATTATACCAATTAAATGCCTAGAAATGCACTTAATGACTTAAAAATAGCAAACGAACCCTGAAAAATACCAAATTTTAACATGGAAGATTTAATGGTGTATATTGAGTGTAGAAAAAGTTTCAAGGTCAAACGATGAAGGAATTGTCACTTCACCTTCAAACCTGACACATTCCCTCTCGAAACCATGAGTCTTCTTCGAAGATGGCTCAGTTTTCAAGCAGCACACATGAAAACTTTTGTGAAACCTTGTTAAATTTTTACCACAGGTTTTTGATGTCATATAATGATACCATGCCAAGTTTCATGTTTTTCAGACTTCGTTTGCATTTTTTAGAATTTAAAAACCAATAAGCTCCATGTTGGTGGTCGAGTCTTGCCACCCAGATGTTTGTAATTTCTTTTCATTTTTTGGATAAGGCCTAAATATATACTAAAGAACACAAATATGATTTTTCAACCAATTTGTGTGCAATTTTTCATGTACTTGTAGTTCAAATTTGAATTATATCAATTAAATGCCTAGAAATGCACTTAATGACTTAAAAATAGCAAATGAACCCTGAAAAATGCCAAATTTTAACATGGAAGATGTAATGTAGTTCAAAATATGTTGAGTGTAGAAAAAGTTTCAAGGTAGAAAATTTTTGCATTTTCTACTTTCTGAAATACCAAGTTAAGGTACCTTGTGTGTAGTACCTTCAATTGTTTTTTATCTAAAACATCCGTAACTTTTTCCACATGGAACATATTACATTACATTGCTAACGCTAAATTTTGGCATTTTTCTAGAACCATTTGCTACTTTTAAGACGTTAATTGCATTTCTAGCTATTTACCGGATAATATTCAATTTTGAACTACATGTATATAAAAAATGGGCTATAAATTCAAGAAATATTCATAGTTGGTACTTATATATATTTCTAGCTCCCTCCAAAAAAATAAACTCAAAATTCAAAAGTTTGCTCTTGAAAATTCAAATGTACACATGCATTTTATTGGTTTTTAATTTTTTGCCGAGTGTTTTATGAAAAACACTCGGCAAAGCTGATTCTTTGCCGAGTGTTTTTTGTTTGCCGAGTGTAACACTAGGCAAACCACCGATATGCCGAGTGTCAGTTTTTTGCCGAGTGTTTTTTCTGGCACACTCGGCAAATAGAGTGTTCGCCGAGTGTTCGATAAAATACGCTCGGCGAATTTCTCGACACTCGGCAAACTCGGCGATTCCGGTAGTGCTTATCGCAAATCACACATACACTGCTACCAAGAGAAGAAGAAGCAGCTAGGAGATGGTCGCCGTTGCCGTGCTTGGATATACATATGAGACGATCAGCTGCAGCAAGCTTCCTCCTCCTCCCTGGTCATCTCCTCTCTGCAACACCAACTCTCTGTGGTACAAATCCCTACATCAGTGCATTGCAAAGTAGCTACTGTTATATGCATGCATGGATATACATATATGCTACTAGCTAGTTATGCACATGCGTGCATGTGTATACATATATGTCTCTAGCTAGCTTTGGTTGGTCCTAATTCCTCTATCCAGGAGGCCTCACATAGATCTGCTAGTAGCTAATCTTTCCCTCACCAACGAATAAAGTCATGAGTTGATAGATCTCTGACCTATAAGTTCTCTAGTGGTCTGATCAAACTCAGGCTTTTAGATGCACCTTTTCCGTTCATTCAATTCTTCTCATCTTTTGATCACAACCTCACCTTTTCCGTTCATTCAATTCTTCTCATATTTTGATCACAACCTCACTGATGTAGTAGGAATCCCTCAAAAAAAATTCGGATTTTCTGGCAATTTAACCCTATTCATAATTTTCGAAATTATTAAAAGACATAAAAATCAGTACTATAAATTCTCATTTTAAAGCATCATCCAGTATGAGGAAGTTATGAAACTTCATATTTAAGCTTTTTATGATGTTCCTGACATACTATAATTTTCCTATGTTTTGGATTAAATTTATAATGCACATGTAGTTCAAATCCAAATATGGGCTCGAACTGAAATCTATTTTTAGAAAATAAATCATATGATGCTGGCCACGCCGAACTCAACAAACCAGTTGGCACTGTGATTCGTGCATTTAAGACGCCGCAAACCATCATTGGAACCGATCTTGGCCGTCCGACCCTTTTTGATCATGGCCACGGTGGTTGTCCTCATCCTCTCTGACCGCACGGATAAGATCACCATGCTCTCCTCTTCTTTCTCGAGCAAGTCTCACATTCTCTTTCTTCCTCATTTGCTCAGATTACCGACGGTGTTCAGAGCACTACCATGGACACCTCGCTGTTGAAATCGTGGCCAACGGCTTCCCTTCGACGCACCGTCATGTTAGGAAGCTTTGCCATCACCTTCTGCACCGATTGCACCAATCAGTTGGTCCCGGAGAGTGTTGTAGCCCCGGATCAGCGGTCATCTTCTTCATCTCCAACCGAGCTCTGCCGCCACTTTTGCCAGATCTCTCTAGTGAGCCATCTTTGGTTAAGATCCTCTCCTTGCCTTCCGGACATCCTTCTAAACCTCCGGTTCTCCTCAGTCAAAGCCCGAAGCATCTAGAAGCTTGCCTTCATGATAGCCCTGCTCCACTGTGACACCGGTGAAGCTGATGTTCCCGAGCTCCTCCGGTCGTCTTGAGTCCACCATTGAGTTTCTGGTGAGCCCCTAAACCTTCTGCACACTTCTCCGAGCACGTGCACGTCCTTGACGGGCCTTCCCGATGAGCACCATCATGCCAAGCCGCCTCGAGTCACCGCCGACGACGCTCCGGTGATCCCCCGGCCTCCACACCACTATAGATGAACGTGGTGTGGTGCTAGGAATCGAATGCGTGAAAGCGCTTGTCCTGGAACAGTCTGTAAGACAAGAACAACTCTCTTCGAAGTTCCTGCGAGACACCACCGGCGTTTAGCCACCAGCGATACCATTACGGCCATATCTCAAGGCCTAAATGGTTAACCATTAATGTGTCTATGCCACATGGGCCACGGTTGGTTAAATTAAACCAAACCATCATCCTCAGTTGAGTCACTGACTGGTGAGATCTCTTTAATTAACATGTGAGTTAACTGTTCACTTAAAAGAGACATTGACATGTGGGTCTTGAAACCCATTTGACAAGTCAGGGCTGATCTAGTCTCCTCTGACCTCAGACCCCACCTGTCATCATTGTGGCTAGGTAAACAGTAGGTATGAAAATTATTTTCTGTTATTTTAAATCAAAATGATTATGTGATATTCTAGAAAAGCTTTTTAAATGATTTAAATCTTTGAAAATTCATAAGTAATCATTTTAAGTCAAAAAATATGAATAATATACCAAAATGTTCAAAAAAATGAATATGATCTAATCATATAATTTTCATACATGTTTTCACAGTAGAAAATTTAAAATGACTAAAAATAGGAATCTAGCTATTTCGCTCTCGTCGGAGATTCTTCAAATTGTGATATTTTAAGCATCCAGACTCCAATTAACTTGATTCCACTTGTATTAGTCTTCATTTTAAGCGCACCATGGAATGCCATTTATTTAATATCATAATGTGATGTTCAATTGTTATTAATTATTGTTATATTTATTTTTTGGTGTTTCTACTTACTCCGGATAGACATCGGAGATCATGTGAGCTACGAGCAACATCTTGAGAAGATCCAATGCTAGGCCAGCAAGACAAGCAGCCCTCCATTGACCATGTTTAAAATCTTATTATTTACAAACTTATTATTTGTGTTGAACTTGGTTATTGCGTTCGTTCAACTATAACTTTATCGGTAGATATTTAACTTCATATTCTTTGCATGGAACTGCCTTATAACACAAAAGCCATGTTAATTCCTACCAACCTAGCTTGACTAAGATTACTCGAGTCCTTAGCAACTAATTATATTAGTATCACGTGCTTAGGCCTTCTTAGACTTGTTAAGTCATTGTTCTTTGGATAGTCCGATGAATCAGTATATCATGGGTGGGTTAAGTGTGATTAGTATATCGTGTTCGATTATCCTTTGTCGACACACCTCGTGAAGTGTGCTAATTATGTGGCCTGAAGAGTTGATCGATACGTGTAGGTAAAGATGTACACATCTATAGAGTTAGAACTATTTGAATAGCCGTGTCCGCGGTCATGGACAGCTTGGTAATTACCTGTGTCGAATTAGAAAACTTAATGTTACTCTAAGATTGCCCAACTTTGTTTACAAAAGTTAGTGGCTGCTCCTCATAGGTGGTTTGAGTAAGTTGAGTTGGTCATAATTTGGTGATGACAGAAGTTTTGGACTAGCTTTGGAGGAACGCTTGCTTATCCTCTTATAAACTACTCTAGTAGTCAATTTGAGTAATGAAAAAGTACATATTGGCTTTATGCAAAATAGTCCCAGATATCAACTTTTTGATACCTTGTGCATATGTTATTACTTTCCCCGTAAGTCTTGCAGAGTATAATTTTTATACTCACCTTCATTTTATTATGATCAGAATGTTCACTCAGTTGGCTTTCTACAGGAAGAATCAAGTATGACTAGGGGATCCCAGGGAGCGATTCGAAAAGATTATGATATCTCTCTGATGTGAGTCTAAAGCCATCTTATGGCATTTGTTAACATTGCAACTATCTAAGTTGATGTTATACTTTTGCTGTGTTTGTACTTGGTCATTTGACCATGTGTGCATCCCTTTGTTAAACTTGCTCGCTATAAGATATATTTATTATTGAATTTACTGGTGGGTGCTATAGAGCTTTGTTGTGATATCCATTGTTTCTAACATGCTTCATGTGCTTTGTGTGTATGAGTATAAAGTGCATGAAGTATGTAGGGGTGTGGGATTCATTTTGTGAAACTATCAACCGTAGTCATCGATGTGAAGTGACTGTCTAACTAAGAGATTGAGAAATATATCGCACTATTCTAGCCGTGCATTAGTTTGCCGGGGCGAGTTCGGGGTTGATGTTCTGGCTCAGTTATGTAAGAGTGTGGAGACTATATCGCTCTACTCAAACTAATGCATTCATTTACTGGCTTAAGGTCGGGGTGATGTCTCGGGCTCTTCAAGGCCATATTACTTAACTTAAATATCTCGATAACTAAAGTTAGGACTGGTGTCTTGACTTGTGCAATGATTATTATGGAGGTTTTGCGTCTTAATTCCAGTCCCGACATATCTAAATAGATCATAGCCGATAGATCGTCGTAATTGTTCCTAGAGAGATCACAACCGATAGATCTTCATAACCGTACCTAAACAGATCATCATAACTGTACCAAAATAGATCACACCCAATAAATCTTCATAACTGTACTCAAACAGATCAAAACCGATAGATCTTCATAATTGTAGCTAAATAGATCATAACTGATAAACAGATCAAAACCGATAGATCTCATAATTGTAGCTAAATAGATCATAACCGATAAATTTTCATAACGATACCTCAACATCATTCGACGAGTGATCTGGTAGACATATAATATTATGAACCGCAATCAATAAATCTTCATAACTGTACCTAAATATTATCCGGCCGTTGATCTAACGTATCTTAATTAAGAATTATATCTGATGCAAAAGTACCCAAGCTTCTAGGTCCATGTAGTGATCTAATATGAGTAGCCGATGACATGAACCTTAATTTCGCGTTCTGATCTAATGTCACATACAAACGATTAGTTAGGTCATGATCCGAACTTTAATTCCTTGTGATATAATATTATGTACAAACAACCTTGTGGCTCAATACAACGACTGTCTGGCCGATGATTCGCCGTCCGAACTTTAGTATCATGTATTGATATTAGTCATACAAACGACCCGCCTAACGTACAAACCAAAGATCGGCTTGGCAGCCGGAACTCTAATTCTATTATCACGTAAAATGACATGTCCGGCGCGTGATATTGTGTTCTTGCAAATAGTATAGTAATATAGATCTATGTAAGTCTAAAAAAAAGGGATGATTAAAGATGTTTCCAATGCAAGTGCGCAGGACACCAAGCTAGTTCTACTCAAATACGGATATTATATGTATTCGTATCCGACTCAATCTATAGTATCATATTCGTACCATATTTGTATCTATAAAACTAATTCGGATACTATCCGTATTCATGTCCATTTTTAATTCGGATACTGATTTTGCTTACTACTCCGTGTTTTTTCAGATATAAATACTGGGTAATACAGATTATCTGCCGTCATTTTCGGCTCTTACGTAGAATCAGGAGATAAAGTCCAGGCAAAGGGCAAGAGAGAAAGATATACTTGAACATGGTCGCTGCGTAGCTTACTTTCGTGCTCTGGCAAATCAAAGAGAAGGAAGAAATGTATCACTGTTCTAGAAGATCCTGTTGGTCATGTGGAAGATATATACTAAAGGTATGTTAGATATTATAGTAAACAATTATAGAACATTTTTTGGTTATGAGACTAGGTTGAACATGGACTTAGAGGTAACATTTCGGCTAATTTTACGGAGGAGGTCAGATATGCTGGATTCAGCTTTTATCTGAAGATGCACATGGACTGGATGGTTTCTCCTTCCTATTCTACAAAAGGAATTTGGCTCCTCATAAAAGAATATCCTGATGGCTCTTTTCAGGGGTTGGTGTAACAAGGCTGCCTGGACCTTCCTAGATTAAACATCTCCATGATCGCCTAGATCCCAAAAGAGCAAGATTTAGTAAAATAACGTCATTGGTAGTTGGTACCGTTCAATCTATATGTAGTCTGCCGACTCTGTACAAATAGTATTTGAAGAGGGATGCTATATATCTTGTAAGATAACCCTGAATTAATTTTACAGTAGAATCTCAATCCCTGATAAATGCATCGTGCATTCGTTCCTCTTGGTCTCTTCCCTGTCGGTCGCCATGTGATCAGTTAGATGCCTTACAGGCTTATGAGATGCTTTACTTATGTACCAACTGTACGTTCTGCATGCTCGATGGATGCTGACTTGTTGTATTTATCGCACAAACAAATTGGTAACTAAATTATGATTAAAAAATAACAAATTGTACAGTCAAATGTCAAGTTTGGCAATTCGGAATCGTACGATCATGCCGGCGAACGTTCATTTCTTAATGGTTAAGGTTTAAGTATACTATCGCACCCACACCAGCAAACTTAAACGATCTTTACATGTGTACACGCTGAATCTCTCCCGATAGTTGATTGGTCTTATGCGTGGTTTTGGTTTATACGTAGTTAGGTCGATCGTGCTAAGAAGTATACATTTTAAAGGATAGCAATTTGAGGACATGCGGAGAACTGCACCTTAATTGTGAACTACTACTTAATTAATGTCTAACATGTGTCTAATCCTAGGTCTCCGCGAATATATAGTGAGTACGAAACGTGTCCATGTAGAAGTAAAATTCCTAGTGGAGAAGGAAACAAATCCGTAACGAATTCGGATCACAACTCAACATCACAGAATTTTTACCGAATATGCCACCTATCATCATTTTATATACGTGATATGAGTACAAAACGTGTTGATGTAGAAGTAAAAGTCCTAATGAGAAAGGAAACAAATCCATAACGAATTCGGATCACAACTCAACATCACGGAAATGTTCTTGACTATTTGCACGGTGCCCAACTGCCTATCTACTCACATTGACTAAACATGATTTCACAGATTACAGGAAGAGAAGAAAGAAAATTCTTTTCTCTTGAGACAAAAGAGAACAAATTATTGAGGTTTGATCGATGATGCATGGGTGTCATCTCATCGCTTTCACCCCGAACTCGTTTTTCCTTGCACTTTACTGCATTTCCTTTGGCCCTGAATTTCCACATGGTGAAATGATACGGAGGAAACAGGTTGCTTGGAATGATGCGGTGAGAAGGATTTCCTCCGTTACATTGTCCCATGAGCAGGATAGTTTTAGAAGACAATAGCATCAAAATGGACAATTCTCGGTCCAACTTTATATATCATGCTCTTATGAATTCTCATGTGCAATTTAGGGGACAAGTACTTAGGGAAATTAAGGGCACCACTAGAAACTAAGATTTTCCTCTGGCCTTAAGAAGAGCGATCGATCATCTCGTGAAGGATACTTTGCGTACGAGAAATTACCAAGGCAGCGAGCTATGTTGTCTTTTGATGAGAACAGGCAATATGACACTTCTTTTTTCTATCAACAGCTTATTTTTAATTTTAATGTGTTCTGTATCTATTATTAGCAAAGATATTGTCATATAGCCGTTTTGAAAGAACACATCTATATGAACCCGACGGTTGGTCGCAGTCTATAAGATTTAGGTTAATCTCTAAGAATTTCATAAAAATGCCAGGAGTATGACTTATATGCTTCACCCAAAGGATAGCCTACGGCAACCTAGTATCTGTTAAGACTTTAAGTGAAGTTTGCCCACAAAAAACTGCTCATTCAAGACTTAGTCCATTGTGTAGTTGTGGATAAATGTAGCTTGATGTTCTAGGTGGATATTCAACTCTAACAGGTCTTCACTAAAAAACTAGTATATCAAACAGTATATTGGAACAGAAGGCAATCTAATGTTCCCGGATCTAGTTGGGAATTGTTAGAAATATCGGACCAAAACCAATGTTAATAATAATTTTTAGATAAATCACAAAGGCCCATTAATTATAAGGCACGTGTAAAACCTTTAGCCCCATATTGCTAGTGGAGGTAGAAGGACACTAAACTATAAGGTTGGGTGTGTCACATCTGCTTGTAGCATAGGAAAAGGGAGAAACAATGCGCGTGCTCACTCATTCGCTCACCATGCCCCACCCCGCTCGCCTGCTCACGTGTCGAGGCCGAGCTAGGTTCGACCGTGCTATGGCCGAGGACGTCGTGTTTTTCCCATTAGAAACGGAAGAGCATTTATACGACATTAATAAGTAATGGACATGTTAACTGTGGTTAATGGCATAACATAAAAACGGTCGCAACGGTAAATGGAAGAACATTACGGTAGTAACGTCAGGATTAAATGCTTGCTTTACTATTCGAGAGGCTATATAATGAGGAGGCCATCGAGGAGCAAGAACACAACGTTCTCTTCTTCCCTCACGATTTCCTTTGTTCCTTTTGCTGTGTTGTATCTCGTTGGATGCTCCATCTCGACTGTGGCGTACACTGTTCCCCGAAAGAGCAGGTCTCCGAAGCCTTCGTCCCTTGAGAGCATGCCTCCCGCGTGGCGGACAAATAAGGTTTTTGAGAAGTTATGATCGTCACGATTGTTCAACGTTCGTCTACTTCCACGATGTCCGATTGTCTACTCGATTTGTCAACTTCCATGATGTTTTGTTCGTCTACGACCGCAACTTCCTCAACGTCGTCTTTGTCTTTCTCATCATGGCATCACCGAAGGAAGTCAATCCATTCGCCGCCAATGCCAGCACCTCTGCTTCCCGTATTGGCAGTGACAAGTATAACATGAACTCTCTTGTCATATTCCTAACTACTAGCATGTCTAGGATGTATGTGCCATACTCACATATTAATATAGCAATGCTCATAGTCACGATTTATATGTGGATTAAAATAAAACAAAAAATGCTAATCATTCCAACAATTCAAAAGTCTTATTTTAGGCACTCTAGTTATACGATGGCTGATTTTGCCGATGCACTGAGGCTAGAAATTTTTTCCGTTGCGCACTTTAAGAGATGGAAAATCAAATCAATTCTTTGGTTGGCAGCTATGAACATCTACTGGGTCACGGTTGGCAAACCTGAAGGAAACCTTACCTCCAAGCAGGAAAAGCGTTTGAGGATGCCACTACTCTCTTTGTAGGTGGCATTCTTAGAATTCTTGTTGATTGGCTTTATGATGTGTATATGCACATGAGAGATGCAAAGGAATTGTGGGATGCACTCAAAGCTAAGTTCGGTGTGTCAGACGGAGGTAGTGAACTATATGTCATGGAGCAATATCATGACTACAAAATGGTTAGTGACCGTCCTATGGTCGAGTAGGCTAATGAGATGTAGCTCATTGTGAAGGAACTCGAACTCCTCAAATGTGCATTATTGCCAAATTGCCTCCCTCGTGGAGGAATTTTTCCATGACTCTGACAAGAGACGAGAACTTCATAATGTCTCTTGATGTTGAGAAGAAAGCTTGGGTGAAGGATGTGCATCTAAAAGGAGGTGAGAGACCATTCAGTGTCAACTTGGTACAACAAAACAGTCACAGCAAGTTCAAAGGGAAAAACAAGATTAACCAAACCACCAACTACAAGAAGAAGAATCCGATGAACAAGGCGGAAAAACCTTGCTTCCTGTGTAGTAAATTTGGCCAATTGGCTAAGGATTGCAAAAGCTGCAAAGGAAGTATGGTTTAGCAGGGACAGACCTCAAAATCTATCAATGTCATTATTAGCAATGCCGAAGCAGGGACAACCGAGTATGACAATTTACCTGCTATTCTTTCGATTTGTCAGTCTACCGATTGGTTGGTTAATACTGGGGATAATACACATTGTGTGCTGATGTTTCATTGTTTTCTTCATATCAAGTCACTTGGGCTTCTTTCGTCCAGATGAGGAATGGGTCACATGCTTCTATTCATGGTATTGGTACGGTAGATCTGAAATTTACTTTGGGGAAGATCGTGCGGCTGAAGAAAGTGTAGCATGTCCTTTCACTAAATAAAAATATTATCATTGGTTCCCTTCTCTATAGGGATGGGTTCAAGTAGGTGTTTGAGTCCAATAAAATAGTCATATTGGTAAAGGCTATGAATGGGGAGGCTTTTTTTGCCTTTCCTTTTTTGATTTCTGTAATAAAGTTGTGAACCGTGTTCATGCTAATGGAGATGAAGCTAATGTTTGGCACTCACATTTATGTCATATTAATTTTGGTTGCATGACTTGGCTTTCCAGCATGAATTTAATCTCAAAATTTTCACTAGTCCAAAGTTCTAAGTGCCAAAATTGTGTGTAATCCAAGCATCCTCGTAAGCCTCACAAGACAACTGAGGAGAGAAGTTTAGCACCTCTAGAACTTCTACATTCAGATCTTTGTGAGATGAGCAATGTGTTGACGAAGGGTGAAAGTAAGTTTTTCATGACTTTGACTGATGATGCCACTAGATTTTTCTATGTATATCTGTTGAAAACTAAAGATGAGGCTTTGAACTAAGGCAGAAGTTAAAAATCAACTTGATCGAAAGATCAAAAGAGTTATGTCAGATTGTGGTGGAAAATAATTCTTAAATGAGTTCAACTTTTTTTGTGAGGAACATGTAATCATCCATGGGAGGATGTCTCCCTATTCATCCCATTCAAATAGGGTTGTCAAAAGGAAGAATAACACTTCGATTGACTTGGTTAACAACATGTTAAGAAACTGCTTGATTGTTTAAGGCATGGTGGGGGAGACCATATTGACTGCAAGTCGTGTCCTGAATAGAGTTTCCACTAAGAATAAAGAGATAACTTCCTATGAGGGATGGGAAAGAACAAAGCCATCACTTCTTGCGCACATGGGGGTGTTTGGCGAAAGCCAATATCCAATAATAAAAGTGCAAGCTTAGGCATAGAACTGCGGATTATGTCTTTCTAGAATATGCCCATCAGAGCATTGCTTATAAATTCTTAGTGGTGGAAGTCTGGGGTACCTGAAATGCATGTCTGTACAATAATGGAGTCTCAAGGTGGTACATTCTTTGAGGACATCGTTCCAATGAAGGATATGCCTAACACTTATAGTAAAGCAGAACATTTGACTCCTAAACCCGCCATTCCTATTGAGTATTTTGAACAAACACATGAGTAAATCTCTAATGAGGATGACAGTGGTGCTCCTAGGAGGAGCAAGAGACAAAAGATTGCAAGGCACGGATCCTCCACAAAAGGTGAAATCTATATGAAAAAAAGATTGATTGAACTTTCCAATTGACTCATTCCATGAGTAAACGATTGAATGGGATTCGCTTGGGCAACGAAATCAAGTGCTGGCCCCCTTTTCTCTCTTATTGAATTAACTAATTCATTTCCTTTTTACTTATTTCTTTTTGGATATTTATTTGGATTTGATTTGGCATTATTCAACAAAAAAAAGCAAAATTTCGAAAAATTCGATTTTAATGATAATTATGTGATAATTATGAGAACCAATCCTACTACTTCTCGTCCCGGGATTTCCACAATTGAAGAAAAAAGCACAGGGCGTATCGATCAAATTATTGGACCAGTGCTGGATGTCACTTTTCCCCCGGGCAAGTTGCCTTAAATTTATAACGCTTTGGTAGTCAAGAGTCGAGACACTGCCGGTAAGCAAATTAATGTGACTTGTGAGGTACAACAATTATGGGGAAATAATCGAGTGAGAGCTGTAGCTATGAGTGCTACAGACGGGCTGATGAGAGGAATGGAAGTGATTGACATGGGAACTCCTCTAAAAAAAGATATGTTGGTGATGATTTCATTGTGTACCTTATGCATGATACTCTTAAGACCATTTTAGAGGCATATGCATCTTCAGATGCATACTACTAGAAGGAAGCAATCCTAATGAAATGGATTCCATTGTCACTAATGGAACTTGGAAAATCACTGATCGTCCATCTGGATGTAAACCGGTAGGGTACAAGTGGTTGTTCAAGAAGAATCTTAGGCTTGATGGTACTATTGAGAAGTATAGGGCTCGGCTTGTGGCAAGGGTTATACCCAAAAAGAAGGCGAAGATATCTTTGATAGTTACTCACCTGTTACCAGGTTGACCACAATAAGAGTGCTACTATCTTTGGCTGCATCACACGGTCTTCTCATTTATTACATGGACGTTAAGACAACTGAAAGATCAAGAATGTAGTCTAGAGGGGGTTGGATAGACTAGTTATAATAATTAATCCTAATTGTGTAATAACAACCCTAGCATGGTACCACGAAAATGAAAACAATCTATAAAAGAGCTATCAACCTATCAACAAGAGGCAAAACTTGTGATATGAAAGGTGAAGAAGATTGCAAACATGGTGACATAGGATTTGTTGTTGAATTTCAAATCCTTGCATGATCCTACATCTCCATTGAGAAAGCTTGTTCCAAAGATCAAAGCCAGCACCAAATTGTGCTCTTTCCTCAAGAGGCTTGCCCTTGCGAAGCCTCGCTCTCTTCTTGGTAGTTCTTTAATTTGTGGTAGGTGAACTCTGACCTTTGCAAATGCTTGGGGAGATTCGCACTCTTAAATGCTCTCCAAGGACTCCTAACCATCTACGAGGTGCCAACCTCCAAGAATAACAAGAGTAACCAGAGCTTGGCAGAGAATCTCTTGCTAAATGCTCAAATAGATCATACCCTTTCTTCTCTTATCTCCCCTCTCAAAAGATGTCTAAAAGATGTGAGGAGGAGAAGAACTCAACAGGCAGGAGCAAAGGAATGGGGAAGAAAACATTCTACCTGGATGTAGTGGGTGAGCGTATATATAGGCATCTCACAATATCTAGCTGTTATATCACTTTTTGCACTATGCGGAGGCTTCGGACGGACTAAACCTGGAGGGTCTGAGATTCAAAATAACGGCTAATTTGTGCTGCTCAAAGGTTGAACTCATACCACTCAGAGGCTCCGAATGATTCGAAACAGAGAACTTTTATAGACCCAGAGGGTCCAGACAAGGTTCCAAGGTTCATTCGAAGGTCCAGTTAGAAAACAATTTTCTGTCTAGAGAAGAAAACATGGTTCGGATGCTCTGAATCACTTCCACTCGGAGGATCCCGAGGCTCTGCACTTAGCAAATACTGAACCATCTAGCTCTCTCGGAGGCTCTGGACAAAACTTACTCGGATTGTCCAGGCACATTTGGCATAGAGGAACAGTAGCTAGGGTTTCTTCTCGGAGAGTCCGGAAGGAAACCACTCGAAGGATCCAGACCAAGAAAATGATGTCCGCACAGAGACATTTTTAACTTTCGGATGGTCCAGATGAAAACTAATCGGAGGGTCCGGACCAAGAAAATTCTCTTTGGACAGAGAAAGCTTGAACGCTTTGAGGCTCCGATCAAAGGAAATATTTCTGAACATAAGTACGTAAACTCTCGGAAGCTCCGGACAAGAAAATGCTCTCTGGACAGAGACATTTTCAACACTCGGAGGATCAGATTATCATGGCTTTGGGTGGAAACAAGTGACTAGGGATCCTAGAAAATTTAGAATGTAATCTTATTAAGAATCTCTCAAGACAATCCACCATAGCTATTGACCAACTCCCCTCTTAATAGTACGATTTACCTATGACTCAATTTGATTCAACTAATCACCAAAATTAGAAAAATATTTTACTCTTCATAGTGACATATACTTCTTCAATCCATTTAGGGGTCGTCAACGTCATTTCCACGGGACTAAACCTGATCAATATTTGATAACTCATTAGTCCCTTAATCATTTTATCATTAATCATCAAGATCCACTTAGGGAGGCTAGATGCACTTTTTTGAAATGAACTGTAGGGAAGGCCCCTACGGTAAATACATTATCGGGCAAGAACTCTACAACAAAATGGACTGTACAGAGGGAAGAGAGGAAAAAAGACACTAGATTGAGGCAAGGGGGAATTAAGAAGTGACTCTAGCCCCCTCTGAAAAATAGTTCACAGTTCACATGCATAAGCATGATTCCATCACACATATTTACAGAAGCATTCCATCACACATCATAAATCAGAGAACACACAATACAACATACGTGTAATTTGAACTTCAAACAAATATAATGTATTGAAATAGATGCATTTAAACATTTGACTGATGATTCCACCGGGCTACTGCTGCTTGGAGATTGTTAGGTTCACTGAGATGCGTATCCACGAGGAGGATCGAGGACTGGACTTCTTGTTCCGACATTTGGCTGATGATTCCATCATTCCATCAGCCAAAAGTGCTCTATTCAACAGAGGTTAGTCAATCCAGTGGGAATTGTTTTGTCCATCACCTTGAAAAAGAATATACATTGATTAGGTGAGAATCTCAATATCATCCGAAATGAAGTACAAAGGTTTGAAAGGTTTTTACCTAGTCAAGAGTTTAGATATGCCGAGGATTGAAGTTTGCATGGAGACTGTCAGATTCCTCGAAATACCTATCCACGAGGAGAGCCTGGACTTGTTCCAATATCATCAAAAATGAAGTATAGAGGTTTGAAAGGTTTTTACTAGGTAGAGAGCTCAGATACGCCGATTAGGTTAGCATCACTGGCTTTCACGGTTGCTAGGTATAGGGAAACCCATCTTGTGCACTCGTAGAAGGCGTTGGATGTGTCATCGACTTTTCTTGTGCAATGTCACCGAAATATAACATCATTACCTTTGGGACATCTCGGTGACATTACACCAAGCACTCTTTCAGAAAAAAGTGTCTTGTGCAATGCACAGTGATGTCACAAAGGCGATGGATATGAAGTGAAATAGGCTAGCCTATTTACAAGAAAACTACAGTCACAAATTTAGAGTAAAAGAGAAGATGATTTATAGTATTCAATAACTGTTTCACTACACACTGCAGTCACAAATTTACACATGATGATGAAAAAGATAGCCTCGGACTATAGCCACTAAGATCTAACACTTGTACAATAGAGCAAGTTCTTGTAGAATGAGTTATGGATTTAAGCAAATCCTTAACAGTTTCTACAAGAATTGTTTCACTACACATTACATGAACATTATGCATATGTGGTCATTTTCATCTTTGGCATAAACAATAAACACGATGCCTTAGACCCTAAAACCTAGAAAGTAGCACATCATTGGAGGAGGTAAGGATTCTGAAAGAATACTTCTGAATAATGTCCATACAAATAATAGCACATCACAAGGGTTTAGTGGTGCAGGGTTTAGAGTTGAGTTCGATGCGATTTTAACCTTACCTTGAACCCTTGCGTTGCGAAAAAATTTATTAGTAGGTCTTTTTTCAACATTCGCATAATCAACTAAGGCCTGCAGTGAAGGCATAACTTGTCGGACTAAGAGTTTTACCTTCATAGGGGAGGCAGAAGGGAGGAGAAGGCGGTGCCGGGTGGCCGGGGTGCTGTAGATCCGGTGGCCGACAGGCGTGCATCCTCCCGGCGCTCTAGATCTAGTGGCCAGTGGACGTGCCTCCTCCCGGATCTCTAGATCCGGCGTCTGGTAGGTGCGCCTCCTCCTCGTGTGGTCGGCGGTGCTGGAGCAAATCGACGGAGCGCGAGAGGAACTTGAGGATATGGATGGACTACAGGAAGAGGAAGAAGAGGCGCAGGAGTATGACTTGAGATGGAATGGAGGCGGCACAAGAGATGCCCTCTTATATAGGGAAAGATATGGTTGTGGCATCTTCTCGATTCCCGCACTAAATAAATTTCATATTTTTTCCGGTGATAAGCTCAATGACGAGCCGTTTCCAAAGCCCATCATTGATCACTTTTTTCAGTGTAGTGCAGAGATTGAACTAAACTAAAAATGCGCATGTGCAGATTTCGTTAGTTCAATACTCTGCACTACACTGAATTCTCATACATTCAAACACATAATTTTTTTGATGAACTTCAAACACATAATTCAAGATATATATAATTAAAAAGGAAAATGAATAACTAAAAATTCTCTAGTGGGACATCTTCGTCAAGGGGTTTTGGCAGTAGAGGGTACACCATACGGACCCTAAAGAAGATGACTCGCTCATCGCCCCACTTGACATACTTCGCGTGGAGGGTGATGCGCACGGGGGTGCCCGATCTTCCGTCAGGAAGGGATAATCACAATTGTGGAGAACTCGACGTTGACGATCCGGCTTCCAATTAGAACTGATCCGAACCCTACGAATTGGTTATCAACCACGCACGCACGCGGTTGACCTCGCCAAGAAGGCTTATCCCTGCATGCAAATCGAGAACACAAGCAAGAACACAGTAGAAGCAATCTCACAAACGAGATGATTGTTTGATTACTCGAAGTGGGGTTCTACAAACTGATGAAATCAGCGAGACTGTGATGGCAGAATAATTCTAAGCAAAACCCACCCTAAACAATGACGGCTACCAAGTATTTATACCTAGGGTTTCTGAGAGTTTCACCCTAAACCTGGGCTTAAAACCCGAAACAAAAACAAGGCCCGAAGTGGCCCAAAACGGTGTCGCAGCACCTGACGACTTGTTCTGACAATTTCAATGTCTCTGTAATTATTCATAACGTGGCATCAGATCCATTGGAAAGGTGTCGTTGTTATCTTTCCAACGCATACAAGAACTCTTCAATCGGACTCCGTATGAGAAAGTTATGCCTCATTTATGTAGGTGCTGTCTGCTGAAAACCGAACCGAACTCGAAGTTGAAGTAGAGTCCGTCTTGACTTGGGGCGGCGCCTCATCCTCTTGTGGCTGGTCCAGTGGTGCTTCTCCCATGTTCCTAAGAATCAAAATATCACCATTAAGTAGCATCCCATCCTTAGCCACATAATTATGGATAGCAAGAAACGAACGCACCTCATGATTAAGTCGTCGGGCACGGGAACGGGTGATTGGTCCTTGGATGATAGTGTGGGAGATGTCCTCATCATCCTCCCCTTCTTGAATTGGAGTCGTCCTCGACTCAAGGTCATCTTCTTCTCCCAAGTAAGGCTTCAAATCTGAAATGTTAAAAGTGGGACTAACCCCAAAACCTGCAGGCAACTCAAGCTTGTATGCATTATCGTTAATCTTCTTAACTATCTTAAAAGGACCATCAGCTCGAGGCATCAATTTAGATTTTCTTAGTTCTGGAAATCTATCCTTCCTCAAGTGTAACCAAACAAGATCGCCTGGTTCAAAGGATAAATGGCGCCTACCCTGACTACCAGCAAGTTTATACTTTTCGGTCATCTTTTCAATGTTCTCTTTAGTTGTTGCATGGATTTTCAGAATAAAATCAGCACGTGTTTTAGCATCCAAATGCACATGTTCAGAAGTAGGCAATGGCAAAAGATCAATGGGTGCACGTGGATTAAATCCATACACTACCTGAAAAGGGCTCACCTTGGTGGTAGAATGTACCGATCGATTATATGCAAACTCCACATGAGGTAAACAGTCTTCCCACATCTTAAATTTGTCTTCAAAACAGCCCGCAACATTGTGGATAAGGTACGATTAACAACCTCTGTTTGTCCATCGGTTTGTGGGTAGCATGTAGTAGAAAATAACAACTTAGTCCCCAACTTGCTCCATAAGCTTCTCCAAAAGTGGCTCAAGAACTTCACATCCCGATCGGAAACAATGGTGTTGGGAATTCCATGGAGGCGAATGATTTCCCTGAAAAATAAATCAGCAATATTTGTAGCATCATCGCTCTTATGACAGGGTATAAAATGTGCCATTTTAGAAAATCGATCCACCACCACAAATATACTATCCCTCCCCCACTTTGTCCTAGGTAATCCTAAGACAAAATCCATCGATATATCCTCCCAAGGAACACTAGGAATAGGGAGGGGCATATAAAGACCATAGGGGTTTAAGCGTGACTTAGCTTTGTTGCATGTAGTGCAGCGTGAAACGTAGCGCTCGACGTCCCTCCGCATCTTTGGCCAAAAGAAGTGTGTGGACAGCACGTCTTCTATTTTCTTCACTCCAAAGTGTCCCATCAAACCACCTCCATGAGCTTCCTGTAAGAACAAAAGGCGAATGGAGCTAGCTGGGATGCATAGCTTGTTAGCACGATATAATAACCCTTCATTCAGCACATACTTATTCCATGTTCGACCCTCTCTACAGTTTTCAAAAGCATCTCTAAAGTCTGAATTAATGGCGTATAACTCTTTTATTGTCTCTAGGCCAAAAATTTTATGATCAAGTTGAGATAACATAGTAAATCGCCTAGATAAAGCATCAGCAATGACATTGTCTTTACCCCGTTTTATGCTTAATAATATATGGAAATGACTCTATAAACTCGACCCATTTTGCATGTCGTTTATTTAATTTTGCTTGGCTTCTAATATGTTTCAAGGATTCATGATCAGAATGAATGACAAACTCCTTAGGCCAAAGATAATGTTGCCAAGTTTCTAACACCCGGACTAAAGCATATAACTCTTTATCATAAGTAGAGTAGTTCAAAGTTGGCCCATTCAATTTCTCACTAAAATAAGCAACGGGTTTACCTTCTTGTAGCAGCACTCCTCCTATCCCAATACCACTGGCATCACATTCAAGCTCAAAAGTCTTACCAAAGTCGGGGAGTTGGAGTAGAGGGGCATGTGTAAGCTTCTCCTTAAGCATGTTAAAAGCTTGTTCTGTGCTGGACCCCATTGGAAGGAAACTCCCTTCTTTGTTAACTCGTTCAATGGGGCAGCGATGGTGCTGAAATTCTTCACAAACCGCCGGTAGAATCCTGCAAGTCCATGAAAGCTTCTCACCTGTGTGACAGTTTGAGGGGTCGGCCAGCTCTTGATGGCTTCAATTTTCCCTTCATCCACCTCAATACCCTGTGGACTGACAACATAGCCAAGAAAAGAGACACGGTCCGTGCAAAAGGCACACTTCTCAAGATTATCAAACAAGCGTGCATCTCTCAATGCATTAAAAATAGCACGCAAATGGTTCAAGTGTTCATCATTAGACTTGCTATATATCAAGATATCATCAAAGTAGACAACCACAAATTTTTCAATAAATACTCTTAAAACTTCATTCATGAGAAGCATGAAAGTGCTAGGTGCATTAGTTAATCCAAAAGGCATGACTAACCACTCATATAAACCAAACTTAGTTTTAAAAGCCGTTTTCCATTCATCCCCCAATTTCATTCTAATTTGGTGGTACCCGCTACGCAAGTCGATCTTTGTGAAAATGATAGAACCACTCAACTCATCAAGCATGTCGTCTAACCTAGGAATAGGATGACGATACCTTATTGTAATATTGTTAATGGCTCTACAATCAACACACATACGCCAACTACCATCTTTCTTAGGAACTAAAAGAACAGGAACAGCACATGGGCTAAGGCTCTCGCGCACATACCCACGGTCCAGAAGGTCTTGGACTTGGCGCTAAATTTCTTTAGTCTCCTCTGGATTTGTTCTATATGCAGCACAGTTTGGCAATGTTGCTCCTGGGATTAAGTTGATTTGATGCTCAATACCTCGAATAGGTGGCAGCCCCGGGGGTATCTCTGCTGGAAACACATCCTTATACTCCTGCAAAAGGTTAGTAACAGCAGGAGGCAAAGAACTAGAGGTATCATCAAATGAAAACAACGCTTCCTTGCATATCAAGGCATAGAAAGGAGAATCAAGCTCATTAATATCAATAAGATCAGATTTGGTAGCAAGCATAACACCCCCCTTCAATTTAATTCCCTCAGATTTAGAGCTAGTTACTTTCTTCTCTTTCTTAGTTGGGAAAACGGTGTTAGCAACTTGCTGATTTTCAGATTGCAGTGCACTCTCCTTCTTGCTATTTTCAGCACCCTCTCTCTCACATTGCATAATTTCAGTGGGTGTCATAGGAAGTAAAGTAATTTTCTTTCCCTGATGCATAAATGTGTATTTATTACTTCGACCATGATGGGTGGCATCGGTGTCAAATTCCCATGGACGTCCTAATAAAAGTGAGCATGCTTGCATAGGTACCACATCAAAATCAGCAAAGTCATGGTATGTACCAATGAAAAAGTGCACTCTCGCAGATTGTGTTACCTTAACCTTACCGCTATTGTTGAACCACTGAATATGGTATGGATGAGGATGTGGACGTGTGGTCAAGCCAAGTTTGTTGACCAAGTCTGAGCTCACCAAGTTATTGCAGCTTCCTCCATCAATTATGACGCGAACGCGGCGATCCTTGACAATGAGGTACATTTGGAACAAGTTATGTCGTTGTAGTGTCTCCGCTTGTTCCACTTGAGTGCTCAACACGCGTTGTACAATTAAGGTCTGATATTTCTCTGTGGCGGCCGTGCCTAAAATCTCCTCGCCATCACTTCCCGTCTCATCGTCACCTGCATGGTTAGCCCCAATGGCAGAATCATCCTCAACATCAGTAGCACTAACATACCCACCGTCCTCTGTAGCAAGGAATGTCCGTCGCGGGCTTGGACAGTCCCTCATAAAGTGGCCCTTCCCTTTGCAGTTATGGCAGATAGTCCCGGGGGAGCGGCCCGTGGAAGCAAACCGATGAAGAGCTCTTTACCGGGGCAGGGGAACCTGCTGATTTACTCTTCTCCTCTGGTGCTTGTGACGATGCTGGTGCTGCTGAACGCGCCCTAGACATGTAGGGGGCAGCAGACCGTGCAGGAGGAGGTGGAGCTGACTTGACCGTTCCAGGCATCGATCTTGTGTCGCCGAAGTTGCTCTTTGGCTTTTGCTGCCTTCCCTGCAATTCTTTTTCTGCCAACATAGCAAGCTGGAACAATCTATTGAGAGAGTTATAATCCTTATAGTCAACTATGTCTTGTATCTCACGCCTTAATCCCCCAAAGAATCTTGCCATTTTATCCTCGTCATCCTCAACTACTTCACAATGCAACATTCCTATTTGTAGCTCTTGGTAGTACTCCTCAATAGATCTATTTCCTTGGTTTAAGCGTTGCAATTTTTTACGCATTTCACGTTTATAGGTGGGAGGAACAAATCTACTATGCATAGCGCTCTTTAACCTAGGCCATGTATCCGGTGCTAAACCAGCTTTTACTAATTCATTCCACCAAATGATAGCAAAATCAGTGAACTCACTAGTGGCTTGTCTAACTCTATGAATTTCTGGAACTAGATGGGAATTGAATTTTTGCTCGACTGTCATCTCCCAATCCAAATAAACTTCAGCATCATAGGAACCAGAAAAAGATGGTATACTGAACTTAACATTAGCAATAATCATCATGTGCACGTCTAGGATGAGGATTTGTGTCATTACCTCCCCTACCTTGTCGACGTGGCTGTCGTCATTCTTGATGTGCCGCGTGAGGAGCGGGGCGACCTCCAGCTGGAAGTCCTGCTCTGGCGGCAGCTCGGTCATACTCATCCTCATCTTGATCAGTGTCATCCGGCTCGAGATCCTCCGATTCAGCTCTATCGGAAGGTGGCTGCTTCTCTAGGTTATCTATCCTGGTGATGAGGGTGGCGATACTCCTCTCTATCCTCTCTAATCGATGCTCATTATCTTGGTTGCTCTTGCTAATATTTGCATTGATATCTCGTAGCATCGTTTGAAGCTCTAACTTAGAAACACATTCATCTCCATCATCTTGATGTGCCGCTGGTGATCCTGTCATGGTTAGTGAAAACAAGGAACACACGAATGTATAAAGCTCCTACGAACTACTAGGATGTGGAGTCACTCTCACTCAAGCGTCTAACCACGCTCTTGCAAAGTTCTTACCAACGTAGCAGGTGGTACAACCGGTGGCTTGTTTGTGATACCGTTGAAGACGTGAGTGTAGCGATTGCCGGGTTGAAACTGTACTGATCAAAAGAGAGTGGAGCTTGGAAGGTCAATTTGGTAGCAAGGATTAGCAAAGTTCGACAACAGTTAGTAAAGCTCAATAATAATTCAAGGTACTTGTCTCAGTTGCTGGCCTAAACGTGTTCCTAGAAACGAGCATAGGCACAGAAGTATACCAAAATACCAAGAAACAGAAGTATACCAAGGTTTTTTTCTTCTTCTTCTTCTTCTTCTTCTTTTTTTCTTCTCTTTTTTTCACTATTTTTTCTTTTTTTCTTTTTTTTCACAAAACTGCTCAAAGAATCAAGCGAAAGGGAAAAAACAGACTACCTGGGAATAAAACTTCCAGAACTCTATTTTCCAAGGTGAATTTGGCCTCGAAGATTTTGCCAAAACCGACGAAGTGGGTGGGGATCAGATGTAACTTTTCGTTCCGGTCGTTTTGACAGGTGGTAGAGCTCAAACGGAGTTCGTATGACAAAGTTATGGCCGTTTTACCGAGGCACTATGAATTCGACTCCGACTTGGGTTCAGAGTTGTATTCGGATATCTCAAACCCTAAGTAACGGCTCGTGACTAAGAACACAAGTCTAAACCAGCAACCGGACGTTGACTATGAATCAAAACTCAGCAATACGACACTGTGACAAAATTACAACGGCTCGGAGCTCTCGGACAGTGAAGGTGATATGCCCTAGAGGACTACAATTTTTTTTTGGCTATATCTGGAGTTCTGGGACGATGGCAAAACTAATTGGATACAATGATACCTGACGGGCAACCGAAGCTCTAATACCACTTGATGCGCACGGGGGTGCCCGATCTTCCGTCAGGAAGGGATAATCACGATTGTGGAGAACTCGACGTTGACGATCCGGCTTCCAATTAGAACTGATCCGAACCCTGCGATCGCTACACCACGGCTCCGTTGGTTATCAACCACGCGCGCACGCGGTTGACCTCGCCAAGAAGGATTATCCCTACATGCGAATCGAGAACACAAGCAAGAACACAGTAGAAGCAATCTCACAAACGAGATGATTGTTTGATTACTCGAAGTGGGGTTCTACAAACTGATGAAATCAGCGAGACTGCGATGGCAGAATAATTCTAAGCAAAACCCACCCTAAAAAATGACGGCTACCAAGTATTTATACCTAGGGTTTCTGAGAGTTTCACCCTAAACCTGGGCTTAAAACCCGAAACGAAAACAAGGCCCGAAGTGGCCCAAAACGGTGTCGCAGCACCTGACGACTTGTTCTGACAATTTCAATGTCTCTGTAATTATTCATAACATGGCATCAGATCCATTGGAAAGGTGTCGTTGTTATCTTTCCAACGCATACAAGAACTCTTCAATCGGACTCCGTATGAGAAAGTTATGCCCCATTTATGTAGGTGCTGTCTGCTGAAAACCGAACCGAATTCGAAGTTGAAGTGGAGTCCGTCTTGACTTGGGGCGGCGCCTCATCCTCTTGTGGCTGGTCCAGTGGTGCTTCTCCCATGTTCCTAAGAATCAAAATATCACCATTAAGTAGCATCCCATCCTTAGCCACATAATTATGGATAGCAAGAAACGAACGCACCTCATGATTAAGTCGTCGGGCATGGGAACGGGTGATTGGTCCTTGGATGATAGTGTGAGAGATGTCCTCATCAGAGGGGCTTCACGACGCTCCTGTCCTTCAGCAGACGACGAAACACCCCGGCTCGTACTCTTCGAGTTTGAATTTTATCACAGGATACTTCTTCGTAAGCACACAATGAATGACTTGCCTGCTAGTACAGGTTCAGTGTAGGCACAAAGGAGGGTGCCATCCGTTTCCTCATAGCCACATTTCATGGCTTTGAATGTCATGCGGTAAAGACACACTGTCAAGTTGTCGTAGGAGCCTACATACTTCACCGGTGATGGAGGACGTGACTCCCTCTTGCGCTTCCCAGTGCCAGAAGAGCTACCCGTAGCTGCAGTAGTAATGTGATCGATTGAGCACAAGATAGTAAGGGCTAAAGCTTTAGGAGCAGGAAGAACAGAGGGAGTGTGCGGTTGCAGAGAGAATGACGAAGAGTAGGAAGACGTACGTACGTGTTAATATATATAGACCCGAGAGCGACTCTTTGTTAACCAGTGTGACTCACCGTGTTCTAAAAACTGTCACCCGCCGGGTACTAGCATGACTCTTCGTTCTAAATACTGTCATCGCTCGCTGGCGTGCCCTCCTTGTATACTGCGCGACTCCTCGTTTTTGCGAGACTCCTCATTTCTCAACTGCAGGACACATGTGCAATTAAGAGAGATCAACAACGAGCTCCAACCATAGCCCGTCATTGATGATAGTTCACACGTGTGCCACGGCTCCCCCTATGACAGCTATCAACTATGGGTTCTCTGGCCAGCCTGTTGTTGATGACAAGTTCCAGAACTCATCAAGCACTATGTTGTGGAAAGTTCATTTCTTTGCATGCGTAAAAACATCATAGATTCAAACAAAAAAGGAAAACATAATTCAATACATAACAAAAGGCCTCTAATGTGAGGAGAAAACATAGTTCAGACATTACATATCTACTAATACTAGGCTAATTCATAATGCGAAGAGGAAAATAAAAACTAAAAGTTCCCCAATGGGAGATCTTCGTCCATAGGGTCTGACATCAGAAGGGAGACCGTAGCAACTTTTAAGAAGCTTGCACGCTCAGCACCGCACCGGATGTACTTCACGTGGAGGCGCCGGATGACTGATTTGTTCTCGCAGCGAACAAGGATATGCTCTGGCTTGTGGTGAGCTTCGAGGACAAATGGTGTAGCCACGAAATGTTCTATAGGATACACTGGACGACGTAGGCGCCGGAATATTGCATGGGGTCGGGGATGGCAAGAAGGAGGGTGTCCTCTGTGTCTGCAAAATTGGAGAACTCCAGTGCATCTATCGTGTCGTGGGAGAGCGCCAGGTTGATGCACGCGTTGTACTCGCGGATCAACGAAGTAGGAGGCGCCGGCAACGCATCCCTCTTTCGCTTCCCGAAAGAGCTACCCACAGTGGCCATTACACAATCAACATGAGAGAGCGGCTGGCTTTTGGGTTAAGGAAGAGGAAGACGAGAGAGCACGCGGTTGTGTTGAGAGGTCACAAATCTTGTGGTTATATGGGTAGCCCTTCATCTTCTTCATCGTGCAACTTCCGAGGAGCATCCCAATGATGGGTTGAAATGAAGTCCGTCATTAATGACTCTCACTGACGGGTGGCCCAGCTACCCATTATTGATGATGACAATTATCAACCATGGGTCACGAAGTAGACCGTCATTAAGAGTCATCAATGACAGGTTCTACATCTGGCCCGTCATTGACAATTTTGGCAGGAAGGCACGCGGGCACCTGGTGAAGTTATCAATGATGGGTTCTTCCTCTGCCCATCATTAACACTAAGTTTCATTGACAAAACAAGGATACCCAGCGTTGAGGTGGATCATGGATGTTGGTTTCTCTAGAAGTGATAGGACCAAAGCCCATATTATTAACAATTCATAGATAAATCTCAGTGGCCCATTAATTGTAAGGCATGTGTAAAATCCTTAGTCTCATATTGCTAGTGGAGGTGGAAGGACAGTAACATATAACGTTGGGTGTGTCACACCTCCTTGTAGCATCGAAAAAAGGAGAAACAACACGTGTGCTCACTCACTCGCTTGTTCGCATCACCACGCCCCACGCATGTCATGTCCGTGCCCGAGGGGAGCTCGGGCCGGCCATGCCATGGCTCGTGGCCAAGAAGAGCCATGTTTTGCCAACTGGAAAGGGAGGCACATTCATTATGGTTGTAACGTCATGAGGACACAGAACACAATGTTCTCTTCTTCCCTCGCGATTGCCTCTGTTTCATTTGCCGCGTTGCATCTTTAGGCTGCTCTGTCCCGATTGTGTCATGCACCGTTTGCCAAGAGAGCGGGTCTTCAAAGCCTTCGTCCCTTGAGAGTGTGCACTCCATGGGATGAATAAGGTTTTTGGGAAGCAATGATCATCACAACTGCTCGCTGTTCGTCTACTTTCACGACGTCCCATTCGTCTACTCGTCATTTGTTTGTCTACTTCCATGACGTTCTATTTGTTTACAACTGCTACTTCCTCGATGTCATCTTCATCTTTGTTATCATGGTGTCAGTGAAGAAAATCGATCCATGAATCGTCAACGCCAACGCCTCTACTTCCCCTATCGAAGCGGTAGGTATAATATGAACTCTCTTGTCATATTCCTAAAAACTATGTAGCATGTATGTTTGGTTTAGATATGCTAAATTGCTTCTCGGTAATTACTAGCATATCTAGGATGTACGTGCCATGCTCACATATTAATATAGCAATGCTCATAGTCATAATCTATATGTAGATTAAAATAACCTAAAAAGTGCTAATTATTCCAACAAAATTCTACGACCATGTTTTCGTTGGTGCATAATTGAAGTCTTCTTGAATCTTAAGGTGTCATTCTTGTCGGAGCCTAACGCATGTTTACTTCTTTGGTCAGGATATTATTGTGGACAATGTCTCTCTTAAGATATTTGTGGCTGATTTAAAGTTAATCCCTATTACCTACTACCATGTCATTTAAATGTTCATATATGAGTTATTAGGTTTCTTAGTAAAGAATGATCATCATAGTAATGATGTAATTATCAGGTCATTTAATAAATAGTGACCAACATAGTAGTGATGTAGTTATCAGATTGTTTGGGAAATCATTACCAATATAGTAGCAACATAGCATCTTGGTAAACAATTATCACCACTACCAGGTTAGTTTGGTAAATAATTACCACCATAATAGTCATGTTATTACCATGTTGTTTAGTAAATAGTTATCCATCAGCCGTTTCAATTCTATTTATTATGTTATGCTTTTCAACAAGTTGTTTTCATGTGTTGCCTAAATCCAACAATTTGCCTTTTATGTGGATGCGGTGTACAAATGTGTCAGGTCCACCACCTTGCAACATTGTCTAGGTTCCAGCTCAACATGATTTGCTCTTCAAGGTAATGGATGTGAAGATAAGTGTGTGTTTGGCCCTTTTGTCAGGACATCTCCAGGTGGATCTTTGATGTTCCGCTAATTAACTTAGCATAGCTCATTATTTTATTATACCAATTTTAATGATTGTGGATTAGATGCACATTTCAATTCTGTTAGTACAACATAAGCTTGTGCATGATATACTTTTTAGATAATCAATTATTGCTCTACTATGCTAATCTTTTGTGCATATGTATTTTTGTGGCTGCCCCATTTATCGTTTGTTGAAAATAATACTCATTAAGCATATGCATTCACGTCTTTTTTTGTTTATGCCTAGTAATTGTAGATTAAATGCATGGTAATTTCAAAATCAACTGGTTGATAATTATGTATTAACAGTCTAATAACTTTCAGTTATAATTTGCTAATGCTTTTAGCATATCTCGTATGGTAAATACACTACACTGAATATCAAACCATTGCAACTAGCATAGTTACCACGAATTAGTTTTGAGAATGTTCCAACCATCTAGTAACTTTACATAACTTGACATGGTAACTATGAAACCAAAGACCTGGTAACTATCAAACCATTGCAACTAGTGTCGTCACTAGGAATGAGTTTTGAGAATGTTCCAAACATCTAGTAACTTTAAATAACTTGACATGGTAACTAGGGTCTGACTATAAAACTAAAGACCTGATAACGAGGGTCTGACTAGAACATATGGTTAATACATAATTCTAAATAAAGTGGTTTGGTAAAATATACTAAAAATTTTGGTATAATGTTTCTGCATGTGGAAGAGGCAATAGGCTCCACCAACTCGAGAATACAGCTGGCAGCCATGAGGCAATCCAATAGCCATTGTTGCGATGACTACAAGCAAAACTTCTAGGTGAGACCAGGTATGCACATAAAGGAAACAACAACAAGAAATCATCATAGGCTTTTTAGTAACTGTGTACGCTCGTAAGGAAATAAAATCACGAGGAAGTGTTGAGTAGTAACATGGCTACACGGTTAAACCTCAACATGGTCTAGTCGCTCTCTAACTAAAAGGTCAAAATAATATCATTCAAATATTTTAAGTGAGATCTTGTTTTAAAAATGTCATCGCAAGAAACTAACAAATCGTGCGTGATTGGATGCTTAGTTGAAAGCGAAAAATTTTAGAATTTTATAGTTTGAAAACAACATGCACGTACAACTGCTTTTGTTGGTCTACTTGATTCTATGAGGTATCATGGGCTTCATCGCACGAAGACATTGGCGGCAACTTTTCACCTGGAAAGGTAGCAGCCAATGGTCCTCTCATCGTTAGCATATTCGTGCGGTGAGTTGCACATAGCACAGTTTGAACGTTCAGTAGGTAAGTCTAACGGGCATAGCGTTGTCGGGTAGTTGGGCACTTTTAAGAAGAGGCGAAAGGGAGGCGACCAGGGTTTCCTCGTGTTCCGCCGGCGCTGCCGCGGGTTCCCTCTCCCTCCGCCGGCCGCTCCGGTGGCGGGAGGGTGGGGGAACCCCGGATTTGTGCGCCCGGCGTGTACATAGTAGGGTTAGGGTTGTGGTCGTCACCGACTGGTTTGGGGCAACGGCGGCGGAGCAAATAAGGTTTCGTCGGCTCTCCCCAGATCGATGGTGTTCTTCGGAGCGGCGTCGAGGAGCTGGAGGTTGGGGCGGCGTTGTCTTCTCTCTGGCCAATCCGGCCAGCAGGACTGGAGTGCCTGGGCTTGGTTGCCAGTGCGGCGGCGGCGACCTTGCCAATGGGCTTTTGTCCTCCGGTTCCGCCGCCGCTACGGCGATGGTTCCCTCCTCCATCGTTCGTCGATCCGTGGGGTTGTGTTGGAGGTTCTCGTCGTTTGTTGCCTCGGGCAGCGATGTCCGTTTGCTGAGAGTGCAGGTGGTTCTGGCGCAGGGTTGGCGGTTGTTTGGAGGCGGATCTGGCGCTCTTCCGTGACGTCGTCGCTGGGAGTGGACGGATCTGGGGCTCGAGTTGCACGGGGTGATTCTCCGGCTGATGTGCCACAGAGGTTTGTGCTCCTCCAGTTTTGGTGGATGCTTTTTTCGGCTCTCAAACCTTTGCAGCAAAGGTGCGATGACGGCTCTTCGGCGAGCGGATCCAGTCTCTTCATCCTCCGGCGTGCGTTCCGGCGGCGAAGGAGGCTGGCAGCAGGCATGGGTGCTTTTTCAGCTTCCTCCCGAAGGACCTGGGTGTTATTTTCTTTTTGTTGGGGGTGTGTTATGCTAAAGCGTTTGGACACCTGTGTTCTCTGGAGTTTTCCTTACTCTAATATATTGCAGAATTTTCTCAAAAAAGAAAAGATCTCTGCATTGTTCATATTGTTTCGAAAATGCCACCCAGCTCTTCTACAAAACTCAGAGATTTGCTACTCTGTTATTAAACAATTGGGCCACCCCTCTTTCTTTTCTCGGAAGCAAGGGATTCTCTAGTGTTCAAGCTCATGGCCTGTTCTTCTTAACTGGACTAGGAGGGCCTAGTTTTGGATTCATTCCTCTTGGACTGTTCCAACAAGTTTAAGCGCCAAATCGAGTCTTCTACCAGTCAGGCCCAAGTCTAACTGACTAATAGAAGCAGTCTGACAAATTGTGTGTGCTGTAAGCCACAAGCCCATAACTGAAGGTGCTCTTTCTCTCAACCTACAAAAGGACAAAATCCTCTCCAAAGAAATCAGAAATTATTAAATTTTTGTGCAAATTACACTGTTCGTCTGGTTATTCTAGTTACCGAAACTCGCAAGCTTTGCCAATGCTTGGCTCCCTTAATCAACCGCACTCACTGCGTGCATTGCAGATGCAGGGAACTGAAAGCCTCGAATCTACCGCACAGGAACGAACAAACAGTGTTACACACGGACTGCACAGGATTCTGTCCACGCAAGTTGCCAAGAACAGACCGTGCCGTGCAGCGTCCGGATCACATCTGAGAATTGGCCGGCAACATATGTGAGTCAGCAGCGTCCTGACACTCACTTCCCAGTAGAGGTAGAGCGCCTGCCAAGGGATAAAGGGATAAGGCGATAAGCTGTCAATTTTCTGTTCCGGATATATACGTCATTTACTACACTGTACCAAGCGCCGTGTACACGCGACCAGGTTCTCCTGCAGTCAGCTGAGATCAAAGACTAGGGCAGGAACAGCTACCAAGAAGACCCTGGCTGCCATTGTCGTGCTTGATGGAGTTTCTCGCAAGTTGTCCCTTTTAGTAGAATGTATGTACGAGTATTTATATTTTGGGGTATCCCTTGCAAAATAGAGCCGGTACGCATTCGGTGTCATAGCACCGTATCTGTCCTTTACTTTAACAAGTTGCATATATCGTTTATGCTTCATAAGATTTTTTGAGAGGAACAGATTATATTCCTTCAACAGCACGATCGCCAACCACCAAACGACGAACGGAGTTGGAATTGCATCATACCAGATCCAATTTCGAATTCGCAAGCTCATGCGCTACAAGATTACAACCAAGAGCGAGGGCAATACTTAATATCAACATAGGAACCATGCGCAACCATGAATGATTTCGCCCTAGGAGGGCCCACCCCACCCAAGAGCGCTTATGTCGTATGGGAACTCTTGGCTGGAAACAATCCTTATGGTTTTTATATCCGGTTAGAATAATAAGAAAGAATCAAAGTCCAGGTTGGTTGGTGAGCCTAGTGATAGGAGACTATCTAGCTTGGTTTGGAGAGCACCTGTTGGGTTTAAGATTCATTTTTTGCAAAATGTTACGGCCTAAATGCTGAACTATTGACCCTACTTGTTCGGATGGGTGTTCACCCCCAAAGTGTTCCCGGCCTGCATGCATACATCCGTAAGTAACTTAGTGCAACATGGCAAATTTCATTGAGAGGAATCAGCAAAGAAAAGAAATCTTCTCCGGGTGATCAAGTTCCTTTCAGCTTCGGTCTGGGCCACGTCTTTGCTTTCTTCCTTTGCATCCGCTGCTAGATAAGCTGTTCCCGAGCCCGATCCTTATTCTATTGAGGTTGTGAACTAATTCCTATCTTTTGACTTTACCACAACATCTGCTAAACCTGATCCTGATTCGGATTCAGTTATTAAACCCGAGCCTTCTTTTTCTTTTCTATTGTGAAAGGAGTAATCGTGTAGTATCATTTTTCACCAGCCTATAAGATAGCCCGACCGGCGAACAGTCCTTTTTACAAACTTGAACCCTTTCTTTGACCGGAGCAGAAATGGAGGATATGTTGCATGTTTGGGATGGCCCTCCTCCACCTCTCAGGACCTTATTGTTTGCAGATGTAGCTGGTGTTGGGGTTCCCTCCCCTCTAGATGGGCCAATCGCTTCTCTCTTCTTTCCTGAATGATTCTCTCTTTGTCTCCTTTCTTGGGCTCATATCCTAGCCCGAATCTCTCATCAGCAGAAGGGAGTTCCACTGGGGCGAATATTCGTTGCAAGTTCTTGCCCAATCCCTTGCCTTTCTGATATGGGCTGTTCAACATAAATCTTGCTACCATCTTCGAAGCTTCAGACATCTTTGGGCATAGTGGAACCCTCAGAAACAGAATTAGCATTCAAAATTTCGAGTGACTGGAAGGAAGTCTCAATAGCTTCTTCAGCGGCTTCAATATACGGGAATGCAGCAGGTTTAGTGACAAACAAAGTGTCTTTTTTACAGTTACCACATGGCCCTCAACAGCATACTTTACTCTTTGATGCGGAGAAGACGGGGCAGCACCAGACGTGTGAATCCAAGGCCTTCCAAGCAGCATACTATAAGCCGGGGCATGAGTCTATTCTGTGACCATACATTCCGCAATGGAAACAGACTGGATGAAATCCCTCATACTCAATCCTTAGACTTGACTAGAGGAATCTCACTATCAGGAACCCCTAATGGATTGGGTGCACTAAATCCGCGAGGGCCATTGCAGTTAGGATTGCAGCCATAAGCGTTGCCGTAGCGCTAGAGCCTGCCGGGAGAAAAGAAAGTCTCATGGGTCTCTCCGACTCTGATTAGTGACATAGAGAAGAAGAGAAGATTTTGTCCATTTTAGCAGATAAGATAGCAGCAGAAGACATTTTTTCCATTCCTGCTTGAGTGCTTTCCTAAAGCAGCCTAAACAGGATCAATAGAATATCACACATGCGCCATTACTATGCCTCACGTTCTAGTTCTAAACGCAAGGAACTTACATATATTAGTATAAGAATAGGAAAGGACCTAGAGCGGTAGATCCGCTCATCCTGGCTTCGAATCCTAGTTCAGTTGCCACGGGAACCTTAGCGCCGCGTGTGTGTTGTGGGAAGGTCCTCCAAGAAAAAGAAAGAGGCATAGAAAGAGTGACAAAGCTCAATCCAAAACATGAAAGCGGAATCACAACTGTCTCACGAAAGAAGGGTCTCAAGCAGTGTGTTCATGGTCACTCCAAACATAGGATTTTCGGCATATACTCTTGAAGAGTAGCTTTCCCTTTCCGTGCGCAGAGGGGATAGATTAAGTATTCATCTGCTGGTAGAAGGCTTGAAGGTTTAGCGTAACCCAGAATAACCTGTTGGAGGAATAACCGCTGTTAGGTGCCTAGCCTGTAATGCTTGCAAAGTCGCTAGGCGGGGTGATAAGATGAAAAAGGTAGTTATGTGCATTTCAATAGGCCTACTTGCCTTAAAACTAGACCCCCTGGGGAAAAGCCCACTCCGTCCGTAAGACAAACTCAAGGAGGCTGACTTGACCAGGAAGCCAGTCTTGTAATAGTAAAAGCAACCTATCGCGCTGGGTCACCACTCCTTTCAGAGTAGCCCACAACCCATGATATGGTATATGGCTAGACTGTCTAGGGCTCCAGCTATACCTATATATAACTACCAACTGGGACAAAATTCGCCCTACGCGGAGTATATAATCGGCTACCGTATATTTAGCCCTTGACATATGACATATAAATGATATTGAACAAACCTAGAAAGACTCTGGTGATGGATAGAGGCGGATGCGCCACCACTGCTTTAAACAACCGCTTATGTTCTTCGTTATCGCCATTGCATAAAGGCGTGGTTCATCCTCTAAGATAGAAAACACCACAACTTTCCAGGGTCAAGTGCAGGTAGAAAGACATCCTTCGTTACCGCGCTGAAACAACAACAATTCCTGCAAAAAAAATCTGCTTTCCTATCAAGTAACGCCTTCTCCACTTGACTCCACTGGTCAAGAACTCTGGAGCTTCATCCGAGATCCTTCCCAAATGAACATCCTAGCCCAGTAACAATATCTTATCTCTTCCCTGTTGAAAGCCTAGAAAATCGAAATTTTTTCTAAATATCAATTGATGAAGACGATTTTCCTCATGTTTCTATCGTTGTGCTGTTCTACCCACAGCTTATCGATAATGAATTCCTTTCATTTCCTAGATCTCTTGTTTTTAGAAAACGAAAAGCAAGTAGAAAAAGATAGGTGTAAAGCCTCCGATTCTCCTTTCGAGAACTTAAATGCAAAGATAAGGCGAAAAGCCTTTGCTTCTTCTTTCGATTGGATAGAAGCTCATACTTGACTTCAACAACAGGTTTGGTGTTGATGTGTCCAAATCCCATGCTCCTACGCCGGGTTGATTGATGTGTCAAAGACTAATGCTCCTTCTAAGGTTGATAAAGGTAAAGCAGTGGCCCAAGAACCCACTACATCTAAGCCCAAGTCCAAACAAAACTAGACCCAAGAATGCTGGAATGAGAATCCTTACCCGTGACGACCATGCATACTTTTCTGACCTATGTATGCCTTTCCTCGCCTACTTCGTTCTTGCTTTCCGTTTCCTACTATTTTCAAGTTTCAATTTCGAAAGAGAGACATAAAGTGTCAATTTACTTTCTTTTCATAAAGTCAATAAATAGTAGTAATTCTTGCTTTTGAAAAAGCATACGAAGACAGCCTGCACCAACATTTTATTTTACGACATATGACATTGCACAAAAAGCTGCAAAGGACATAGTTTCGTCGATTCACCGGCACGAATAGCATTTCCTACATCCCCAGCATGGAGTTCCAGATTCCTTGATCAAGATGACACATTCCTGGTACCACAAACAAGGAAGCTAGCTTTTCTAGCGTTGGCAGGCAAAGGTAAGTAAGCTAAAACATGGCAGTCTGAAGACTTGTCTGAAAGCTGAGTGCTTCAAAAGGATTGATTTGCTAGTCTCGGTCAGTTGAATCAAAAATGAACAGAGATTTTATTTATGCGTAGATTAGTGTTCTCCTCCGGGCCAGTGTTGAGACTTTGAGGCATAGCCCAGGTGCTTTTAGCGAAGCCGAAAGGTGGTTCCGTCGGGAAAGAAGAATATCTCGTCATACCAACTATATGCTTTGTTCATGTCTGCCATTTCGTTTATCATAGGGGCGCGCAGCGAAAACGTGTCCAAGAAAGAGGTAAGGCTTTCCATAAGTCAGAAAGAAACCTTCTTACTAGCAGGTTGTCCTTTCTTCGCCTATTCTATCTAAGACCAGATTTGTCGGCGCAAGAGTGCTCGATCAGTGACCTCCTACGCACTGCCGGCTTTGGGCATACTAGCTCGCTACGGAAGAGAATGAAGATAAATAAGGTGAATGTAACGTAGGGCATAACACATAGAAAAGCCCTTTTTATCCACGGTATGATTGTTTTCCTATTGACTTGTCTTTCTGCTATCTTGAAATAGCAGTTATTGTCTTCCTGGTCAGCTTTCGACGAGTGACTCTTGGTTGCGGGGCCAGGGGGACCTACTATCTACTTAACCACTAGGCAAAGAGGAAGGACCAGTCTCTTTCTTTCAGCTTTGAACGGAAGCCCATTTTTCGGTAATATCCCTGCTGGAAAAAGAAACAGTCCTGGTTTAAGAAAACTAGAGGAGCTGGAAATAGGATTTCTGATCTGGGAATTGCTAGTTTCTGAGGGAAGGAAACTTTAGGTTAAGAAATCAAAGCCAAGCTGGTACAAACATTTCCCATAGTGGTTATGGTTGCTAATGGTCAGAACATAATCAGTAAAGCAGTGTATCGGAGGGGGTACCTGGAAGGTGCAAGGAGTGGAATTTGAAGCTAAACTGAGGCTGTTGCCACTAGTTGCCTATGACATGGTGCTAGGAATGGATTGGTTGAATACTCCGCTGGGGAACATGAAGGTGAATTGGAAGGAGAAATACATGTCTTTGGGGAAGGTTCATTGGTAGAAATCAAAGGGGTAGCAAGCTCAATGGCAGGAGAGCAGCGTGGTGTAGCTCCCCTTGGTTGCAAAGAGAAAACGTGTAGTTAAGTATGCGAGGAGTGAATCAATAAGGTTCCACGGTTCAGTACTCTAATTGATCAGTTAATAGCAATTATAGACTCTCATTCAATTGAAATAATTGGAAACAATAGCAAGGGTAGTATCTGCCTGACGTCTTTCATCTATTAATCCGTAGGAAAGAAATAAGAACCCGACGCAAGTAAATAGAAACTTCAATCTAATAGGGCGTAAGGTGAGGCCACGTTGCTTGGTCCCATTACCTGAGGATTTGATCCCCTCAGGCGATGAAGGACACAACTTCAACACGCAGTGTTTTATGGAACACTCGAGATGGCAAAATTGTAGTCAGAAGTTCGAAGCGCCGTTACCAGGTTTGTAGCGCCCGTGTGGCCATCTCAACATTGCATTACCCATGTATACGGACTTTACATCATATATCTTCCTGTTATAAAATAAGAGGAGGATGGTGGAGATAATTTAGATAAATATCCTGTTATAACGATCTCGTGGGTTTCTTGACTCCTCAAATACTTGCCTCCCCTACCTCCTATTGAATCTAGATGGTCTCTTTATGATCACACACGTGTGTCAGCTGTAACCTACTCGGAGACTCCTCTGACTAGTTGCTACCTACTCGAAGGTGGGATACAACCTACTTGGGATCGTGGATACAAACTACTCGGGTGGTTGGCAAATGCTTGAAACAAGAGAGATTTTGTGCAGCTCAACGTTCCGCTGCTTTTCTTGTTTCATTCACCTCTTATTGAAAGGGAAACAACAACTAACCGCCATGCTAAACTTGCGGCATGAGTGCGGATCAAACGTTCAGTTAGCAGGACGTGCCCCTAGACATGGTCATGCACATCTCAAGCTCCTACATGCACGGCCGCACAAGTCGCGCCGTGCGCACTACTGCTATAGAAACAGAATGCGAGAAAACACACAAAAAAATACATGTGCACAAAGTTTACTGACAACATGCTTGACCTCAAGCGGCCCTATTCAGACCCTACAAAGCTTCACAAGAATCTTGTAAAACTCGCTTCTAGGGCCTTGCGGGGCCTGTTTTCCCTCTCGTCTTGCGACCAGAGCCCACCAATAAGCACAACCACCATCCGGTGGAGCACTTCGTGCGCACCAGCTCCACCCATCCCTGCTGGTGGCGTCGCCCCGAACCAGTAATTTCGAACAGAAAAAGCTCAAGAAATGGAGCATTAGGATCATGAGCTGCCCTGTGAGGTAGAAAATAACCAAAATCCATGAACAAAGCATTAAGAAAAGTTCAAATCATCACGGCCATGAACAAAACAAAAAAACAAATCTATGAACAAAGCATCAAGGATCCGATGACCATGGCATGTAGGTTGCACAAATGAATGCGGTGGCAACGTACTTGTGCGACCAAGTGAGCTGAAGTGCTGGGAGCATGCAGCAGCGGTTGTGTAGGCACGTGCCGTAGTGGCACTGGTCGAAGGCGTCGTACGTGGGCTACACGAGGTCAGTGCACTTGAGTATCTAAGCACGAAGACCGGCGTCGTGCGTTCGGACCCGTCTCCGATCGCCACGTCGTCACCATCGCAAACCGCACCTGCGAGATGTGTTTGCTGGATCTGGCCACTCCGTCGATGGTCCTCTCGGTGCGTGCGTCACCGGCTGCCGTGGTCGCCAGATCCGGCCGCTACGTCAGAGCGACGATCTATGAGCTCTATGGCAGCCAGGATCGGGAGTTCTGACGCCGGGAGCGATATTGCAAGGTTTTCTTCGGGTAGGGCAACGGGGATGGGACGGAAGCGGTGAGACGTGTGGGGAAGGAGGATGGCAAGGGGCACTAGCAGCAGTGGCCGCCTGACGAGATTGGTGGCGGAGGCGGAGAAGGAGGAAGGGGAACAATGGCAGGTAGTAGCAGCCTCTGCTAGTGCGTAGGAGTCACTGTGAGAGAGAAGAGGGAGTGAGGTGCAAGAGATGATGGTTGATTTGGCCGGAGCCGAGCGACGAAGGCGGTGGTGACCAAATCGTGCGAGAGAGAGGCAAAGGAGTTGCTGCCGTAGCATGTGAAGGAGTAAGAGAAGAGAGGTAAGGCCGGGGCCGGCTAGGGTTAACCCTAGTCGGATTAGGCAAGATGGGCCAAATATTGAGGGAGTGAGAGAGATAAATCAAGTGGGAGCCGACTTCCTAACTAGATTGGGTTAAATGAGCCAAGTGGCTTTAAAAGAAAGGATTTATTTCTCTCCAACCAAGTATATTTAAGATATCACCCAAATATGAATATGGTTTAAAATTCTCTAAACTATATGTAATTTAAGCTCAATTTTATAAGTAGAAATTCTCACGTGTACTCCCTAAAGATATTATATTCAGGTGGTTATGTAAGTCAACTAAAATAATCCACATATAATCATAGATATTTTAACAAGAGGAAGTCATACAGATATTAAAATTCAAAGAATTTCATGCATACATCCATATCATTTTCATATATGTTTATTTTGTGAGGAAAAAATATGTTGGGAATGACTACAGTTAAGATTATGTACATGATATGTTGTTATCTTTTTTGTTATTTGAAACAATAGATATGACCACTACACAACGGCCATGCAAAGCCCATAGCGATATAATACAATGCGAGAAGAACAGTCACAATAATTGTGAGAAAAATATGGCACTACTACAGAACCGATTTGTCCAGACTGTTCGGAAACACCGGGCGGGATGGTTTTTCGAACCGTCTGGCCGAAACAGTTAGGACAAATCATCTTTGTGCAGACGGTTATTGAACCGTCTGTACAAATAATTAGTACAGACAGAGGCAAACACGAACCGTCTGCACAAATGGACCGAACAGTACGTCGAAAGCATTTGTACAGACGGTTCCATCCACAAAACCGTCTACACAAATGACTGAACAGTACGTTGAAAGCATTTTTCCAGACGGTTCCATACCTAGAACCGTCTGCACAAAGAATTTGTACAGACGGTTCTATCCCTGGAACCGTCTGGAAAAATGCTGTGGGGGGGGGAACCATGCTGCCGCGGCAGCGGAAACATGTGTTTCTGCTGCCGCGGTAGCAGTCTGGTTGTACAGAGGGCGCTGCCGCCTGCTGCCACGGCAGCAGAAACATACGTTTCGGCTGCCGCGGCAGCCGTGCGGCAAGGCGGCGTTGCTGCCACCTGCTGCCGCGGCAGCGGCATTGGCTGAATCCGCTGCCGCGGCAGCCGTGCGACAGGGCGACAGTGCTACCGCCTGCTGCCACGGCAGCGGAAACAGAGGTTTCGGCTGCCGCGACAGCCGTGCGGCAAGGCGGCGTTGCTGCCACCTGCTGCCGCGGCAGCGGAAATGGCTGATTCCGCTGCCGCGGCAGCAGTGCGGCAGGGCGACGGTGTTGCCGCCTGCTGCCGCGGCAGCCGTGCGGCAAGGCGACGTTGCTGCCGCGGCAGCGGAAACTACCGTTTCTGCTGTCGCAGCAACCGTGCGGCAGGGTAACGATACCCGGTGCGGTACAGACACACAACATGTAGATGTTATGGCTTAGCATTCCTAAACCCTAGAGCGGTCCTGGCGCGGCAGTGAGAACGGTAGAAACAAAGTGACATAATGGCAGGCATAGCATGCACAGACACACAATGTACGCATTGATCTTAGACATAGCATTCAGAAACAAACATTAAACGTTATTCTCAACCACAAAGTCATTCACATGCATTACTAGGGAAAAAAAACTCTCAAGTCATTGAGGAGAAACATTTTGAGGACAATGGAATTCTCCGGTTTCCTTCAACACCTCTCTAAAAATGAAAGCTATTAACTGTTTTTGAACAAAGCGGACGCCCTCCGTATCGAGCTCATATGTAGGGAACTTAAAACTCTGCAGAAGGAATTTAAATAGCTAGGTTAGGCACGACGTCCGAACGATGAAAAATGGAACTACATAGTGTAATGACACTAACCGCCACTTCTACCGGACTAGAGTGAACGATCTGCGCCATGTATGTCGCGACATAGTATCCACAGAGATTGTTGCCCGGCGGCTGCTTGTGGCACTGTAGAAATCATGGTTACGTGCAGGGTAATTTAGTTTTACCGAATACATATTAGAACGTGCGAGGTGATTATTCTTGGGCGAGGGAGGAATTATTACCGGGAAATGAAATCAGTGTCTTGGTTCGGTTCGTGGTGTTTTCACAAGCCCCCCTTGTCAACATACTTCTTGAACGCCCCGTCGAGCACCTTCGTCAAATTTGCGTACTTCTCTGGTGGGTAGTCCTTGGAGTCGAAGTACGTGGCATGTAGATAGTCTGGCTCGAGCACGACGAGCATCCAGTGGAAGTCATAGTTGTACGGCAGAAGAATGACGCGCTTAGTAGAGTGAATGAGCATGACGTCCCCAATGTATTCCTCGACCTCGTTCGGCTGGAATTGGACCATTGTGCATACGACCACTTGTGGATCGAGGAATCCGATATTAAGATTTTCTGTCCTAGCCTCTTGAATCATATGTCTACACATAGAAGTAATGTCATTGAAAGAGCGTATCAATAAGTTAGGCAATGTAGTTAGCTTAAACAGTGATTGAGAACACTTACAGTGTCCAGCATCTTAATAGGCTAACATCGAGGGCGTCATGACGTAGAGGTCGGCTAAATCCGAGAACTCGATGGTAAAGATTCCACCTGGATGGAGGAAATGTTTCCGCTTGTACATGGCGCAGATATTCTGAGGAAGCGCTCTCTCCTCGTTGGACCTCTTCATGTAAAATTCGTGCACAATCTGAGCTGCCCAACCAAGTCGTTCTAACGCCGCCCGTGTCACTAGCGGCTGCCTTTCCGTGTAGACTCTTATCTCGGGCTCTTCGTCTACCTCTTTGCCCTTGGCCGACTTCGTGCTATTTCTGGTGGCCCTACGCTGAGGTTGAGGAGTCGTTTTGGCAGTCTGCTGGCTAGATCTGCTAGATTGCCTGGATTGTGCTGAAGCGGATTTCACCTTCGGTGGAGGAGCACGGAGTGAGAAATCCGGACCGTAACGTACCGGAGACAGGGGCCGTGCAGGAGGTGGAGGGGCAACCAGGGAAATGTACTTCTTCGGCCACTGGATGAAACTGTTGACGGCCTGCCCCAGTGTCATGATCTCGTCCTCCGGCGGTACAGGAAGTGTGAAGGAGGAGCAATTCGCATGTACCATGTCCACTACCACCTTAGCGTTACCCGCCGCCAACGGAACTCCGTGCACCCTCGTGTCTTCATAATATGGAAATGCTAACCCCGTGCCAGCCTCAAGCATGTCAGTGGGGCCAAAACAGCTAGGCACGAGGAGCTTGCAGGGAGTTACGATCGTAATGTCATTGACAGGGAAACTTTCGATGACGTCGTCTTCAGGAGGGATCGGCTCGACATGAAAGTCGTCGGCGCGGTCGTCTTCCGGAACGTGCTCATGAGCGGCTTGTTCGTGGACGTCTTCCACGGATGTGCAGCTACTCCTGCGCCGAGCGTGTGGGGATGAGCCTGCGGGGCTGCGGTCGGCCGCGGCGGCTGCATCCTCCTGCCTTAACTGCCGCACACCGTTCTTCGACCCTCGCATCGATCCTCTGTTCCAGGCCTGCATATATTTCTTCCATCAGCTCTTTCTTCATCCTTTCACGCTCGGCTGCCTCGCGCTCTGCTTTCGTTCTCCTCCGACTCCTGTACGAACCCGCATCGTCGGGGAATCCCATCTTCCATGGAACCGTAACCCCCACGCCACGCGTTCGACCCGGGTGCTCTTTGTTTCCCAGAGCCGAGGTTAGTATGTCCTTCTCCCTGGCTGCTTGGAAAGTTCCTTGGGCGGCTTGTTCTGACAGTCGCATGATGTTTTCAGCGACCTGGACGGTTTCGGGCTTGTTGAAGGCAACGGTGCCATCAGCCGAGATGTTGGCCCTCGCGCGATACCAGTTCCGGGCCCGCCTCTCTGGGATCTGGGAGAACGGTGTGTCGCGACTCTCCTGAGACGCCCGCTCGTCCTCTGTTCTCCATTCCAGCTCTTTGTGCACGTACCCACCGCTTCCGAGCCTGTGGGGGTGAACGTTGCGTGCTTGGCGGGCCCTGTTTGCCTGACTCTTCTGCACAAATTCCTCTGACGTGCACCTCTCCACAAATTCTGCCCATTGATCCTCCAAGAACCCGTAAGTCTTCGGGTCCTGCCTGTAGGGCATAAGATCGTTCTTGACGTACGTGTTGTAGAGCTCGCTCTTGAAGGTCTTCCACGCCTTGCCCATCTTGGCTTTTGCCTGTCTTTCCACGGCCTGTTCGGTACCTTCGGGAAAGTCAAACTGAGATTTGATTGTGCTCCACAGGAACTCTTTCTCGTTGTCCGGCACTGACGGCCAGCTGGCGTACATTATCCGGACCTTCGTCCTCGCCAGTGAGGCGCACGCACTACGGAATGCCGCCTGAGCCTGCTGCGGCAATATGGGCACACCCTCGTCGGTGACACGAGTTATCGTGTAGTGACCCGTGGGCATTTTGTTTTTGCCTCGGCCATCTCGCTTTCGCTTCTGCCCAGCCGATTTTTCGGTTTGCTCATGAGACGAGGCTTCTGCATGTTCGGTGGGCTCAGGTGCAGCTGGTTGAGGTCCACTGTGCGGCTCATCTTGTCGAGGAGAAGAGGCCACCGGCAGTTCATGTTCATCTCCTCCGGATGCCATCTTCAAAAGACGAAAAATTCAGATATGCAGTACACGACAAGATTCCAGACATTTTCGTATAAAGACACATGAACTCATAAATACATGAGGGCTACATGAGTTATATATGACGGTGGCTTAATTCTTACAATCTAAGGTGTTTCACTGCGCCTTTTTTCACGGTATCAGTTTTCTATATTTCTCTTTTCTCTATTCTTCTATCGCGTGCCGTAAGTTTGTTTTAGCTATAATCTTCAATCTCTTCTCTCTCTTTTTCTCATCAGTGCTCAGTGTCTATACGTCAATTATAGTCGTAGTTCATTCTCCTTGCGTCAAATTCACTCTTCTCTAACTCTAACTCTAGTCTTTTTCTGTCTAGTTAGACATTCTTTCGCTTCGAGTGTACTACATATCTTTCTTTGTTTCCTTTGTTTCCAAATATGCCAGGACAAAGAAATAACACGAAGGGCTTTGGCTTCCACAAACAAATCACCAAAAGTCTTCACAAAACTTACATGGTATTCTCCAAATAACATCAAAGTGTGCATGTTTTCAGCTTTCAATCTTTTATTTAGTGCACTCAAGTCCCTCTTAAAATTTGAGAAGGCTATTATGTCCCTGACATCTTTGTTATCTACAAAAATTGACAAGTGGCGAATAGATGCACGAATATCTATCGATCTCACATTAGAACTATGTACACTAAGACATTCGTATGACGAAACATTTATTGCCAACTCATGTAATAGGTCATGCATAACATAAGAAGGGCGAGCATTCTCCTTTTCATCCTTTCTGAAAAATCCATGATTAACCAACAAATCTAAATTGCTCTGCCCTATATCTTCAAGTCTTTTGTTTTGATCACTAGTACCTATTAACCCTAGTCCTATCCAAAAGTGAATTAACTCTTCGCTTGTAAATTCGTAATCTTCAGGAAACAAAGCACAATGGGATCCTTCTAAACAAATAATAGCATACTTTGCATGCTAACATTTTTGTAATCAAATCTCCAAAATGTTTGCACTGCCATTTGAACATACACAGCTTAATACACGAATAACCTTCGATAGACACTACGAGGAGATCATGAACACAAGGAAATCACTCAACAGTAAAGCTCTTCTTCCTGAGTTCATCTAGATGAGCTTCTTCTTCCTGAGATGTTGCAACTTCGTCCCTGTAAACAAACAAACCAGGGAGGAGAAAGGAGCGGAGCTCGGGAGTACAAACCGGCTTGGGGGCGGTCGAGGAAGGTCGCCGGAGATCGGGGGCGGCGGGGAGCTCGGGGGCGGCGGAGATCGGGGGCTGCGGGGAGCTCGGGGGCGGCGGGGAGCTCGGGGGCGGGGAGCTCGGGGCGGCGGAGCTCGTCGGGGCAGAGGGATGGCGTCGGGAAGGCGGCGGCGGCGTCGGGCCGAGGGCTCCGGGCGGCGGCGTCGTCGGGGCAGAGGGATGGCGTCGGGGTGGCGGCGGCGTCGTCGGGGCAGAGGGCTTCGGGCGCGATAGGCTAGGGCACTTAGCGAAAATTGAAACTGGAGCGCGGCTTTGGAAGAGGGGATTTATTATAGAAGCTATTCCAGACGGTCCGGAAAACAGAACTGTCCGGACTAATAGTGCAGATGGTTCTACACCAAGATCCGTCTGCACTATTAGTACTACAGACAGTTCTCAGTACGGAGCTGTCTGTACAAAGATTGCAGGCGGGACCCTGCTACATTAGTGCAGACGGTTCTCAATATGGACCGTCTGGACTAACATTAGTGCAGACGGTTCTCAATACGGAGCCGTCTGGATTAATAGTACAGACGGCTCATAATAAATTGTGCGTCCGTATTAATACTGAAGGGTGGGACGCCTGCTATATTAGTGCAGACGGTTCTCAATACGGGGCCGTCGGGATAATGGTTAGTGCAGACGGTTCTGTACTACGAGCCGTCTGTACAAAGATTTTTTCAGGGCCCAAAAAATTGGCCGCCGGCGGGGCACCGCCGTTGCCCGGAAGGGCATCACCACGTCACACGCACACGCCGGCGGACCCACGTGTCAGTTTCAAATGAGGTCCACGGGGGACCCACGGGTCGGTCTCAAATGAGGCGGGCGCCGTGTATAAGCGCCCGGTAACTGTGCAGAGGAATTCAACCCGAGCCGCGCAGCCGGGTATATAAACCACTCAAACCGCGCGGTCGACGGGCGAGGTGGGACTAAACCTTACGAACGCCAAGGGATCTGGCGTTTGCGTGGTGAACGAAACGCCAAGGGGTCTGGCGTTTGCGCGGTGAGCCAAACGCCAAGGGATCTGGCGTTTGCGCGGTGAACCAAACGCCAAGGGATCTGGCGTTTGCCTCCCAAAAGGGGTCTGGCCACGTGTCTCCGTGTTTGCCGAGTGTCATAAAATAGACACTCGGCAACAGACAACTTTGCCGACTGTAAATTTCAGGACACTCGGCAAACATATTTTTTTTCTTTTTCTTATTTCTTTCTTTGTTTTGTTTTCTTTGCTAAACCTTCTCAAATTTTTACCATAGCCTCTAGGTGTCATATGATGACACCATGCCAAGTTTCATGTTTTTCTGACTTCGTTTACATTTTTTGGAATTAAAAAACCAATAACCTCCATGTTCGGGGTCGAGTCTTGGCACCTTGATGTTTGAAATTCCTTTCCTTTTCTTGGATAAGGCCTAAACATAGACTAAAGACTACAAATAGGATTTTTCAACCCAATTTTGCCAACTTTTTCATGCACTTGCAGTTCAAATTTGAATTATATTCACTAAATGCCTAGAAATGCACTAAATGACTTAAATATAGCAAACGAACCCCGAAAAATACCAAATTTTGACATGGAACATGTAATGGTATATCTTGAGGGTAGAAAAATTTCAAGGTTATTTATTACTAGAAATAGGGTTATCTATTACTAGAAATGACTTAAACTTCTGAAAATCATAGAAAATTCATATCAATTCCAATTGAGTTGAACTTTTTTTGTAAATTTATATTTTAATCTTGACAATTTTATGGTATAACTGTTATTCATGTTACTGTTATGGAAATGTTTGAAAATGCCCTTAAACCCATAAACTTGTAAAATTCATAGCTAATGCAAACAAACTCCACATGACAAGATTTTTTTTATGTAAATTTATGGTTTCGTACGAACTATCACATGGTGTAGGTCTCATTCATATTACTGTAACTCAAAATCTGCAAACCTATTATTGCATTAATAGTTCATACAGAAAAACCCTGGAGGCGATACATAACAATCGGGTTACATCATAGAAAATAACCTAATCTCCTTTAACAACCAGCCCTTCTTGATGATCGACGCGCAGGTAGCAGGTGGCCCCGATCGGTAGTTCTTCTTCGTTGAGCGCGGTGTCGTCTCCAAGAGGGAACTCATCAAACTGATTGTACTCTTCTTCATCCACGACATTCTCAACTCCAACAATCCTTCTTTTCCCCTGAAGGACTACGTGAAGTTTCTGATTTGCCGGGTCTTGGACATAAAAGACTTGAACAGTTTGCTTAGCGAGTACAAATGGTTCATCTTTGTATGCGGCACGTTCGAGGTCCACTGTAGTCATGCCGTACTTGTCGACCTTAACACTTGAGAGTGCGACCCAACGGCACCGGAAGAGGGGGATCTTGAAACGTACGTAGTCGAGTTCCCAGATCTCCTCAATGTGGTCGTAGTACGCACACACCCCACGTTTGTCCTGGAAGGCATCTATGCGGACACCGCTGTTTTGTACCGTGCTCTTCGTATCCTGTGCTCTGGTATAAAAGGTGTACCCATTTATGTTGTATGCTTCAAATTTCAGGATTGTGTGACTTGGCCATCTAGCCAACCAGCCAATATTCTCCTCTGTTGTAGTATTAGCACTTCGAACCTGCAACCAGTTGTTGAAGCTGCAGTTGTGCTGTCTGGTAAGCCAAGCCTCCGTACGGCCTGGATTCTCTCTGCGTAGCTCGTCCTTATGCATGTTGATATACGGGGCTACTTCAGTCATGTGTTGCAGGACTACGAAATGGGCTTGAGATAACGACGCGTAGTCAGGAATGAGTGTTTTCCTTCCAATGGTCCCTTTGCCGTCCAGTCTCCCCTCGTGGCGAGACGTAGGCACACCTATTGGTTTGAGCTGTTCCATGTAATCGATACAGAACTCGACCACCTCTTCGGTTGTGTAACCTTCGACGATGCTGCCCTCCGGACGAGATCTATTTTGTACGTACTGCTTGAGAATTCCCATGTACCGCTCAAACGGGTACATCTGACGTAGAAATACCGGTCCACAGACCTTTATCTCTCTCACGAGGTGGACGGTAACATGGACCATGATATCAAAAAACGACGGAGGAAAGTACATCTCAAGATGACATAATGTCTTCACCACATCGGCCTGCAACGCATCTAGTGCTTCGGGATCGATGACCTTCTGAGAGATTGTGTTGAAGAAGTAACACAGCCTAATGATTGTGTCTCGGAGATAGCTCGGCTGGATATTTCGGATTGCAACAGGAAGCATCTGTGTCATCAACACATGGCAATCATGGGACTTCATACCAACTAATTTTAGATCTTCCATCGAAACAAGTTTCGAGATGTTGGCGGAGTAACCGGACGGAACTTTCACACCTTGCAAGCACCGGCATAATTCGGTCCTCTCGGCCTTTTTCAGGTTATAGCAGGCCGGAGGAAGCCTTGTTCTGCCTTGTTGGGAGGGCTCAGGTGCCAGCTCGGGCCTGATCTCCATGTCTACTAAGTCGAGACGTGCATTGAGGCTGTCCTTCGTCTTCCCTGAAATATTAAGTAAGAGACCAATCAGGCTGTCATACACGTTCTTCTCTACGTGTATAACGTCGATGCAGTGGCGAACTTCAAGGTGCCGCCAGTACGATAACTCCCAAAATATTGATTTCTTCTTCCACATGCCGCTGGCCTTCACTTTTTTACCGCTCTTTCCAAGGACAACATCGATATCCTTAACCATATTGTACACCTCTTACCCGCTGTAATGCCTTGGACATAAAGCTCTCTCCCTCGTCCCGTCAAATTGTTCCTTCATATTGCGGTACGGGTGATTCCTCTTAAGGAACCTACGGTGGCGCATGAACACCGTCTTACGGGAGTGGGCCAGCCACCTACTCGCGGTACCATCCAAGCACTGAGGGCAAGCCTTGTCTGGTTCTTTACTCTGGCCCGAAAGGTTACGTAGGGCAGGCAAATCATTGACCGTGCAGAACAACATGGCGTGTAGGGTGAAGTTCTCCTGTTTGTACGCATCCCATACCTGTACCCCTTCATTCCACAGTGTTTTCAGATCTTCCACCAAAGGTCTTAGGTAGACGTCGATATCATTCCCGGGTTGCTTCGACCCTTGGATAAGCAGTGACATCATGATGTACTTCCGCTTCATACACAGCCAAGGTGGTAGGTTGTACATACTAAGAGCAACTGGCCAGGTGCTGTGCCGGCTGCTCATGTTGCCGAAAGGATTCATTCCGTCCGTGCTCAACGCGAACCTTATATTCCTCGGCTCCGCACCGAAGTGTTCGAAGATCATGTCGATGTTTCTCCACTGCGCGGAGTCGGCAGGGTGTCTTAGCTTTCCATCTTTCTTACGGTCCTCCGAGTGCCAGCACAACAACTTGGCCTCTTTTGGGTTCGCAAACAGACGCTTCAGACGCAGAATTACGGGCAGATACCACACCACCTTAGCGGGAACTCCTTTCTTCGGCTCGATGAAAGACTCGCCGTCGTCTGGTTGGCTCTTACGCTTGTAGCGAGATGCTTTGCACACTGGACATGAACGCGAGTTCGATAATTCATTCCGGTACAAGATACAGTCGTTCGGACATGCATGTATCCTTTCTACCTCCATCCCCAGTGGACAAACCACCTGCTTTGCTCGGTATGTGTTTTTGGGCAGCTCGTTACCATCCGGAAGCATCTCCGAGAGGAGACCTAGGAGCGCCGTGAAACTCTTGTCTGACCAACCATAGCTTGCTTTCAATTTAAGCAGCTCGAGCACGGACGACAGCTTTGTGTATTTCGGCTTGCAACCCGGAAACAAAGGTTTTTCTGAGTCCTCAATCAAGTACATGAACTTGTTTAGGTCTCTCTCAGTATTAAAGTTCACGTCAGCATCGCGCAACATCTGATCTAACCTATCATCGTCCTCTGCGCCACCACAATCATCGTCTGCACGTACTTCCTCATGGCGGCCACAATCATCGTCTGCACGTACTTCCTCATGGCGGCCACAATCATCGTCTGCACCTACTTCGTCATCATCTTCTCTTCTTTCGTTGACTTCGGGTTCTTGTTCTTGGACGGTGCCAACGTCTTCGTGTAACATGTTCTGCTCTTCACCATGTTTGGTCCAACACGTGTAGTCCGGTTTGAAGCCCCTAATAATCAAGTGCGCTTGGATCTGTAGGGCTGAGTTGTGTCCGAGAAATGATCTCTCATTTCTACAATCGCAACAAGGACAATATGTAAATTCAACACCCTTCTTCAACTTATCCTCCTCGGCGACTCTAAGAAAATTCGTCACACCATCAAGGTACGCTTGGTTCGTACGAGAACCGTACATCCACACCCGATCTATCTGGCTACACGCGCTGCACAACAAGGAAATTAGTGTTAAATTGACATAATAAAAGAAAGCCACGTAGCTTCTCATCGAAAAAAAGGAGCTTATGTAGAAATCGTACTGCAATTTAAGGGTTTAAGGGTATAAACGTAAATATCAAAATGCGGAACATCGGCATGAGATGAAATGCATGTCATGGAATAGAGGACATAAAATAAAGACTAATGCAAATGTAATCAATTTAATCAGAGTCCAGACGCTGAAAATATCGCGATCCGAATTTCTCCGGGGGTTCCAGAAACCCTAATTTGAGTTTTTAGTCAATTTTATTTTTTCTACAATGCAAACACGAGTGAAAAATTGCATAGATCTTATTTTTCTGAACATTTTGATATATTATTTGTATTTTTCTGACTAATAATGAATTTTCTATGATTTTTATAAGATTTAAATATTTAAATACTCTTTTTGATCTTTTCCTCAGTAAAAATAATAAATAACTAAATTCAAAAATAGTAGGCCCTGACAGGTGGGTCCCACTGGTCATATTTTTATTTTTATTTTTATTTTTATTTTTTTATTATTATTTTTTTTCCTGAGGGCCGGCGGTCGATCGGCCGGGACGCCGGCCGAGCTCGATCGACCGCGGCGGCAAGCGGCGGTGGTGCGGGAAGCGGCGGCGGACGGAGGAGGGAGGACGGAGCGCGACAGCTTACCAGGAGGCGGCGCGGCGAGGCAGGCGGCGGCGAGGCGGGGAAGCTTCGGGGGCTGGCCTGGCGGCGGCGGCGGGAGAGCGTCAGCGGGTGGCGGCGGCGGCTTGGGGAGGTCGGCAGCGGGCGTCACGAGCTCCGGTCGGCGGCGGCGCTTGCGGGCAGCTCGAGGTTCCGCAGGACACGAAGCTCGGCTAGCTGGGAGTGGGAGTAAGGGAGTGAGCTTTAGTGCAGACGGCTCCAAGTAGGGAACCGTCCGCACAAATAACGCAGACGGCTCCCAACTGGCCGCCGTCTGCACTGTATGGCTTAGTGCAGACGGCTCCCAACTGGCACCGTCTGTGGTATTAGTGCAGACGGTACCGGTTGGGAGCCGTCTGCACTGTATGGATTAGTGCAGACGGCTCCCAACCGGTACCGTCTGTACTATTTGTGCAGACGGTTCCGTGTGGGAGCCGTCTGTACAGTACGGGTTAGTGCAGACGGCTCCCAACTGGGACCGTCTGTACTATTTGTGCAGACGGTTCCGTGTGGGAACTGTCTGTATTGTGTCGTCCCGCGTTTTCCCCATCCTTGGTCGTGATTTGTGCAGACGGTTGGTGTTGGGAGCCGTCTGTGATAAGAATTGTACAGACGTCTCCCGGTTGCCATCTGTACAAGGGGCGTCCCGTTAAATGCTATCTGTAGTAGCGTGGCCCAACTCGCTCAACAAGCCGACCAAAGAAACAATAAAAAGTACGGGTGCATGGTGTGCCGTCGCGCAAGGCTAAAATTTGAGTACTCTATAGTAGACCCTAAAAGCACCTATTAAAGTTTATAATGAAAATTAAACTCTAGCAAGGACTACAAGTGGAATTTCTCCGTGTAATACATATTAAAAGCTCTTTCTATACGAGACTGACCCGGTGTAATCGTTTACCCAAAAAAACCAGGAAAACACCACTTAAGAAACTAGTAGCGCGGCTACGAGGTATGTCCTTTTTTATTTTCTTTTTTCCTTCTTTCTTTGTTTCTTTTATCTTTTATTTTTTTCTTTCTCCATTTTTATACCCGTAGTTTTTTCCACTGTTCTCCTTTTCTAGTTTATTTTTCATCATTTTTTTCTACGATTTTTTCCAAAGGTATTTATGTAGTTTTTTCCTAACTTTTTCCCCGATAGTATTCATCTTTTTAGTTTTCCCACACCATTTTTGTATTTTTTTTCAATGTTTCTCATCATTTTTTCACCCGGGATTTATATGTTCTTTGAGTTTCTTCACCACAACTGGGAGAAAATCCGTAAAAATCCTCTACGAGAAACGTGCATATACTATGAAAAAAGTATATGTATATCGTAGACACTATCAAGAAATATAGTAGACAACTGTAAAAAATACACTAGACAATTAATAAAAAATACAGTAGATAAAAATATGCAGTAGAGAGCAATAAAAGAATATGGTAGAAGAAACGAAAGAGACGACTAAAAATATGCAGTACAACAATAGTACGACTTGAAATTAGAGGAAAAAATATATGTACGCAGTAAACGACTACCGAGAAATACAATCGGTAAAAATGCAAAAGGTATAGTAGATAACTGATAGAAAATATAGACAACGGACAAAAAAGTGCAGTACATAAAAATGCGCAGTAGGGAACAACAAAAATATATTAGTGAAATATATGCAGTATAGAATAATCAGAAAATACACTAGACAACTAAAATTATGTAGTACAACTATAATACGATGTGAAATTAGAGAAAAATATTACACCAGATAATACAGTATATAGTAATATAGAATGTAGTAGACAAAAAGTCTTCAAAAATATGTCCAATTAAGATATAGTTTTAAAGATATCGTTGAAACAAAGATGTTAATGGACCACTTCGGTTTGAGAGCAATGACCTTTTAACGTTTCAAACTTTTGAGAGCAATGACCTTTTAACGTTTCAAACTTGGTTTTTAAAAGTATGGTATTATCTATTTTGAAAGTTAGCTATGAAACCTAGAAAACCCGAGTGGCATAGAAGTTTGATGCATTTTTGGACAACTTTGACCAATAAATTTTAGATGGAATGCATAAATGCGGAAAATAGAAACCGTTTTGAACGATGTTGTCTCATAGACGTTTATTGGCCTGCTAGTATTTTGTTTTTATACTCCCTCCGTTCAAAACTACAAGGCGCACACATATCTCAATATTTACAATTAGATCTATAATATATTGATTATATGACACAAAAGTGATATTATTGGATTCCTTTTTTAATGTACTTTTCAATGATATCATTTTTGTGTCACATAACCAATATATTATTAATTTAATTATAAATATTGGGATATGTGCACGTCTTATATTTTTGGATAGAGGGAGTATTTGTAGGCCACGCGACAACAATCGCATCAATCGGCAACATTTTATCGGATTGCCAAATGCCAACCCACGGTCAACTGAGATTAAGCGATGAGTTAGCTATTGGATCTTGCCCTAAGATCCGTGCATGGGTAGATTTTATTTCTATACAGGCCTACTGAATTCTTTCGAGGGTAAACGGTAGGGGGGAGGTGGGATCGATGGGGTACTTTTTCATTGAGAAGATCGAACAAAACCAAGAGGAGAAGAGCAGGAGAGCTCCTAGAAAATAAATGAAAACTAAGGAAAATCGCACACGCAAGTGCAAGCATCCTACCTGGACTTAGAAGATGTGTCGCGAGGTCTAGTGAATTTCTTTCTTCTTTTTCCTTCTGTTACATCCCCCCCCCCTCCCCCAATTTTTAATTCATGAGATCAACATTAAACGACTAATCTCGTCGACTGTCGCTTGAGATCTGGCCGGACCTAGCTAGGGTTTACGTCTTAAGACCCAGCTTATATTGATCTGCTAACAATATTGGCTCTCCGTGAAGCAACATCTCCAGAGTTGAGTACTTCGCAGCTTAACATGATTGAGAATATCTATTTATTTGTTGTCTAAAATTCTTTTAAATCTCAATCACTTTTAGACCTTTAGATCAACATCCAACGATCGTACCTATATTTCACTTCAAATATAACATACACACTAAAAATTACACTAAGTTTTCACTAAAGTTGTACACTTTCAAATACTGCAATTTTAGGCTAAGTGGTGTGTAATTTTAGGTGACTGAAATTGCACTAAGTTTTATTAAAATTGCACACTTTCAAGTACTGTAATTTTAGGTTAAGCGATGTGTAATTTTAGGTGACTGAGATTTATAAAAATTTTAGGCAATTGAAAAATAGGCAATGCGAACATGATTTCTTAAGACATGCACCGACCAAAACGAAAATACTTAGGATATGTCCAATACTACTTAAGTTATTTGACACGAGATAAACACATCTATTTTACAGCCGAGAACACGAGAAACACTGAGAACGTCACGACTCACACTGGACACTACTAGCACATACGATAAGACAAGTTGCAGGCAAGTTCAATGGAGGAGGGCCAGCTGCACCTTAATTAACCGTTCGATTCAAGAATCGCACGGTGATGATGAGAACCAGCACGATATCTCAGTTGCTATGCACGTGCGTCCCTTCCGGAGAGGCTACGCCGCATGCGCCTCTGCGAAGCGCGTCGCACAGCCTCTGCAACGCAGCGTACGACGAGCCGCCCTCCTCCACGGCCTTCCTGCACGCGGCCTTCATCTCCATGGCCTTCTCCCTCGCCTTCCTACCTTCCTCCGACCCGCCCATCAGGCACCTCACCGCCCGCTCAAGCTCCGCCGCCTCCACGAAGTTGTTCCGCTTCCTGTCCATCTCCATCGCCACGGCGACGCCCATGACGGACACGAGCTCGAACGCGTTCAGGTGCTGTTCCGCATACAGAGGCCACGGCACCAGTGGCACGCCGTGCCACAGGCTCTCCAGGGTCGAGTTCCACCCGCAGTGCGTCACGAAGCCGCCGACGGCGGCGTGGGAGAGTATCTCCTTCTGCGGGGCTCGCCTCGGCCACACGAGGCCCCTCCCCTTCGTCCTCTCCAAGAATCCCTCCGGGAGAAGTTCGTCCAGGTTCGCGTCCGTCGGGTGCGGCGAGCCAGCGGCAGGAGGCCCGCGGAGCGTCCACAGGAAGCGGTGCCCGCTGCGCTCGAGTCCCGCGGCGACCTCGTGCGCCTTGGCAGCGTCGAACCAGCCCATGCTCCCGAAGCAAAGGAGCACCACTGACGCCCGAGGCTGCGCGTCGAGCCACCGGACGCAGTGCTCGTTCGACTCTTTAACGTCGAGGTCGATCACTGGACCAACTGGGTACAGCGGCGGCGCCCGTCGTCCTGGCACGCACTGGCCACCGGCTATCGCGGCGAGAAGTCCCGACTCGAGCTCGTCCACCGTGTTAATGATGATGCCATCGGCGTCCATGAAGCGACGGCCGTGGTACACGAACCACGTGTAGTTCGGGCTCTTCTTGACACCCAGGAACCCCGGAATAGACCCCGCGGGCACCGGTGGCATGCCCGGGACGTCAACCGTGCCATCGAACGCCTCGAAGTCGACGGCGACTGCCTCGTCCAACGCCGGCAGGCGCAGAGTGAGCGCGAGCAGGGCCGCCGTGGACGTGAAGTACACGTACGTCGGCACGGCGAGCTCGCGGGCCACGTCGATCACGGTGGTGGCGAAGAAGTCTATGACGAGCGCAGCGGCGTCGAGCTCCGCCACGGCGGCCTTGACATGTGGCGCGTACAGCTGCATATATCGGGACTTGAACTCCTGCACGTTGCCGACGCAGTCCTTCGGAGGCTCGACGGCGGGGAGGTGGTGGAACCGGACGCCGAGCCCGGATGCCGCGACGCGCCTGACGTGCGAGTCGACCTCGGAAGCGGATTCGGCCGTCGCTGGCCGGACGACCAGCACGGTGACAGTGAGCGCACGGTGCACGCCTACGCTGTGGCCGAGCAGCCGCTTGCCGGCTTCAATCAGCGACATGAGATGGCCGGAGCCGGGCTCAGGGAGGAGGACGACGTTAGCGCTCGCCATTGCACCAGCGGGCCTTGTAAGGATAAGAAACGCAGTCGTATGGTAAGCAACTAAGCACACTACTGCTCTAGGCTCTTGCAAGCAGAAGGGACAGTTATACGTACAGAGCCCATGTGGATGTTGCCTACTATATAGGAAACCTAAGGCTGAACGGTGTGAGAGGAAAACCGAATCGTGGAATTGACAGCAAGATTCAAGGCGTGCACATCTGAAGGAGAAACTAACGATGACACAGCGCGCACGTTCTTTCGAACATATACTGGCTCGTTGATGCGTTCAGATGTGCACGTTTCGCACGACCGACAGGTTCCTTTTTCTTTTGAGGGGAACACGACCCACGGGTAGCTGGGCTGCGTGGTCCATGGCTGCCCCTGCGTTTCTTTCTACTATCCCAGTATAAACGCGGGCCTGTGGTCTTTTTCACTGGCCTGTCAATGAAACTTGCATGGGCTAAACTGACATATAGTTGGCCACTTGACAGAGTCATAGGTGTTTCTCTTCGTATCCCCTCAAAAAGAAAAAAGAGGTGTTCTCTTCTATGGCCGGAAAAGAGTATGCCTCCACGCTCGCATCGTCCGGCTGCATTGTTATCTTAAACCTTCATGATCTTTCTCATCCTTCACTCACTTCCTTCACCGCATCGGTTAGCGTTGCTTTGCTCTGTCTTATTACGTCTTCGTCTTGACGCCTCTCTTGCTATTCAATCCTATCCACTCTAAGCATTCCTGTCATCGACGCCGTCCCGCCCTCCTCTTCTATCTTTTGCGGCTAGTGCCGCCCAATCTACCTCCATGTATTGCCGCCCACTAACCAATGACTTTTGTTGTTGTCCATTGACTCATGTGGAACCACCCGTCACCGAGCTCCACCCACCGAATATCTTTCCTACCCATGGCTGGTGGTGCTTCCAGCCTATCTCACCGCACTACTGTAGAAAACATTACTCTAGACTTCTAATCGCAGATGGTTCATCAAAAAGTCTATGTTAGAGCTCATCACGAACGGTTTATATTACAATAAACATCACAGACAGTTGTTTCACAAAACCGTCTCTAATATATATTAGACAAGTTTCTTAACAAAATCATCTGAGGTTATTTTTGGCCCATACAGGACAAAATATCACAGGTATAAAACCATTGCTCTCAACCCCAACCTTAGACAAACCCCACTAGCCATCGCCGCTTCACAATCACCCTCACCATCCGCACTTCTCCCTCCACGTCTTTTCCTCAACTACCCATCGCCCAGATCCAGATCCATTTGATGCCCTCCTCTCATCACCCATCCTCCACCCTTGATCCCCTCCTCTCAGCACCCGTCTGCTACTACTGATCTCCTCCTTCCCATTTTCCTCATCGTTGTTGGCTACATCCACCTAGTCTACCTATTGGTACACCTCGTTGCCTGGCTCGGCCAAGATTATCGAGCACCGTGGCTCGTTGGTTCAACTAGCTGCCCACATCTACCATGTCGAGCTGGTGTAGCCACTGCAGGGTGTCTCGGTGACTTCGGCACCCGAGCATGACGCGATGGCCAACACTATTTTGGGCAATGTGACTGAGGAGGTACATGCGCTGGTGAAGGTGGTGGCGGAGCCGGTCGGCGCCCGAGGACTACCCCGGTTGTGACCTCTAGGGCCTCGGCAAGGATGGTGGCCGGCATCCATCGTCGGTTCGACGTGCCAATGGTTGGGGAGGCTATGACAGAGCTCGTGGAGGCAAGGTCTAGTGGTCGGGGAGGCGCGCGGCAGCGGAGCTCATGGCGCCGGTGGTGGGGAGATGGTCGCCATCAGTTTCTTTTGACTCAGATGAGTCAGAAAACCGTCAGAGACGACGATTCTGAATCGTTTATGGTGATGTTATCTATAGTAGTGTTGCCCCGTCCTAACCAACCACCTCCGCTATCGGTATACCACTCACCTGGCCATCTCTCTAAGTCTAATGAGATTGCTCTAGCCACTCCTAACCCTAATCCTTAATCCTAACTCATCAATGAGGGATTTCTCCGGTTGCAGTTGAGGCTTTGTCTTCTCTGCGCTTTGCCTCTAGCTTGCCCCACTCGGCTCTTCCTCTACACGTCCTGACACCGTGGACGTCCAGGAGGAAGGTGACCTGATAATGGGACTGGTCTAGGCGATACGCGTTATATATCCAATCCGGGGAAAGAGCGCTCTTAAGGTTTTGACGCGGAGCCGGCAACACGCGATGTGGCCTCGCGCAAGGGCCGGGTGGGCTAGGCCCATTTAACATTACCGTTCTACAAGGGCATTAATTTGTGTCCTAGCAGGCTGGTCCATTAGGCGCAGGTCAATTAGCAACATGTTTGAACCGGTGGATCCATTTGGCTATTTAAATTGATGATTTTTGTGTTTACTAGCCTTTTTTTTGAGCAATTTTGTGTTTACTAGCTGAGGTATACGGTACTATTTGATAGCTAACACTTTGCAGCAGGCTAACGAACGGCCCATTCTTCGCTCGTTCAACTAAAAATTAATACGGCCGTCCGAGCCTAGGACTTCAATTTGCCGAGCCCAGTTCTCCAACCGACTTAGCAACATTAGACGATTTAAACTGGAAACCACTTTCTATATGAGAAGCTAATGCTTCGGCTACGACTACGCAACTAGATAATTGTTAAACTAGCTCGTGTATTGATTTCAATAAATTTTAAATGAAGCATCTAAATCACGAACCGTTTGAAACAGCATGGTCTGTAGATGAGTTCTTCAAAAATACATCCATTAATTTGTGTATAGAGAAATAGAAAAAGGTGTATCCGAACAATCCGTGACAACTATAAGAACAATAATGAAAACCTAGCGAAAAAAGAACAAAATTAAACAATTCATAGTGAAACAATTTATGATTTTTAGTGCAATAAAACGTGCCTAATGGGACAATTAGAATCTACCGGTGGAACAAAAAAAAAGAGAACAACATAGGAATTTCTTACAGAAATTCGCGGAAACATGTTGAACAAAAAGAAACTATAAGCTGAACAAATCAAAGATACTCATAGAATAATTCAGAACTATTGGTGAAAAAATTAGGAGAACCAAATTGAAAACTATATGTAATGAAATAATTTACAACTTAGCATGGGAAAAGCTAGTGAAACAATTCATGACTATTACTGAAACAAAAATAATAATCAGTGGGACAAATCAAAAGAACTTGTGGAAACAATTCAATACTACCGGTGAAACAAAAAATATAAATTACAAGAACAACTTGTGGAACAAATTTAACACTGTTGGTGGGAAAAAAAAAGAGAGAACAAAATGGCAGTGCTCATGAGCATCACTGTACAACTATTTAGTGGAACAGTTCACGACAACTTGTGCAACCAAAAAATAAAGCTTCAAAAAAATTCACGACAATAAGTGGACCAAAACATAACTACAATCAGGAGAAGAAAGATGAAAGTGCTCAGAGAACATCGTATAACTATCTGTGGAATGATTTATAATTGCTAGTGGAACAAAAATTTAAAACTAACTGAATAATTCATGACATTTAGTGGAACAACAATAAAGAATCAGGGGAACAACAATGAAAGTGCTTACACATTGCATGAATATCTATGGCGAAAATGTAAAGTTAGTGGAAAGAAAAAGAAAAATAATATTTATACACGTGGAAATAGAACAGGTGACGACAAGTTAGTAAACTGTTACCCCAGTATGTGCACAGAACGGTTCATTATAACCGAGCTGGATGCTATTGTTGATGGCATCTCTGATAGCTTGGAATACTATTCTTTGCTTTTGAGATTGCTGAGCAGGCATACCGTCTGGTGCGCTTGGAATACTATTCTGAGAAGGACATCCAGCCTCTTGTGGAAGTCCCACGAAGTCGTTCGAGTGCAAACCACGAAGCAATGTACTAAGAGAATAGTTCTATTCTACTCGAGCAGAATAAGATAATCTTGAAAGTGCATCTTAACCTCTTCACTGAGTTTTCATGATTGATGACAAAATGATTAAGCGATTAATGTGTGTATCAATATGTTGATCACGTTTTTAGTCTTTAAGGCAAGTTGGAACAGACGTTATCGACCCGTAAAAACATTGAAAAAAAGATGGCATGGAATCGAGAAGGTTAAAAATATTTTGCAGTCCTTTTAGTGATCTATGATCACACTGAGTATAGGATAGCCGTACTATAAAGAAGGCTGCTAATCAACAGCATGGAAGGAGATAACTTCCTAGGTGCTCAAAAGAAATCCATCCTGAAGGTATTTGAAAAACTCTCTACACCAAATTTCAGTGTTCATCTAGAATTTCCGGACCAGTCGGCCAGAATATTCGAGTGTGTGTGATAGAAGACTCCAATGAGCTAAGTGTTGATCAGACCCTCCGAGTGACTTTCGTCAAGAGTATGCGAAGTAATTCAAGCTTTTGTTCAGTTGAGTTCTCGCTGTCCAAACCTTCCGAATGAAGCCTATTCAAAAACCCCGAGTGAAGACATAGCTTCTGTCTAGAGATCTTTTTTTCACTTCGATTGAAGACATAGCTTCCAAATGAAGACATAGCTTCTATCCTGACACCCTTGGAAGGTCATTCGGATTGTACGAAGTCCATCTAGTAGCTTTGTCCAAAGTGTTTTATGTTATCTGGAACTTTTGAGTAGAGTTTTTTGGGACACTCCGAGTGGCAACAAAGCTTCTATCCCGAGTCCCTGACTTCGTCTGGACCTTCCGAGGGAAGTTTATCCGAAACCTCCGAGCCACGACTTAGCCTCTGTCCCAATGCTTTCTTTCGTACAGACCTTGGCACCTCCAAAGAAACCAAGTTGGCTCCGCTTTTGCCTGTTCGGAACCTCTTAGTGAGGATCTCCCGGAACCTCCGAGTTAATTTATGTTTCGGGACAAAAGGTTTCATTTTGTTTGGAACCTCTGAGTGTCATCAATCCGGACCCTCCCGGTCTGTATTTTCTTGAGGTTAGAACTGTCCGGCATATCCGAGTTGCACCCTCCGAGTAGTGCATTTCTCCTAAACTGGCCATTGTGTTTGAGTCCTGGAACCTCTGTGCGAGGTTGTTCGGAACTTTCGAGCAAGATTTCTTTGCGAGTAACGGCTAGATTTTTTAGGCAACCTATATAAGCCATCACCCCTCCTGAGTGGAGGCTATCATTTGCAACTCAAATCTAGAGTTGCTCATTTGCCCCCTTCTCTCTTGTCTTTTTGTGAGAAACTTTGAGAGGAGAAATCTTGAAGATTTGGATTAGATCTCCATTGCACATTCAAGTTGAGACCAAGTTCTTATTACTTCTGAAAGTTGGCACCTCCTAAACGGTTAGCCATCACTCGAAAGTTTTCAAGCGCTTATAGAAGCCGAGAAGGTTTTAGGTTGGAGTTTGCCAACCGCATGGTGAAGAGCTACTAAGAAGAAAGGGAGCTTTCGCATTAGGAAGCCTCTTGAGGAAAAAATACATTTAGGTGCCTGCTTCAATCATCAGATCAAGCTTCCTCAATGGAGACGCAGGACCTCACCAATGGTTCGAACTTCGACAACAAATACTTTGTGTCATGGTGTTTGCATTCCTTCTGCCTTTACTCTCTAGTTCCTTTACTTGTATTGTTTAGGTTGTTGGAAGTTGTTTGCTTTCTATCTCGTATACTACCATTTTTAGGTCGTAATTTTTTAAGTTGTCTATTCATCCCCTTAGATAACATTCTTCTTTCACATCGACATGTAATTGTAAAATCATGCATACAAGATTGTAAAATTGGGCATAGAAGATCATAAATTTCAATGTTATTGGTGACGGATAGTAAAAAATATTATAAACTTTTATATAAAATATTATAAATGTGACCGTAAATTTTTATACAAAATATCATAGAACATGCAGACGTAGAATAAGTTATTCTATAGAATAACACAGTTAGCGTGATCTTCTTGAATGCTTTTCCATACTGATGGTACGGCAGCGAGCCTAAACTATAGACAGGAACTCATGACCAGTACTCGAGTAAATTTTACCTTACACACATATTTCACATTTTCTCCGAGTGTGATACACTGACCGGCTTCCACAAGTGCCCTTCTTTTAGTATAAAAGGTGCCATGCTCTCCCACTTGATAAATGTATGGGCCTTTTCTTTTGGATTTACGAACAAGTTGTTCACTCTACTGTAAAGATGTTCCCCTTCCTGCATGACAAAAGAATCCTTTGTAAACACAATACGGTCCAAAATCCGCTAATAGCCCAGCCCAATCATGGGGCCGGAAACAAGAAATATAATTCCAAGAACGCTGATAACTCAACAAAACTAGACAACTCAATAGTAAATTTCGATAGCAAATAGAAGTCACTAGAGGAAGGAAATAATATGGAATATTTTCACACACGGGCCTAGTCCAAAAATCTCTAAGGGTGTGTTTGGTTGGAGGGCGAGGTGGGATAGGATGAGCCCATCTAATTTTTTGTGGTTGGGGTGAGCTATTTTTTTGTTTGGTTCAGTGGCTAGGGTGGACCAAATTTTTGTTTGGTTAAAACTGGATGTGTTTTATTGGATGAGTCACTGACATGCGGGACCCACATGTCAGTGACTCTCTCCTATCCCCCCCACCTCTCTCCATCCTCTCTCTGACCGGCGGCGGAGCGAGCTCGGGCAGGCGCAAGGGAGCTCGGGCGAGGGGCGGCAGGCTCGGGCGGGGGCAGGGGAGCTCAAGCGGGGCGCGGCGCAAGGGGGTTCGGGCGGGGCGGAGCTCGAGGGGCAGCCGACCGAGCTCGGGCGGGTGAGCGGGCGGCGGACCAAGCTCGGGGCGAGCGGCGGACTGAGCTCGGGAGGGGGCCGGCGGCCGCACCTCGGGCGGGGGGCGGGCGGAGATCGGCCGGGCGGGCGGCAGACCGAACTCGGGGCGGCACGGCGAGGAGGCGGCGCGGACGGGCCGAGGCAAGGAGGCGGCACGGAGGTGAGGAGGCAGCGGGTGGTCAAGGAGGGGAGGCGGCCGGTGGAGGCGGGGCGGGCGACCAAGGCGAGGAGGCGGCACGGAGGCGAGGAGGCGGCGGGCGACCGAGGCGAGGAGGCGGCCGGTGGAGGCGGGGCAGGCGACGGCCGTGGAGGCGGGAAGGCGAGGAGGCGGCGCGGAGGCGAGGAGGCAGCGGGCGACCGAGGCGAGGAGGCGGCCGGTGGAGGTGGGGCAGGCGACGGCCGTGGAGGCAGGGAGGCGAGGAGGCGGCGGGGAGAGAGATGAGGAGATAGAGGAGGCGGGGTGATTAATCGGGACGGCTTCATCCAGCATCTAAGGAGAATATTCTCTTTTTTAGGCTGAGTCCATTCCTACCATTCTTCAAACCAAATACCTGGATGGACTTTAAAAGGTGGATATCCAAGACCCATCTAGGTTTATCCTATGAACTAAACACACCCTAAACTACAATTACAGTAAAAATGACAAGGCCATGATGCTGGAAGGACGTGAGTCACTTATGACCTATGCTATCACTGCAATTAATCGGTTGTCCTTGTACCTGGAGCGAAAAAGCAAGTGTAAGATTACGAAATCTCAGCGTGATGCCCAACAATAACATAAAGAATGTACAACATAGTTAAAAGCAAATATATATGTATAGAAAAGTTATATGTAGCCATGCACCATGTGATACGGGATTAGATAGGCATTCATCTCAGCTTTATACCTCTGATTGGGTGTTACTTCATTACTAAATCTAGCCATCACATATATGGGCATAGCACCTACCACCCGACAACGTTTGGGGCCCGTAAAATCTCGTAGTTGAAAAAATAACACCCAATTCCAGGTGTACAGTCAAGGCAGGTGCATGGCATATCACCTGATATGTTATCCATCGAAATTGATGTCGTAGTTCTCATTATTATAAACACGATAACACATTATGTCCTTACCGTGTATTATTATTTCTGTTCACCGTCCTTACATTCCATAACTTGCACTTCGTGTTGTGTTATATCTTCTGTACCGTAGCTATTAGGAACCTTTCAATACATACTCCCTCCGTCCCTAAAAGCAACGATTTCTGACAATTAACACGGAAAATAAGAAAGGATGAAAAAGACTATCTGCTTGTCCTCAATTAATCTCCACTTCGGTTACTCCAGCTCCTTTGCAGTTTCGATATTCTCCAGGATTTAAACCACAGCGCACCTATCGGATCAAAATCACAAATAGATCAAAATCAACACATGGCACAGTTCTATCGGATGAACATTTGACAGAAACAATTTAGCGCCAAAATCACTCCCGCCATATCAATAAGCGCCAAAATCATACCCGCATCAGGATTACTTAACGCTAGATTGTCATTTTCGCTGAAATTGAACAGTCACTCTGATTGAAAATTTCACTTAGCGCCAAACTTGAAACATTAAGTTACCGCACAATTGATTTGAAACAACCCATATCCCATCTATAAAACCAGAACATCACAAAGAGGATCACCCACTCCAGTCCGCAAGCTATCCATGGCTATTGACTTGAACTCGATACCATTAGAAGATGCATTACCTGATCTGAATGCAGAGCCGCTGCTGGAAGATGATCTGGTGGCTGCCTTTGGAGAAGAAGGTCCTACCATCCCTGAAGTCCAAGAAGGAGTACCTCTCAATGCCATCTATGAAGCCATCCCGAACCAGGCACTCAACCCTGAAGTCCAAGAAGGAGGTACGCAACATGATGTAAACCATCTGTATTGTTTATGAATGCTTACATGTGGATGCTTACCTCTTCTATTCCCAAGGTGCTGATCATGACTTCGTAGATGATCCTACATTCATGCAAATGGAAGCTCAATTCCAAGCGTTTGAACAAGCTCTTCAAGATTTGCAAGTTCACCAGCAAGACTATGGTGTGTATGCCGATCATGTTAATGTTGATTTTGATCAAGAAGAGCTTGACGGTTCTAGTGATGATCAAGATGAACTAGAAAATGTTGGGAATGGCAGGAATAAGGATCTAACACCCACTCAAAGGCACCAAATTTATGCTGCCTTGCTAGAAAAAAGTAACAATGGAGGGATGAAAAAGGATACTACTAGGAAGGTTGCTGAACTGTTTCATGTGAATAAGGGCCAAGTACAAGCTCTATGGAGGAGAGTAAAAGAATGCTGAAGGCAAGGCATACCAGATGATTATAGTTCAAGAAAACCAAATAGAGTTGGGCGCAAGAAGATACCATTGATCCCTCACTTGTTGAAACTACTCCTTTACATCTAAGGGGTACTATAAGGGCTCTAGGAGAAGCAATAGGTGTTAAGAGAAGTACTTTGCATAGATGGTTCAAAGATGGCATGTTAAGACGTCACTCCAACACTCTTAAACCATGCTTGAAGCCTAGACACAAGAAGGAGAGGCTGCGGTGGTGTTTGTCCATGATCAATCGACAAACTGTGCCACATGATCCTACTTTCTGTGACATGCGAAACATCATACACATTGATGAAAAGTGGTTTAACACTACAAAGAAAGACTCTAAATTTTATCTCCTTCCAAAAGAAGAGGATCCACACAAAATAGTTACCAATAAAAATGCAATTGACAAGACAATGTTTTTGAGTGCAGTAACTAGACCAAGGTATGATGGAGAGGGCATTTGCACATTTGATGGCAAGATAGGAGAATGGGTTTTAGTGGAAAAGGTACATATCATTCTTCTTTGCAAACTAACTTGATTTTATTGTATGTTAAAGCTAATATGGGCATGTATGGCATATATAAGGTACCAACAAAAAGAAGAAGAGGTGAAAGAGTAAGGGGGACCCTAATCACCAAGCCAATCAAGGTGAACAGGGAAGTAAGCAGGACATACCTGATTGAGAAGGTGCTTCCAGCTGTTGTTGAGCGGTGGCCTGCAGAAGCTAGAGGAGAAACTATATGGATACAACAAGACAATGCTCCAGCACATGTTAAACCTAATGATGCTATCTCTAAGCATGCTGCTGCCCAAACCGGGTTAGATATACGTCTGATTTGTCAACCTGCTAGTTCACCTGATATGAACATCCTAGACCTTGGTTTTTTTGCATCATTGCAGTCCTTGATGCAGAGGAGGATTTCAAAGAATTTGGATGGGCTCATTCAAAACGTTCGCTTAGAATTTGATGCTTATGATGCTTCTAAAATTAACAGGGTGTTTCTTACTCTACAGAGTTGCATGATTGAGGTGATGAAAGCAGGAGGGGGCAACGGGTACAAGATACCCCACATGTATAAAGATAGGCAAGAGATGTTAGGAATTCTGCCTAATTGTCTTTCATGTGATCCTGCGCTTTATGAGAGTGCTATGGCAGCATACAATGCAATTGTACTCCAGATGGGCTAGAGAATTGTATGGAGTATCATCTAAATTTTATTGCATTTGATATTCACATTGGTACTCAAATTCATCTCTTTAGCCGCATACTACAAAGTTGATCATCAAAGTCATCTCTTTAACCAGAAGTTAAGGGGTTGAGGGGTTAATGCACCAGAAGTTGTTGCTTTTTGGGAAAAATACGAAGACGCAGAAATGCTTCCTTTCCAGGACGGAGGGAGTATACATTTGCTTTTAAGTATGTTATACATTCTTTTTGCTGTTGTTGGATATCTCCCTGAGATTTTTCAATCTCGCACTTGGTCTTCTTCCATGTAAAAGACCAACCAAGTAATTGCATTGATAGCATGGTTCATGGGTAACACACATCCTTCGAGCACCGTGGTGTTGCCATCATTTTACTCAAGTTGTGTTTTAGAGACTTTTGGACCAATCCGGAGTGCCAACATATTTCATATTACTTCCTTCTACTGGTGAATTATGTGTGCTATTGATATTTACTATTGCACTTTCTAGTTGAGTTAAGTTATTAGTGTTCTTGGAATTGTATTTCTGACTTTGTATTGTGATGATGTTCCACATGTAGTACCGCATTTGTCAATATGCGGGGTGCTACATCCTTTTCTGAAGGTTCACGTCTTTCTTTCATTAGATGGGCTGCATTTTGATGGTGAATTTTGGGTTACTTCTAGCCTTCTTCATACCGCTCAATAGTTGACGGAGCAGAGCAAACATTTTGCTTTGTTGAAACTTTCTTTTGCTGCTTAGTGCTTACATTGTATTTTTCCATACTTAGATTAACATGATTCATAATTTTTTTATTGATTCAAGTGTTTCAAATTGAATATTTAGAAAAGATTGAAGCGCTAGCTATCACGCTCTTGGCTCCACTGGTATGTTTTGATCCTGCAGGTTCCTGTTTTTCATTGATATGCTAGAATCCTCCACCTATGCTTTCATCATGTTGTACTTTGTAGAACTCGTTGCAACGAAACATATGATTCCTCAAGTTCTTTGATTGTTCTGATTTCTCAGAATAGTGCACGTCACTATTACTCATATAGGCTAGCTTCTATATACACTTTCATTACTATCTTATTATTGAGGCAGCCAGAAAATGAAAAGCTGGTTGATGAAAGCAGAGAAGACTCTGATGGTGGAGACAAGGTAGGAAGTCCGATATCCTTGTCATCAGAGCTGCGGAGGAGATCAACGTAAGTCGAATTTGGTCCCTTATTATTGTTTCTTTTGGTACAATTACAACGAATGAACTAACGGATGTAACTAATAGAGCTCATGTGGAGGTTGAATCAAGCAGTCATGACATAAAACGAAGAGATATTGGAGCGCCTGTTAAATTGGATACAGAAGCTCAGACTCGCATTGAGAAGCATAGGTATGCTCCTTTTTTTTTCTGCAAAGATTCTTTCTGATCTCAGCCTCTGGCTTAATGCCCGAACTATTCTTGTCCACAATTTCTGTATTGCAAATGACTACATGAGCATCTAATTTACTGATGCATTCATTGGCTGCTTTTACTGATATTGCTGTCATGAAAAGTTGAAGCAATAATCAGTGTATTAGTGCAATGTTTAACTGTTACCTCCCTTTTTTGACATTTTAAGACCTAAGCATGAAAACGGTCTTAAAACGTCAGGCGTGTGCAAGATCAGCAAATGAATATACTGGTTATTCTCTTACTGTGTTGGATCTTCTAACTGCACAGAGAGCTGCTAGAAGAATTGACTGATGAAATGGTTGAATTAGTGCACCAACTGAAGGTGAACCAATCTGTGCAAGAGACAAGGTAGGTAGGCTTTCTGTCGCGTTAACATTGTTTCTTCTGTGGAGAAATTTACCTCAGCCTAACGCATCTTTGTGATGACTTGCATGTTTGTTATGGTGGTTCTACTCATACGGGTCACCTGATGTCACTGTGGCCACTCAAATCGTGTCATCACTTGTCCTCAAGATGGTGCTCAGGATTTTTCTAGGATTTGTAGGAAACTTGTGCTTCGGTAGTTGCTTCTCCTCGGATGGTCACGGTTTGTAAAACTTAACAGATTGGACCCATTTGCCCGGCCGGCACGTCAGTATTCGGCCTCAAAATTCCACGCGGGTGAGTCACACGGATAAGATCTGCTCGATCGGTATAAATGTTTGGACGGACAAAGACGCGAGGGCTGAACTAGTACCCACTGGAACTGCTGAAGACAGTCCACCAAATCAGCACTGAAAACGTGGCAAGCAAAAAAGAAAAAAACAAGATAAAAAACATGACGCTCATGCGCACTAGCGCATGGTCCAACTTGGTGGGCTGCGTAGCTCCCGCGGCATTATTTGCCGACCGCGACAGCTTTGAATTTGAGTAATTACTCCCTCGATCACTATCGATGGGATGGCCTCCACGATTTACTACAGGTGCCAGTACGACTTCTTCTCTATTGATTAGCATGAATCACAGTCCTAGCTATAATAATTAAGAATCGCATTCCTGGCTATATAATAGTCCGTTGGTTGATTCGTTAGCTCAGTAGAGTTGGACACGTAAACACCAGTGAGAGTAGCGGTAGCGATCGATCAGCACTGCAATGGCAGCGACACCGGCGCCGCCCACGCTGATGCTCCTGCCGGAGTGGGGCACCGGGCACCTCATGTCCATGCTTGAGTCCTGCAAGCGCATCCTCCTCGGCGGCGGCCGCGCCTTCTCCATCACGCTGCTGGTCATGAGCCCGCCCACCGCCGAGGCCACCTCCGAGGTCGAGGCGCACGTCCGCCGCGAGGCCGCCTCCGGCCTCGACATCCGCTTCCGCCGCCTCCCCGCCGTCGAGCCTCCCGCCGACGCCGCCGGTGTCGAGGAGTTCATCGCGCGGTACATCCAGCTCCACGCGCCGCATGTCAGGGACGCCGTCGCGGCGATGTCCTGCCCCGTCGCCGCGCTCGTGCTGGACATGTTCGCGGCGCCGATGGTCGACGTGGCCCGCGAGCTCGGGGTGCCGTCCTACGTGTTCATGTCCTCCACCGGCGCCATGCTCGCGCTCATGCTGCACCTGCCCGTGCTCCACGAGGTGGTCACCGTGGAGTTCGACGAAGTGGACGGAGAGGTGCACGTGCCGGGGCTGCCGCCGATACCGCCGGAATCCATGCCGTCCCCGGTGGTGGACAAGAAGAGCCCCAACTACACGTGGTTTGTGCGCCTCGGCGACCGTTTTATGGACGCTACGGGCATCATCGCGAACACTGCAGACGAGCTCGAGCCGGGCCCCCTCGCTGCCATTGCCGACGGCCGCGCCGTGCCCGGGCGCCTCGCGCCGCTTGTGTACCCCATCGGCCCCGTGCTCTCGCTTGGCAGCAGCGATAGCAAGAAGGATTCCTCCGAGCCGCCGCATGAGTGCATCGCCTGGCTCGACGCGCAGCCGCCGGCGTCGGTGGTGTTCCTCTGCTTCGGGAGCATGGGCTGGTTCGAGGCGGCGCAGGTGGTGGAGATTACCGCGGCGCTCGAGCGGTGTGGCCACCGCTTCCTGTGGGTCCTCCGGGGCCCACCCGCCGCGGTGTCTGGTGGCGGCGCGCCGGACGGGTCGGAGCACCCGACGGACGCAAACCTGGACGAGCTTCTACCGGAGGGGTTCTTGCAGAGGACGAAGGGCAAGGGCCTGGTGTGGCCGACGTGGGCGCCGCAGAAGGACATCCTGGCGCACCGCGCCGTGGGGGGATTCGTGACGCACTGCGGGTGGAACTCGGTGCTGGAGAGCCTGTGGCACGGCGTGCCGATGGTGCCGTGGCCGCTGTACGCGGAGCAGCACCTGAACGCGTTCGAGCTTGTGGCCGACATGGGCGTCGCTGTGCCGCTGAAGATTGACCGGAAGCGGGAGAACTTCGTGGAGGCGTCGGAGCTGGAACGGACGGTGAAGACACTGATGGGCAGCGGCAGCGAGGAGGGGAGGAAGGCGAGGGAGAAGGCCGAGGAGATGAGGGCCGTGTGCCGGAAGGCCGTCGAGAAGGGCGGCTCTTCCGACGCCGCGCTGCAGAGGCTCTCCGAGGCGCTTCACGAAGGCGCGGTGCTCCCGAAGAAGTGAAGTGAAGCGTCGAGCCGCGTGTCTACGCGTGTGCCTCGTAATCTGTAGCGTGATCAAGCTTGAATGAATCGTAAAACATTGCTCTGTTGGTTTACAGTTGGCAGTGGGAGATGTCATGTTGCTAGCACTACTATGCAGTCTTTTTGCTTGGTTAAACACGGCATCTTGTTTCTGTACTGTTTTATGGTTCATCGGGTTTGCAACTTTGCATCGGCGGTGGCATGGCAGCTGTTACAGTGGCATGAACTTGATGGAGACGTGGAGGTTTTTTGTTTTTTGTTTGTTTGAGGGAACGATGGAGGCGTGGAGATGGTTTTGCAGCTTTTGCAATTCCATTTGGGCCCAGCGTAACTTGAAAATTGAGTCTGAAAATTGAGATTCTTAGTTGCCTTAATTTTTTTGTAAATCTCAGTCACCTATATTTACATATTACTTAGCTTTAAATTATAGTATTAAAAATATATAATTTTAATAAAAACTTACTGTAATTTTAGCTTATGGGTTAAATATGGAGCGAGGTGGGGATGGGGATACTTAGTGATTGACTAGAAACCTAAAAGATGACCAAGACGTAAAAGAATATTTAGCAACTTATAAATAGATATTTCTAAAGTTATAATTAATTCACCGGGAATTAATGGTGCTAAAAATCGTGTCTTGGGTTTCAAAACTAATGTCAAACTTTTTACTAGAAACAAACATGTGCTCCTTCAAGCATTTGATCAAGTGTCTTAGGTCACAAATAAACATAAAATAGATAGGTAAGAGTGGAACAGATTGATTCATTGCCACCCACGAGGTTATTCTAAAAAAACGACGAATTATTTGGGGAGGAGAATGAGGAGAGGGAGTTAAATTCACAAGAAAGTAATACGAGGTGGGAATTAGGAGAAGTGAATGGGATGGCTGGATGGGGATAATCCTTCCGAAAATGAAAGGGTCTGAGGCTATTTTAGACCAATGTAATGCCGACACGGCGCCACAATATTGGGCTCAATTCAATCGGTGTGGGGAGAGCTGCGGAGTTTGCCCTGCAACGTGGCATGTTCCAGTCCACAGGGCTCCTCGGCGTCGCGACGAAGCCTCTGTCTCACTCGGTACGGTACCGGAGGTGCAGGACGACAGGGCAGCCCCTCTCCCATTCCTTCCCAGCGGGAGGGATGGATTTCTCAAATCCGGATGCTGTGTTGTGTTCTAATCCTTTAAATCTTTTCTCAAAGCAGTGCTTAGTTATTCGTGCAGCTAATAAATATATTCGTCTACTCGATGATTGCACAGCGTGCTTTTGGTGTTCTTTCTAGCAGAGAAACGAGATAGAAATTGGATGGAAGAATCACATTCCACGTTCTGTTTCTTTCGTTGACCAGTCGCTGAATGTCCACATATCTCAAGCCAGGGAGTTATAAAGGGGCTCTTAATTTTTTCCTGAACTTTTATTTTCATGGAAAATATTATAAGCTACATTTTTCATCGAAATTATGTTAGCAGGTGCTCTTATTTAGCACGCCCCCTTTTTCTCCCTGCTGAACTTCTGCCTTTGTTACAGGGGAATGTCATGCATGCTGAGGTCTCAGCTGCTGATGTAGAGAAATAGGAAACTGTACTCGAAGAAGGGAAGGTATGCATGCTTATTTATTTCATGTGCTATATATGGAAAAAAATCGCAAACATGTTGTTGTTCACAATTCAAAATAAAAATTACTAAGTCCTTTTCTTAGGTTCAAAATTTAATCCTAATTATGCAAGATATGAGTAGTATGCTAGTGGCATGGTAAAATTGCAACAAGCAAATCTAGCAATCTAAATAACAAGCAACAACAAGTATAGGGAAGGAGATGCAAACACGTGAGACATAGAGATATGTTGTCGAAGTTCAGATCTTTGGTGAGATCCTACGTCTCTGTTGAGAAATCTTGATCCAACGATCAAAACCGGCATCGAATCGTGCTCTTTCCTCAAGAGGTTTGCCGATGTGAAGTCTCCCTCTCACTTGGTTGCTCCTTTACCTTACAGTAGGTGAGCTCCGAACCTTCAGAAACTCTTGAGACAGTCACAGTAGTCTTGAAGGCTTTTAAGTGACTCCTAGCCGTTTAGGAGACGTCAATCTCCAAGAGTAACAGATTTGTAATCGCTTCGACTTGGAGATGACATTTTGCTTGGTGCTCAATTTGGATCAATCTCTCTCACAAAGATTTTCTCACATGGATGGAAGCTTGGGCTTGAAGAATTCTAGGATGGCACCTCGTACAACATAGAATAGGAATGGCAAAGAATTACTCATGCAAAGAGGCTTAGATTTATATAGCCAACCCCTCAAAAACTAGTCGTTATGCAAAAAGTGGATATTCTCAAAACTTCCAAGATGGAACTCGGAGGTTTGAAATTTGAGAGCAACGTCTACTTTGATTGTCTAGGGTTTCGAGACTTGCGAGGCAAACTTAGAGATTTCGACTTTCAGAGCACAATAGACAGAAGCGAAAGTCAGGTTCTTACTTGGAACCCAACCCTCCGGGATTTTGAAGAGCCTTAGAGAGGCATCAACAGAACCGATTCCCGGAGGTTTCGACTTTGCACTAGGAGCTTTCAAGATTTTAAAAGATGTGTCCAGAATACAAACTTGGCGGTTTCGACAGTCTGACTCAGATGTTCCGAGATTTCAAGGGTAAGTCTAGAACAAGAACTCGCAGGCTCTGAAAAACTTTTGGCAACTTGACATTCAAAGAAGACTTAGGTGTTTCTAGAGACAGAACTCGGAGGTTTCAGGAAATCTCGGATGTTCCAAAATCCATAAAAAGAGACAGAAGGACAATTCGGAGGTTCTGAGTTCAATGACTCTTCACACAGAGGTGAAACTCGGATGTTTCAACACCAAAGTTGAATGTTCTGACATTTCTAGAAACAATGTGTATGAAGAGTTTTCAAGGGCCTCTTTGGATTTGGAATATGCTTTCTTGTTGAGAATTACCAAAGCACTTCCACCAGCTTCCAGATTTGAACCCCATTAAAAGTATGGCTTTCCCTAAACTCAATGTGATCTTCGTTTCTTTGTGTCATATTTCTTTAGACCTTTTTAAGGTCATCAACCCTAGTTTTATCACGGCTTTTGGGACTTAGCACTTGATCACGCTTGATGCACACATTAGTCTCTTAATCATGTTGTCATTAGTCATCAAAACCCACTTAGGGGGCCAAGATGCAGTTTCAATCTTTATTTTTGGTGATTAATGATAAATCGATTAGAGGTTTAATTTTGAATATAAAGAGTGTTTATTTGGGTCTTATGATATAGAACAAGCTCCTCTAAAAATGTGCATAATTTGAATTTGCGTTTGAATGCAAATGCACAAATTGAGGTTAAAGTGTGAATAGCTCACCCTATATATTAGAATCCATCGGTGTGCATAGTGTATAATTTATAACATAAGTAAATGCACGACAAAGTGATCATGGCATTATCATGGAATACGAATATTATAATGAAAAGCACACAACCATGTCAAGTGTAGCAAATTAGAGTTTACAAAACATACAAAAATTATCGAATTAAAATCCAAGTCTTGTAACTCAAACGCACCTAGCTATCCAAACTCCCAGAAGCGAGCCCTATAATCTCTCCCCCTTTGGCATCAACACAGCAAACAAGAAAAATAACTCTTTAGGAAATAGAGTTCTAAGCTAGCGAACCCTGACCGATCGAGGAAGAAGGCGCTGAAGGGTTGGCGCTCGTTGTAGCTGTTGTTGGGGTAGGCGAAGTCAATGTAGCCGAAGATGCTGTCACGACGACCGAAGGTAGAACAGGTGGAGCGGCTGGAGTAGACCCTTGAGGTTATGAAGTGGCGGTGTCACAAAATGGAGAAACATCGCCTCGAGGTGAATCAGATTGATTTAGTGAAGAGATTAGCGTCCACATCCAGTGTGTGAACCCTCCTTGGTCAACTCTAGATTGTCGAAGATCCTCTCACGCATGTGGCAATGATTGCGAAGGTTCTTCTTTTGACGATGCTTCATCGTCTTGAGCTCAGCCTTAAGATAAGCAACTGCAAGTGGAGAATGTCAATGATGGCCCCGACGCCATCCTTGATTATGGTAAGAGAATTATCCACAGAGGGATCCTCGGCTAGCATCTTCTTCAAGTGGGCGTCGTATTTAACTTGTTAATGCTTCCACTCCTTGACACTTTCTGTGTCAATCTCCTCATCTTCACTATCCTCCACTTCCTCTATAGCTCTTCTCCTCTTCTTTGAGCCTCGGCCTTCTCAGCAACCTTCTTCTTTCCCTTATCTTGAGTGGTGGGGGTAGCCTTCGCTTTGTTTGGCTTGTAATCATTGTGCTTCACCTCACAATAGAAGTCATTGTCCATCACCTTGTTGACATCGTGGATAGCAAGGGTTTCATGGATGGTTATACATGTTGTACATGTCACAGTGAAGAGATAGAAGTCGACATTGGCAAAGAGCTAGAAGTCAATGTTGGACATGTCGAGACAGACAAAGTCAATTCTAAATCTTCTGACTAGGATATGGCCGATGACCACAACAATTTGGATTAAATGTTGCGTGACGCGGAAGGGACGAACCTTGATGGAAGAGAGCACGATAAGTTCTTGGGCTTGTTGGAAGACTCAAAAAGACCTTTGTTTCTGGGATGCAAAGTGAAGTATACGTGGTTGGCTGCCGTGCTTGAACTGCTTAAGATCCGCAAGCAATAGTTGATCTGATGCAAGCTTCACAAAGTTTTTACATCTCATGGCAGACATTCTTCTGGAGGAAAACTTGTTGCCGACAAGCACCTACAAGGCTAAGAAAGTTATTTGTCCTTTTAGATTGGAAGTAGAAAAAATACATGCATGTCTATATGACTACATCCTATATCGTAGAGAGTATGCAGACCTAGATAGATGTGCGGTGTGCAAGGGATCCCGATACAAGCGTAGTAATAATAATCAAGAAGATGGGAGTAATGATGATGAAGTGAAGGGACTTCCTACTAAGGTGACTTGGTATTTTCCTATCGTTCCCTGTTTGAAGTTTTTGTTTGCTAACCAAAAGGAGGCAAAACTGATGCATTGGCACTCAGAGGGACATAAGGATGATGGAATAATGAGACACCTCTCTCCTACTGCGACAATGACCTCCACTCTTCTACCAGACAACTTCCTCCACTCTCTTCTACGACGAGCACCGCGAATGGAAACTGGTGAGCCTCCACATCGCCCCTGTCATCGTAAAGCTCTACAACACCATCAAACTTTAATTCTATACTGCCTCATCAATACCGGTAAGCACTAATCTTACAACTGGCAAGTTCTCCTTCCTCCTCAGACTGACACTTCCAATTCGAGCAGTAACCCTAGCTTGGGGCGAGATGGACCATCACCACTAGCTCAGTGCGCAACTACAGATCAATGGTGGTATAGCTGCTCGTCACCTATAACTATCGTCTCTCGCACCGCACCTCCTCTAAACATGAGCCCGGGTTGTGGCAGCAACAGCAGTCTAGTTCCTGGGGCTACATCGGACCACATGTCTCCCACCACCACTCTGATGGAGGTGGCGACGCATCCACCTCGATTCTCAAGCGTGTGGCCTCTTCTAGAAATATTGTATGCCCTTGTTCCTTTTCCAAAATTTGGTCCTTTTCTGCTTTCTTTGCTCCTTCAGTTCAATTCCAGTGTTTTCTTATTTTTTATTGAAGGTGCAGCACATGATGTATGGATTTAGGAATGACCCAGAGGTAATCTAATTTGCGTCCAATTATTTGTTTTGTTCCTCTTTAATTAGGAATTGTGGGGAATAGAATGAAATTAGTGTAGTTTGTGCATGAATTAGGATGCAATGTATGATAAGAGGCAGTTTGTGACGATGACATAGCACCCGGGTATCGTCAAGGAGGACAAAACTGGCCATCCAGGCATAGGGTGGGCCAGGCCGACTACTCAGAGTCCGACTACAACACGGGGTGCATCATCGACTTGGAGTACCAGACATGGACACGTACCTGCCCGGAATCCTGGGTGGTAGTTGTAACCGATTAGGAAATATATCTGTAAGCCGATTCAGACTCTTGTAACTCTATCCTGGCCACCTATATAAGGCCGGGTAGGGATCCCCGGATAGGTAGACAAAAAATAGAGCTCTCAGATCATCTGATCATAGGCATAGACACAAACCCTCATACGGGATACATCAATACCAGCCACCAAACACAGGACGTAGGGTATTACCTCTTCTTGAGGGCCTGAACCTGTCTAAACATCGTGTCCCGTGTGCACCCATCCTGATCTGTTGTGCGTACGCTGCCCCGCATTCATTATTGCTGGAATAATACTCCGACAGTTGGCGTGCCAGGTAGGGGCTATGCGCGTAGATCCATCTGAACAGATCCAGATGGGTTTCTTTAACAACGACAGTGACTTCGTTCCGGGCCTGGTCATGAGCTTCGACCCCCGGACCTCCGCCGCCGCTCCAGGATAAGCTCTCCGATTCGGAAAGCTCGACTTCATCGCCGACTTGCTCGGCAGGCTCTACCTCGGCGACTCGGCTTCCAGCCAGTTGCCCGGGGGCTCATCGCCGACTTCGACGCCGACTTGCTCGGCAGGCTCTACCTCGGCGACTCGGCCTCCAGCCAGTTGCCCGGGGGCTTCATCGCCGACTTCAACGCCGACTTGCTCAACAGGCTCTACCTCTGCGACTTGGCTTCCAGCCAGTTGCCCGGGGGCTTTGTCGCCAACTTCATCGTCGACTTGCTCGGCAAGCTCCACCTTGGTGACTCGGTTTCCAGCCAGTTGCCGGGGGCTTCATCGCCTTTAGTGCTCGGAACCTCATCCGAGTTGACTACTTCGGCGATCAACTCCAACAACCTGATCGCGCTCGAATCGGATCTACTGCTTCGGGAACGGGTCTTCACCCGTTGAATAGAGATCCCGACTGGTTGGTACGATCGAGTCCCTTCTACCCGTCCTCGACTACGACTCGGATGGCTTCAAGGGTTCGGGAAGCCACAATCCTTCTCGGGAGGACTTCATGGTGGACTCGGATGCGCCGTACGTTGCCGCCCTACTACGCCCGGGGCTTACCGACTAAAGGATAAAAACGGCAACCTCGTTACCAACGCTTGGAACATTGAACAACTAAGTCGTTCTATGCTTAAACTTTGTATTTTCATATTTTAATTATGAATAAGTGAATAAATATTTCTTTGCTCCATCCGAGTAACTTTTGGGGTTCCCGACTGGCCCGCTATGCGCGCCCACAGCTACTCATAGCGGACACTCGGGGGCTACACCACATTGGGTGCGCCTAAACGCACTCAGGCTCATCTCTTTCAACAATTATTTTAGTACTGTGTAAACAGCCCCGCGTAACTCTTCGTCTTCGATCACCGGTCTACGCCACAACCCTACGCTACACGGAAAAACAGCCCACGGCTAATCTCAACGCAATGGGGGATACGACGGGTCGGCAAGAGCACACACACAAAGGGCTAACTTACACATGAATGAATCTTTACGAAAGAAGAGATTAATAAACATGACACAAGTTCACCAAAACATGCAGAGTGATACTCGGACTTCCCGAGTACTTAACATGCATTTGCGAACGGTTCATATATTTATTCCTACTTCCACAGGTTAGCGCGGTCGGCGAAGGCGTTTCGCTGCAGCATGGACCTCCTCCTCCTCCATCAGCCTCAGAGAAAATCATCAGGACCCTCCGCTCGGTTCCACGAACCGAGTGGAGGCTCGGGGACTACACCCACTGGGTGCACTGTTCGTGCCCCCAGTGTGAAATCCACAAGACAACAAGGAATCTCCGTCCGACTGCTCTAGTCGGACACCGAACAACTCGGGACCGAAGCACCACAGCCTGTATTCTGGTTCTGACGCGAATTCCAAGGGTATTCCCCCAGAGGGACACTAGCTGGACCTGAGCCGCTTGGGAAACCAGGTACCATTTGGCAATTCAGTCGGGATTCATGAGGTTCTAAAGTCCCTCACATTCTCTCTGCAAGTGACGACGAGGCCCGCTCAGGCGGATGCCACTCGGGAAGCCTGCCCAGGGGAGAAGGCAAAAGCACTCGGCGTAACCAAGACAAACATCAACTACTCGGGAAAGGACACAAGGACCCTCCACTCGGTTCTTCGAACCGAGTAGAGGCTCGGGGGCTATACCCTCTGGGTGCACTGTTCGTGCCCCCAGAGTGAAGTCTACAGAAGCAGCCTCTGCCCGACTAATTCAGTCGGCCGAAGGCTCGGGGGCTACTGACGATGACATAGCACCCGGGTATCGTCAAGGAGGACAAAACTGGCCATCTAGACATAGGGTGGGCCAGGCCGACTACTCAGAGTCCGACTACAACACGGGGTGCATCATCGACTTGGAGTACAAGACATGGACACGTACCTGCCCGGAATCCCGGGTGGTAGTTGTAACCGATTAGGAAACATATCTGTAAGCCGATTCAGACTCTTATAACTCTATCCCGGCCGCCTATATAAGGCCGGGTAGGGATCCCCGGATAGGAAGACAAAACATAGAGCTCTCAGATCATCTGATCATAGGTATAGACACAAACCCTCATACGGGATACATCAATACCAGCCACCAAACACAGGACGTAGGGTATTACCTCTTCTTGAGGGCCTGAACCTGTCTAAACATCGTGTCCCGTGTGCACCCATCTAGATCTGCTGTGCGTACGCTGCCTCGCATTCATTATTGCCGGAATAATACTCCGACAGTTTGCAATGATGATAATTTGGAAGGAGGGTATCAATGCAAAGATTTGGTTTCTGAAATATCTATAACAAGGAGAAGGGACATGTTCTGCCCTTTCAAAGTTAAAACATTTTAGTTTTGTTAAACAATTCCTTAATTAAGAGGCTATAGGGAAGTTAAAATTTTTTAGTTTTGTTAAACAATTCCTTAATTAAGAGGCTATTGGGGTGAGCAAGTAGCTCGGGTGGTCATCAGCTGCAGGAGGCAGGTGGCCAACCTGGGTTCAAGCACGTTAGGAGGTGGAAAACTATGAGCAGGGTGGCTCGTTGGTCTCCAAGAGGGGCCACAACTGAAAGTGCATTTAGGCCCTTTAATCAGGTTTTCATGATTGATGACAAACGGTTAAGGACTAACATGTTTTATGAGTCTATGAACAGAGGTTAGTCCCTAAGAAAAGAATCACAGACATCGGCAACTCTTAAAAATGAAGAAAAGACGTCGGCTTCGAAATCATGATATTGAGTAATGTATTTCGCTTTTACTCGAGTATTAGGAAAGTCGTAATATTAAGAGGGGTGCGTCGTAGAAGCAATTAGTTGATCATAGTGCTCAGAGATTTTTTATCATCATTTTGAGAGAGCCAATTCTTTTACACATACACAAAAATGGTTTTAAATCAGCCACATCGGATGTTCCGATTGTAATACCGGATGTTCCGATTTCACCGGAAGTTCTGAAGTCGGCTATGTTTTAATCGCTCTAGACAAACCAGAAGTTCCGATTCCGGGATCGGAAGTTCTGATCTAGCCGAAAGTTTCAGAGTAACCTTTGTTTTGATCATTCTAGAAAAATCAGAACTTCCGATGTGACCAACGGAAGTTCCGATGTTCTCTGGGAATATCGGAGGTTCCGATATACATATCAAAAGTTCCGATATAGTCTTGAGATGTACGGGGTAGGTGGAATATAGGCGTTTTGTTTGAACACACGGCAATGGCTAGATTTTGGGTGGTGCTATTTGTAGCAACCCCATCCCCTTCCACTACCAACCTTTTGCAAATACATTTGTTGCACACTCAAGAGCTCTCACCTCTCCTCTCTTAAGCAACTCAAGCCACCCTTTGTGAGTGAAAAGAAAAGAAGTGAGATTTGAGGATTTGAGTGGAAAAGGATCAAGACCTCTTTGAGCACTAGGTTTACCTCCTTGCGATTTCAACACGCTTGTTACTCTTGGAGGCTGAGGACTCCTAGATGGTTAGGAGTCGCTCACGAGCTCCCAATCCATGTGGTGAGTCGTAGGAAGTTTGTGAAGGTCAGGATTCACCTCGAAAGAGAAGAATCACCAAGAGAACGGTGGGGAGATGCAAGAGCGTCCTCGAGGGATAAATGCTTGAAAGGAAACCGGCTCTTGATTACGTGTGATCGAGCTTTCCAAACGGAGACGTAGGATCCCCTCAAGGATCCGAACTTCGGTATCAAATCACTTGTCCCCTTGGTCATTTACTTCTCCTATTTTCTTTACAAGTCTTGCTTATATTTCTTATATTGTTTATAGTGATCTTGCTAGTATACTTGCCCTCATTTCTAGTACTTGGTATTCTTGCTATCTATCAAACTTCAATTTCCGCATAAATTATAAGAATTTCTAAAAGTTGATTAAAGTTGTTTAGTTGCCTATTCACCCCCCCCCTCTAGGCCGACATGTTGATCCTTTAACAACTGAATCAGTGCCTTAGTTGCTTCTGTGAAATTGTTGACTTCGTAGGATAAAAAAGGGTCCAAAGCAACACATCACATATACATGCACATTTCATCATATTTACATTTCATTTCATTTCACATATCCCAGATCAACCTAACATCAACACATCATACATATAGATGCATATATACATCACACTACATTTCATTTCACAAATGAACTCTCACATAGATAGAAATTCAAAAATTAAACAAATATATCACATTGCAATGAGAAAAATAGCCTCAGACTATAGCCATTAAGAGCTAACACTTGTACAGTAAAGCAAGTTCTTGTAGAATGAGTTATGAATTGACACAAATCCTTAACACTTTTTACAAGAACTGTTTCACTGCACATTACTAAAGTGGTCATTTTCATCATTAGCATAACTTCTTGGCATAACTTCTCCTGACCGACTCTATATGCACAACCAATTACAAACATATAGGTTTTATACAACTTAACAGAAAACTACTTGTGATCACCTAAAGAGTGTTAAGACTTCATCCCAAGCATTGGTTCCCACATCAACCAAGGCCTGCGATGAAGGCATAACACTTATTGGGGATCGCGTGTAGTTCTCCTTGATATTATGTGTAACCCTTCTGTTATTGATAATTGGTGACGATATAAAATCGGTGAGAAGAAAATACCTCAGAATATTGTCCATTTTAAATAATCACACATCGGTTGGTAAGGGTTTAGTTGTGCAAGGTTTAGAGTTAGGGGTAATGCAATTTTAACCTTACCCCGAACCATGAACCCTAAACCAATGTAAAACATGATACATAATTACCCTAAACCAATGTAAACCATGATGCATAATTTATTTGTAGGTCTTTTTCATCACTGGCATAATCAAGAAGGCACCAATTTTGATATAATACTCTCTGAATGCACTGTCCGTAAAAACTTATAATCTATCATGTCATCCAATCCATAATGATGACATCCTTAACGAAATTTTTTGATGGTGCAATTGACCAAATATTTTTGTTATGAAAGATGCCAGCATTACGAGTGAATGAGACAATATATTATAAATTTTATAGATAACACAAACCAAGAATACTGTATTCAAATTAAGCACTAAAATGTATTGAAATAAAGGCACCTAAGTATATCATAGGCCTCATATTCTAACTTGCTCTGAATATAAAGAATGTGTACCTGCTTTTCTAGAATGATGTAAGGATAGTCATTCTTACATCATTCTAGAAAAACGAAACACATGCTCATTATATAGCAAAGCATCATATCAAATAACTAAAATAGCTACGTGAAGATTGTCATTCCTTACATCATTATAGAAAAACGAAACACATGCTCATTATATAGCAAAGCATCATATCAAATAACTAAAATAGCTACGTGAAGATTATATTCAACCAAAAACTCAAGATGGTTTCTGTTTCCAATCTATAACAACGAATAGGGTTTCTTTTTCCATTCTATAACAGAAATATTATCTAAAAGAATTACTATTATACTATCACATGCAACTACACCTGAGAAAAAACATAATCATCTCTAGAATAGATATAACATGATCAAACCACGATCTAGGCATGTGAACAGTGGCTAAAACATGCACTAGATCCTAATCATGCTAGTGATACAACAAAAATAAATTACTTTCAAAAATATAGGAACAAGAACAAACTACATCAAAATCTAGTAATTAGGGTTTGTACGGCTATACTTATCCCTCGGCGATGGTGGGTGCAGATGGCGCAGCAGGCTCCTCCTCCTCCCTGGCGGTGGCGGGTGCGGACGGCGGCGGGCTCCTCCTCCTCCTCCCCGATGGCGACGTGTGTGGACGGCAGAGGGATCCTCCTCCTCAATGGTGATGGCTGCGGACGGGGCGGACGGCTCCACCTCCTCGGTGGCGTAGCTGCGGACGGCAACAGTCGCTCCTCCTCCTCATTTGCGGCTACTGTAGACAGCAGCTGACTCGGGCGGCTGCGGATGGCGGCCGGGAGGGGGGGAGGCTATGGCAGCTGTGGACGACAACATCGGATCCTTCTCCTCGGCAACGACGGCTCCTCCTCCTCCTCTTCTCCTCCTTCTTCGGCGGGCATGGGGGGCAGCGGCGGCTATGGGATAGAAATGACAGTTAGCGAAATTAGGGCACATATGCGAGGGTCATATAGAGCTAGGGTTAGGATATTATCCAGTCGATTCAAGGTACCAAACCAACTGAGATAATGTAACCTTAGTCGATTTAGCATATGAATCGACTGGGATACTGTATTATTAGAGTTGGTCTTCTTTGTGAACAGATTGAGAAATTATCCCAGTCGCTGAGTTTGCATGTTATCCGAGCCGGTTATTTCGTTACAATCGGTTCTTCTGGAAAAACCGACTCAGGTTTTATTTATTGTTGTCAGTTTTTTAGAAAATCAGTTGGGAAGAGAGGTCTAGAAAAGTCCATTCTGTGGTGATGTCTGTCGCGGGGAATTCGCGGCAATATCCATTTGTAATAGGATTGTTGGGAAAGCGTGTTAGGAAGATCTAGGCGTGCACACAAGAGTTTTACCCAGGTTCAGGCTCTCCAATGGTGGAGATAATACCCTACTCCTGCTGTATATATTTGATGATCTTGCGTGAGAAAAAGGGAGTACAAGAGGTTGAAGAAGAAGCTAGTAAGTCTAGAGATCAGAGAATGTAGAGACCAGCCCCCTTCTGCATGGGAGGGGCTCGGCCTTATATAGGCCTGTACATTAGCCGACTCGGTCACTCGGCTGAGCTACGGTTACTGTCCTAATTACTGAGACATTTACATCTTGTAAACGTCCGAGTAACGCCAGTCTTCATGCCGGTTGAAACGTATGCCTTGATGAGTCGTAACGCCTGTCTTAATGGCACCCGGACGTTGTACTGTTGCAGGCCTTTCTTGGGCCTTCATCCGAGTGGGCTTGTCTAAGCTTGTTGGGCCGACTCGTTGTATTGGGCCTACCCGGATGGGCCTCCCTCGTCAGTAGCCCCCGAGTGCTTCGAGGTCTCGACATGGATGCCGACTGGGGAGCAGGCTGTGCATGCCCGAGTGGCTGAGTGGAGAGACCTTGATGGACTCTCCTGATACCTGAAAAGAGGTTAGATTTGTGCTAAGTATTAAGAACTCGGTGATACCCGTACTTTCCGGCTGGGGAAGTCGGCTTGTGGCCCTCTGAGAGGCGTATCATGAATTCCCGAGTGAATCCGAAGTAGCGCCTGGCATATCCGAGTGGACGGTCGCCATCTTGTGCCCGCAGGGGGGGACGCCTTCGATCTTCAGCTTCGAAACCGAGTCCTCGAACTCCGGCATTGAGCTCTGAATCAGTGAGCCATTTTGCGCCGCTGTGGCATTCGGCTCCGATTCAGGGATCATGTTGCTCCGCTGTGGATGCCGGGTTCGTCCTTAGCTTGGGTGTTGCCGAGTGACCTGCAAACCCTGTTGGGTCGGTCATCAGCACCCTTTCGCAGAGCCAGTCTGCTTCCGAGTTTGGCGGCTTGTGCGCCTCGGAGTTGTTTGATGGAGTCGGTATAACCCGTGACGTGTCCCGGTGGGCCAAGCCGACTGCTGATTCGGTGCCTAAGCATGATCCGACTCGGTCTGAGCCGAACCCGGCCAGAGCCGACTGGAGTCACGGTGTTGTCCTGACTGTGATGTCGCGTCAGCATTTAATGCGCGCAGTCGGTTGGGCAGAGTGTCCGCAGTGCAATGATTTCGCCTCGAGTCGCGCACACAGCGTGCCCGAGACATCCGCTGCTGCTCTGATTTCGCGCGACGTCCGAGGAGACGACTCATGATGACTGCGCCCGAATCACGCGGGCAGCGCGCGCGGGACGGAGGCTGACGTAATGTCAGCCGGTCACGTCGCCTGGGATGCCGCGTCGTGGCGAAAAAAGCGCCCGAATCCCGCGGGTTTTCGCGCGCGAGATGGCAGTTGCCGCGGCAGTTTCCCGCCACGTCGGATGCACGACTGCCGGCGGTTGGACTCCCTTGGCTATAAAAGGTGAGTTTAGGGTTTCCGGGTTCTCATCTTGTTCTTGCCTTCGTCTTCCTCGCGCCCAAAACTCTTTGCCCTCCAGAGCTCCGCCACCGCGCGCTCGTTCCCGAGAGAAAGAAACTCGTCGCCGCCGTCATCCACCAGCCGGCGAACATGTCTCGCGCCAGCAAGGCAAAGAAGTCCGCTGCTTCCTCCTCCGCCACCGCCGCCGACGGGTGGAAGAAAGGGGATTGGGTCCCCTCGGTCATCACCGACGAACTACTCGTCGGCTTCGCCAGCACCGGCCTGCTGCCGCCTCGCACCATCAGCAACTGGCGGGCATCGTACCAGGAGACGAAGCCCGCTCCGCACGAGCACGAGCGCGTGATGCTCACGCCGTTCATGGAGCGGGGAGTCAAGCTGCCGCCGCACGACTTCTTGCGCGGCCTCCTCTTCTTCTACGGCCTCCAACTCCACCATCTGAGCCCAAACGGCATTCTGCACATCGCGTGTTTTATCACGCTGTGCGAGTGCTATTTGGGGACTCGGCCTCATTGGGGGTTGTGGAAGAAGATCTTCACTGTGAAGGCTCAACCCATCAAGGCCGGCGGCCGACTGTCCATTTGCGGGGGAGCCGGCATCCAGGTCAAAGCCGGCGCCAAGTACTTCAAGATGCAGTTTCCAGATACCGTTCGGAAGTGGCAGGACGGGTGGTTCTACTGCCCGGATGAACGCACGCCGACTGGCCACGAAGGTCTGCCCAAGTACGTTGAAGGTCCGCCCGAGTGGCTGAAGCGCTGGAGCGCCAAGCCTTCAAGCGAAGAGATGCCTGAAGTCGACCGACTCCTGAAGAGGATCGCAAGACTCCAAGAGAAAGGGACTCACTGGCCCCGACCTCATCGCCACTTGGGTGACTCGGCGCATCCAGCCTCTTCAAGCCCGGGCGCACCCGATGTGGGAGTACTCGGGCAACCACGACCCGACGAGGGTGTCATCTGAGGATCTGTCGGACGAGAACTTCCTGGAGATCTTCAAGAGCTTGACCAAAGAACGAACTGGAATCACCCGGGCGCCCAAAGTGGTTCCATACTCGAGGGCCAACCCTCCGCCGTCTGTAAGTGACTTGTATTCCGAGTCGGGCTTTTAAATTTTATCATTTGCTTGCTTCTGCTAACACCAAGTCTTTTGATGCTGCAGAACTATCTCAACTTCAACTCCATGCCGCCTCTTCCCGAGCAAGAGTCGGCTCCAGCGGCGTTGGATGACGTAGAAGTCGAGGAAGAGCCGGCCCAGTCGGATAGTGGTATCCAGATCGACTCGGATTCCGAGTCGGGAGGGTCTGGATACCAGGTCGTCAAGCGGAGCCGCGACGACGACGCCTCCGGATCCACGTCCTTGCGGGCGGAGGCAGAGCCGGCCCAGACGGAGTCGGCTGCCAAGCGGGCCCGAACCACTCCTTCCGGCTCCGTCGCCCAGGTTCCGGCTCCTGCACAAGCCGCATCCGCCAGCCGACTGGCACAAGCTCTGGCTCCCGCACGAGTCGCACCTGCCGGCCGCGTGGCACAGGCTCCGACTCCCGCTGCCAAGCCGAGTGTGCCTCGGCCGACTCCTGCCGGCTCCTCCGGGGGTCCACCCGTCCCGGGGAAGCCGAAGAAAACGATCCCTACGACCACCAGGTACGAGTCCTTGTGCCTCATGCCCCAGTTGAAGTAGGTTGTAAAGATACTGAAGTCGGTTGTTTTTTGTCTTTGCAGGGTCCAGAAGAAGCTCTCCGACAAAGGAGGCTCTTCATCCGGCGCCCCGCCAGCCCCGACTCCAATCCCGCCGCCAGAGTCGGCTCCCCCGACTCCGGCTACAACAGAACCCATCGCTCCAGCACCGGTCGTCTCCGCTGAGGCAACGGAGTCGGCTACGGGTGCTGCGCCTTCCGCAACTCCGACTGCGGGGGCGCCTCCGGCTGCGACTGCTAGCGCACCACAGCCGGCTGCTCCTACGCCGCCGCCTGCCGCAACCGTCGAGGTGCCAGAGCCGGATGTGGGCGCCGGGTCAGCACCTCCACCTGCCGCATCCGTCGAGGAGCCGCAGTCGGACAGGGGTACCGGGTCAACCGAGGCCCCGGCTGATGACCCGCAGCCGCAAACAACTCCTGCCCGCGAGGAGACAACGGAGCCGGCGGCTGCGGCTGGTGCCGACTCCTCCGAGCCAGCGAGCGGAGCCGGAGGACAAGCTGTCACCGAGTCGCCCCGGGAAGCCGTGCAGAGCCAAGCCCTGGCTCCGACTCCCGCGGCTGGAGAATCGGCTCCGACTTCGTCAAGAAGCCTCATCCCCGCGCTGCTACTGCCGAGTTGCAGCACGGGGGACGTGACGGTCGCGGAGGAAGCCGCCAACCGCGTCGCTGCCCTTAGCTCCAAGCTAAGGGACTTTGCCGACGCGGCCAAGTCCTTTGGCAGACTCGGCCGAGGTCCTCGAGTCCTCAGTCGGGGTAAGTTGTCTTCATACTTTGCTTTTTTCTTTAACACTGGGAGCACGTTCAGTGCACCCAGTGGGTGTAGCCCCCGAGTCTCTAGCCGACTGATTGAGTCGGTTGGAGACTTATGAATTCGGTTGCTAACACATCCTTTTCTTCACCAGGCTGCAATCCGACTGGGCGGAAACGGCCCAGTCCTTATGGAAAGAAATGCCTCCTTGGAGAAGGCACTGGAGGAGGAGAAGGCCAAGAGTCGGCGGCTTGAAGAAAAGCTCGCCGCCCTCAAGAGTAAGTGTCCGGATCTTCAGTTCTTTTGCTTTTGAAGTTTTCTGTGATACTGACTTTCTTGAGTCGGCAGACCTCGAAGCTGAGAAACGCCCAACTCAAGAAAGAGGTGAACTCACGCATCCCGGCGGAAAAAGTTTCTCAAATGCTCGACGCCAAAGAGGCCGAGCATGCAGACAAGATGCGCGACGTTCGCGATCAGTTGAAAGCCACCAACAAGCTTCAGTCGGACTACGATAAGCTGGCGCAGCAGTACAAGCAGTCGCAGTCGGCGAACCAAAAGCTGCAGGCTTCCATCGACGACTTCTCCAGGAAAGATGGAGGAGTCGGATAAGCGACACGCCGCGGTCATCTCCGACTGGGAGAAGCGCGAGAGAGAACTCTTGAGCCAACTCAAGAAGGCTAACGAGACTCTACTCGGTAAGCCCCCGAGTCCCTTGCTTTTTGTTTTTGCACACTTCCTTGTCATTTCCTTAGCAATAATCCGTACCCAGATGCTTGCCCAGAACTGGAGGAAGAAGCCAGGCGGGCGACGCTCCGACTCCGCGCGCTAGCCGAGCCGGCGAGGTCAGCCCTCGACGCACTTTGGACACCAGAAATGATGTCCGACTGCGTCGTGACTATGGAGGACCGACTCCTCCAAGTCAAGAGTCTGGTGCAGAACTTGAAGTCGGCTGCCCAAGGCCTCTGCACCAAGCTCTGGCCCGGAGAAGAGCCGGGTTCCAGCATCTTCGCCCTCGCCGATAAGCTCTCACAGGGCCCGGCGGAGGTTGAAGAGTGGAAGGAGTCGGCAGCCCGCTCGGGAGCCGGCATGGCGCTGGCAATGGTGTTGGCACACCATCCCGACGCGGATGTCGACAACATCTCCGCGGGCGCCCCTGTCGACGAGGAAGGGCAGTCGGTGGATCCTCTGGAGCTTCTTCCCCGAGTCCGCGCCGCCGCCAGCCGGATCGCCAGCTTCACCGACCTGGAGGAGCGCGTAGAAGCGACTCCAGAGGAATAGAAAAAATATCATGTAATATCTCTCGGTATGCCGAGTAGACAAAATGTAAAAACTTTTGCAATGAATGAAGATGTTTTTCAATTCATTCTGATTGACTTTTGCTAAGTTATTTTTTGCACAAGTTATTTGAGTCGTCCGAGTTTGTTTTTGACGCCGAGTCGGATCCTTTCGCGTGCAGGCCGACCTTTAGCTTTTGCTCTTGCCAACCGGACAGCCGGGTTGCGACTGTAGTTGGGGACGAAGAGTGGGCCTTAGGTACCGTACACGTTTACTTAGACGCTCGTGTAGAAACAAAGTTAGGAGATTCGAAATAACTTGTACCGAGTGATGATTCACCCAGTGGGTTTGAGGTAGCTTCCGGGGATTGCCCGAAGTGAAGTTACTCGGTTTGTTTTTAGACATAGCCCCCGGGGGTTGCCCAAGGGAACATAGTCGGAAAATGAAATAAATGAACAAAATGCTTCCCGAGTGCCGCTCGAAGGAAACAAAAATTTATTCATTATAAAACAATGAACTGTTTGAAGTACAAAGTTTTAAGTGTAGAAAGGACGCAGCTGTGCAATATTCCATGTTCGTTCGGTGATTGCGCCGGTTGCCGGGTCCTCCAGTCGGTACGCGCCGTTGTGAAGCACTTGGTTGACGATGAAAGGACCTTCCCATGGCGAAGACAATTTGTGCATGCCCGCCTTGTCTTGGATCAGTCGGAGGACCAGATCTCCTTTGTTGAAGACTCGGCCTCGAACTTGCCGACTGTGGTAGCGGCGCAGGTTCTGTTGATAGATAGCCGAACGCGAGAGGGCAAGTTCCCGCGCTTCTTCTAGGAGATCTAGGTCGTCTTGTCGTGCCGACTCGGCATCCTTTTCCACGTATGCTGCGACTCGCGGGGAGTCGTGGAGGATGTCACTCGGCAGGACGGCTTCAGCTCCGTAAACCATAAAGAACGGCGTGTAGCCAGTCGACCGGTTTGGAGTCGTCCTTAAGCTCCAAAGGACGGATGGAAGTTCATCGATCCAGGAGCCGGCGGCCCGTTTCAGCGGGACTAACAACCGGGGCTTGATGCCTTGGAGAATCAGAGCGTTGGACCGCTCGACTTGGCCATTTGATTGCGGATGAGCCACGGAGGCATAATCGATCCGAATCCCATGATCCCGGCAGAAGTGGCGGAAGACTTCAGCAGTGAAGTTCTTGCCGTTGTCGGTGATGATGCTATGGGGGATTCCGAATCGGAAGATGACTCCCTTCATGAAGTTGACGGCAGTCGGACCATCGAGCTTCATGATTGGCTTGGCTTCAATCCACTTCGTGAACTTGTCCACAGCCACAAGGAGATGAGTAAAACCTCCCCGGGCTGTTTTGAGCGGACCCACCATGTCGAGTCCCCACACGGCAAAAGGCCATGTGATCGGAATGGTCTTGAGCGCAGTAGCCGGCATGTGTATTTGATGTGCATACCGCTGACACCCTTCGCAAGTTCGGACGAGTTCCTCGGCATCAGCATGTGCACTGAGCCAAAAGAAACCGTGTCGAAAGGCTTTGGCTACCAAGGCTCTTGACGAAGCATGGTGACCGCAGAGTCCCGAGTGAATTTCCTCGAGCAGTGTCGGCCTTCTTCCGGCGAAATGCAACGCTGGAAGATTCCAGTAGTGCTGCGCTTATAGAGCTCACCATTGATGATGGTATAAGCTCGAGCGCGGCACACAATGCGGCGTGCCTCAGTCGGATCTTCAGGCAGCTCCTTGCGCAAGAGGTATGCCAGGAAAGGCTGAGTCCAAAGAGGGACGACCGCCAAGACGTCTTCTTGGGTCGGCTGAGCCGGTTCGGGGTGTGATGACCCGGCTTCAGACGACTCGGTTGCCGACTCCAACTTGACGGATGGTTGGAAGAGCTGTTGAAGGAACACTCCAGGTGGGACTTTTTCCCGAGCCGAGCCGATCCGGGCAAGGGAGTCGGCTGCTTCATTATCTGCTCGTCGAACATGGTGAAGTTCGAGGCCATCAAAGTGTCCTTCCAGCCGGCGTACAGCGGCACAATATGCCGCCATGGTTGGATCTTTGGCGTCCCAAGTCTTCATTACTTGTTGCACTACGAGATCCGAGTCGCCACGACAAAGAAGTCGGCGAATGCCGAGTGAAACTGCAATGCGCAAGCCATGCAGTAACGCCTCGTACTCCGCCACGTTGTTGGAGGCGGCGAAGTGGATCTGCAGCACGTAATTCAACTTGTCGCCTCTGGGGGAGATCAGCACGACTCCAGCCCCCGTGCCCGCAAGCATCTTCGAGCCGTCGAAGTACATGACCCAGTGCTCCAGGTGCACCTGAGTCGGAAGACTCTGGCTCTCAGTCCACTCGACGATGAAGTCCGCGAGGGCTTGTGACTTGATTGCCTTGCGAGGCTCGTAGCTGATGTCGTGCGGCATGAGTTCTATTGCCCACTTAGCGACTCGGCCCGTGGCATCCCGATTGTTGATGATGTCAGACAATGGGGCATGACTCACCACGGTGACCGAGTGGGCTTGAAAATAGTGCACCAATTTCCGAGTCGCCAGAAACACGCCATAGACGAGCTTCTGGTAGTGCGGGTAGCGCTGCTTCGACTCGGAAAGAACTTCGCTGATGTAGTAGACGGGTCGCTGGACCTTCTGGATTCGGCCTTCTTCTGCGCGCTCCACCACTAGAACAACGCTAACCACTTGATTCGTGGCCGCGATGTACAGCAGCATGGGCTCACCCTCCATTGGTGCAGCGAGACCGGAGGTGTTGACAGAAGACGCTTGAGATCTTTGAAGGCTTGTTGAGCTTCACTCGTCCACTCGAAGGAGTCAGACTTCTTGAGAAGTCGGTAAAAAGGCAAGGCCTTCTCACCGAGTCGGGCGATGAACCGACTTAAGGCAGCAACACACCCGGTTAAGCGCTGGACCGACTTCAGATCTTTCGGCTTTCCCATCTTGATGATGGCGTCAAGTTTTTCCGGGTTCGCTTCGATTCCTCGCTCGGAAACGATGAAGCCGAGTAACTTGCCAGCCGGAACTCCGAAGACGCACTTCTCCGGGTTGAGCTTCATGTCGAACCTCCTGAGATTGGCGAAGGTTTCGGCCAAGTCGGTCAAGAGGTCCGCGGTCTTCTTTGTCTTTATCACGATGTCATCGACGTAAGCCTGGACATTTCTGCCTATCTGGTCGTGTAAACACTTTTGCATACAACGTTGATACGTAGCACCAGCATTTTTCAAACCAAAAGGCATCGTGATGTAACAAAAAGCCCCAAACGGGGTGATGAAAGAAGTTTTTATTTGATCAGACTCTTTCATTTTGATCTGGTGGTAGCCTGAATAGGCATCCAGAAAACACAAACGTTCGCAACCGGCTGTGGAGTCGACGACTTGATCCACTCGGGGTAAAGCGAACGGGTCCTTGGGGCATGCTTTATTTAAGGACGTGTAGTCCACACACATGCGCCAAGTTTTGTTCTTCTTAAGAACCAGGACCGGGTTTGCCAACCAGTCCGGGTGAAGAACTTCCTTGATGAACCCGGCTGCAAGGAGTCGGGCGATTTCTTCTCCGATTGCCTTGCGCCGGTCTTCAGCGAAGCGACGGAGAGCCTGCTTCACTGGCTTCGCATCCTTGGAGACGTTGAGGGAGTGCTCGGCGAACTTCCTTGGAACACCCGGCATGTCAGAAGGCTTCCATGCGAAGATGTTCCAATTCTCACGAAGGAAGTCGACGAGCGCGCCTTCCTATTTAGCCTCAAGGTCAGTCCCGATTTGGACCGTCTTGACGGATCCTCAGGATGGACCTGGACACGTTTAGTGTCCTTGGCCGACTGGAAGGCGGACTCGGTTGCCGCCTTCTTGCTGGGTGGAGCTTGGTCCGGGTCGACAGACGCCTGGATGTTCTCCAGCTCCTGAGCCGCGATCAGGGACTCGGCTATGTCCGCGCTGGCGAGATCGCACTCGTTGGAGCGCTCAAAGTCGCCAGTGATGGTGATAACGCCTTTGGGACCCGGCATCTTCAGCTTCAGATATGTGTAACACGGCCTAGCCATGAATTTGGCATAAGCCGGCCGGCCGAAGATCGCATGATACGCGCTCTTGAAGCCGACTACCTCGAAGGTCAATGTCTCGACCCGGAAGTTGTTCGGCTCGCCGAACACAACTTCCAGGGAGATCTGACCCAGAGGTTTGGCACACTTCCCAGGCACTATTCCGTGGAAGGAGGTGTTACTGGGGCGAAGCTGAGTCTCCGAGACCTGCATCTTCTTCAGGGTGTCCATGAAGATGATGTTGATGCTGGAGCCCCCGTCCATTAGGACCTTGCGGAGCTTGAACCCGCCGACCTGGGGATCCACCACCAAAGGATGCTTGCCGGGTTGAGGGACCCGGTCCGGGTGGTCGAGTCGGCTGAATCCGACTGGCACCTCGGACCAGTCCAGCCATTGAGGGACAGCCGGCACCGTCGCGTTGACCTCGCGACAGCGCAGCTTCCGACCCCTTTTGGAGTCGGATCCCTGGAAAATCATGAGTACCCCCCTTTGAGGGGGATACTGCGCAGCGCCGCCGCCCGCGGCGGGGCCTCCTTCTCCGCCGTCTTCCGGCTCGGGCTGCTTCTCCTCCCGGAGGCGCTGCAGGAAGCTGCACTCCCGGGTCGAGTGCCCCGCCTGATAGTTGGCGGTGCTGTGAAAAGAGCAGGGCCTGTCGAGGACCTCCTCAAAGGTGAGTTTTGGCGCCTTGCGCTGTTGCCAAGGGCGCTCTTTCTTTTGGCCAGCGTCACCGCGCTGGGGGCCACGTTCAGCGGCCGCAACCAGGTCGGCTCCGCTGACCCCATCTCCGCCAGCTTTCCGCTTCGGGGGCCGACTGTCCGCGCGCTTCCGACCTGAGTCGGCGGGGACTTTCCGGCTCGAAGACTCGGCTTTTGCTTTGCCCTTGTCTTCGTACCGCATCGCCTCCTCTCCCGTCGCGTACTTACTAGCGACTTCCATGAGTCGGCCCATGGTCTGAATGTTAGACCGGGCCAACTTGTGTTTGAGGAGCTCGTATTTGACTCCCTGAGAAAAGGCCTGTATGGCCTGCGTCTCGGTGACGTCCTCAATCGAGTTGCGCAGCCGAGTCCAACGCTGTATGTAGTCGCGGACCGACTCGCCCTTCTCCTGGACGCAAAGCCACAGGTCTTGAGCGTTCCCAGGGCGCTTATACGTGCCCTCAAAGTTCTTGACGAAGGCCTCTTGGAGGTCCCTCCAGTCGTAGATGCTATCTTCGGGCAGGCTGTTAAGCCATGCCCGAGCCGACCCTTCCAGCATCAGGGGTAGGCTTCGGAGGGCGACATGCTCGTTGCCTCCTCCTATGTTGCAGGCGACCAAGTAGTCGGCAAGCCAAGTTTTCCGGCTTGGCTGTGCCGTCATACTTGTCGACGCCGCTGGCAATCCGGAACCGGTCCGGGAATGGCTCAGACCGAATCCGCCTGCTGAAGCAAAGCGGTCCGGTGGAGGCAGAGCCACCCGGCTGGTTGACCTCGCCAGCGCGTCGTTCGGCCCGCACTCGGGCTGCCCGTCGCCCTTCGATGTCGTCACGAGCATCTCGGGCGTCGTTTGCTCGGTGGGAGCCGGCTTGTCGTCGCTCAGCCTGGAGTCGGTTGATCTCCTGGCGAGCGTCAGGCCGGTTCGTGGACCGACTCGGCTGAGACGATCCAACTGTGACAGGGCGACTCGGAGTCGCCAGAGGCCGACTCCGGGTTGCTTGGGAGGCCAGTCGGTTTGCTAACCGACTCAGCCTCATTTTGCTGTTCCACCGCCGTCTTCATCAGCGCGACGACTCGGCGGTGGATTTCTGCCGCAGGGCCATCTGCCGGAGGCGGCAGTGAGTCGGCCAACGCGGCAGCTGCGAAGAGGTTTTGTGCTGGTGTCTGGAAGACAGGGACACCATCCTGTTCTCGCCCGAAAAGTGGGGCCCGAGTAGCCCTGCTCCTCCGGGCGGCTGAAGAAGATCGCCGGTTTCGCGCGACTGCGCGAACCGTGAGGATCATTCGGCTGCCGTTCTCGCTGTTCGAGTGCCGCCCGCTCTTGATCGAGGCGCTCTCGTTCAGCAAGGAGGGCTCGCCGAGAGGCCTCCAAGGCCCTCTCGGCCTCCGACTGTCCGTCAATGGGCGTATGCAGGTGTTCATGTGCCGCCCTAGCCGCTGCGGCAGACGTGCCCGCGTCGTTGGTGGCGCCATCCCCAACCACGTACACCTCTGCCGAGGCGGTATGGCTGTGCGAACTCTCGTCCCCTTCGGATTCGGAATCCAGAAGGGGAAGGAGAGACTCGGCGCCCACCATGGCAACGAACTGGGAGCGTCCTTTGCCCTTGCCCGGAGCAGAAGGAGATCCGGGCCGGAGCTCGGAGTTCACTTCCTCCGCGGGGCAGGGACGCGGATCTTGAAGACGCAGTTGGCCGAAGGCATCGGCCACAAAGTGCAGGCTGCCGAAGATGAACTCCGAGCCTTCGGAAGTGCACGGCGAGCGACGCATTGCCGGAGATCAGCTTGCTGCTGATGACTGGAGAAGATCCCGCTTGGATCATTGCTCCAATGCACGCCTCCCCTACCTGGCGCGCCAACTGTCGCGGGGAATTCGCGGCAATATCCATTTGTAATAGGATTGTTGGGAAAGCGTGTAGGAAGATCTAGGCGGTGCACACAAGAGTTTTACCCAGGTTCAGGCTCTCCAATGGTGGAGATAATACCCTACTCCTGCTGTATATATTTGATGATCTTGCGTGAGAAAAAGGGAGTACAAGAGGTTGAAGAAGAAGCTAGTAAGTCTAGAGATCAGAGAATGTAGAGACCAGCCCCCTTCTGCATGGAGGGCTCGGCCTTATATAGGCCTGTACATTAGCCGACTCGGTCACTCGGCTGAGCTACGGTTACTGTCCTAATTACTGAGACATTTACATCTTGTAACCGTCCGAGTAACGCCAGTCTTCATGCCGGTTGAAACGTATGCCTTGATGAGTCGTAACGCCTGTCTTAATGGCACCCGGACGTTGTACTGTTGCAGGCCTTTCTTGGGCCTTCATCCGAGTGGGCTTGTCTAAGCTTGTTGGGCCGACTCGTTGTATTGGGCCTACCCAGATGGGCCTCCCTCGTCAATGTCTGATTCTTATTTTCAAATCTTCCTCGGTAGATTGACCAAATTTAGGTATCTGACTAGAAAAGTGGATCAGTTTAGCAACGGTTAGAAATTATATGCTCCACGAACAATGTAATTGATAGATCTGCATTCTCATCCCACCCTATATACAAAATTAATCTATGTTATGTATAATTTGAGTAATTGATTAAGCTTGATTAAAAAAGGCAAAAGTGAATCTAAGTTAAATATAATTATTTGAGAGGACGTACCCAGACTGAATAATTAAAAAGAATTAAACTGGAAATTGAAGTAACATGCTGCTGCAGTTGCAAATTACTTTAACTACAGTTTGATTTACAAAAAATTTAGACAATCGTAATCAGGAAAATCGTAATGACAATGCATTACTATAAATGTTACCTCAACTCCAAGCAAAGTTCTCTAAATTTTGATGTAATTGAACTACAATTCATAAGGATTTTAAATTTCGTTTGTTCGATATTTGTTCCGTTTAATTCATGTTAGTTCAGATATGCGTTGCACGTGCACGATTACTATATTAAAGAAATATTGATAAAAATTAGGATATAATATATGGTATCTGTAATTTGATTTCTTTGCTTTTGGTAGGACGAGTTTCAATTTCGCTGGAAAAATTAGTTAATGCTCCCATCGTACAAAGAAAATATTTTAATCTATGAAATTTATTAGATGAAAACATTCTAGAAATAATGTTATGATAATACTACTTTTATGTTACATAAGTAGAAAGATAATATTGTGATAGCTTATTTTTTAAGTTCCACAATATTCCTATCAGACTATCGATCCCTGGTTGCTTTAATAAAGTTATGGGGCTCATAATTTTTTTGGAAACCTATGCAATTGGATAGGCTGAACCTGTCTCATATATGGCCTGTACACAATCCACACAAATCATACATGCGTATATTCTACATACATAAGAATATATTAGAGTCTCTATTTGCCCCATTTAATATAGATATGTATTATCCCATTAAATATATACTCGTACTTCTATTAAATAAGGTACACCGTGTCAATCCTAGAATTGATCTCATCTGTGTGAAAATGATACACCCACCTGTAGTGGATGCTTTTGTTGTATATCACATTTATTTTATGTATCACAACTATTATCGAAATATAACAACAATATCAGAGCATAACGGCAACGGTGGCCGTAGAGGGCGACGGCGAAGACGATGAGCAGCAGCGATCATCAAAGTCGCTCGGGACACCGATCGGAGGACAGCGTCAAGGTGGTAGATGCTAGACTAGTACAGTAAAAAGCAAAAGAAGATGCCGCGCCCCTCACCAACTCGATCATAGCCGGCCGCTGAGGCCAACCGAGGGAGACGAGTCACAAGAGTCCTGTAGAAGTGTAGGTTCGCTAGAGCCCACAAAGAGGACGCGGGCCATCGAGATGGGACGTGAGAATTCGACGCCTGGACCAGCGGTCCAAATTTCACCACTAGGACCTTTCAGGCGTTTTATAGGAAACTTTCTTTAAAAGCCCTTTGAATGCTACCAAATTCTTGTAGCTTATTCTCCGATGCATCAGTTTTATAGAAATTTTAACATCTACTCTAACCTTTTTTTCACTCATTCACTTAGGATCGACTCATTTTTTCTATATTTTTCTACATCCAAATGACTATTTTTGTAAATTTCCATTAAACACTCACATTAACATTAAATTTTTATATTTTCTATTTCTGTATTTTCATTCGTACGATAGGCCCTAAACTTGGCATAGACCGTAGTAAAGATAGATCATTCCAGCTTAGTCTGATAGAGTGGATGCTCGTTACTTGCAGTAAATCCAAAGTGTTCGAGGTTCACTTTTACCATGCACACACAATCTTTCGGCACTTCAAATGAACTCATTTTCTCATTTCCCTTTCTTGCAGCAATATTATGCACGTGTCACACGCTCAAGGCGGTCGACGTGACGCTCGATCAGTTGGGCGATGAGGAGAATTCTCCCCATATTATCGCATCTTAAACATGAGGTAAAATGATCAGTACACTAAATTATTTAGGACCTGGTTGTTTGGTCTGAGCAACGGGCTCAATTAAAAAAAATAAGAATCAATGCACGAATCCCACGTCGAGATCCCTGAACACGACGACGACCCGACAACAACAGCGATGATCTGATAAGATTATTATAAGTAGTTAAAGACACCTGCCGTATTCCTCGCAGAAAGAAAAAAACACCTGCGATATACATCGCCACCAGCAGATCAGCTTACCTAACTATTCTAGTTGTAGCTCGTGATTCTGAAGTGACTAATTTGAGAGTCGGCAACACGTTTGCCGCTGTGCTTAAAAAACAAGATCCGTTATATCATTCGATAAGCTTCCACGCTCATTTGTTAATTCCATAATTAAGCAACTATTGTCAGCCGAAGAGAACATCCTAGACGTTCTCTTCCTAGTTCACCACCAATGGCGACCCCGACCGTCGTCTTGCTGCCCGTCTGGGGCGTCGGCCACCTCATGTCCATGCTCGACGCCGGCAAGCGGCTGCTCGTCCGCAGCGGCCGCGCCCTCTCGCTCACAGTACTCGTCATGCAGGCACCGACGGAGAGTTACAAGTCCGAGGTCGCCGGGCACATAAGCCGGGAGGAAGCTTCCGGCCTGGATATCCGCTTCATCCACCTTCCGGCCGTCGAGCCGCCGATGGACTACGCGGGCGCCGAGGATTTCGTCTCTCGTTATGTACAGCTCCACGAGCTCCATGTGAAGGCGGCCGTCTCCGGCTTGACGTGCCCGGTGGTCGCGTTCGTCATCGACTTCTTCGGCACGACGCTGTTCGACGTGTCCCGCGAGCTCACCGTCCCGACCTACGTGTACTTCACCTCCAACGCCGCGATGTACGCGCTCTTCCTGCGCTTGCCGGCTCTCCACGAGGAGGTGACCGTCGAGTTCGAGGAGATGGAAAGCACGGTGGACGTGCCTGGGTTGCCGCCGGTGCCGCCGTCATCCCTCCCGTTGCCGATGATGACAAGAAGAGCCCGAATTACACATGGTTCGTGTACCACGGCAGACGTTTCATGGAAGCCGACGGCGTCATCATTAACACGGCGGCCGAGCTCGAGCAGAGCGTTCTCGCTGCCATCGCCGACGGCCGGTGCACGCACCGAATCCCTGCCCCGAAGGTCTATCCGATAGGCCCAGTAATCTCGTTTGACCCGCCGCCGGCATCGGAGTGGCCGCACGAGTGCGTTCGGTGGCTCGATACGCAGCCTCCGGCCTCCGTGGTACTCCTCTGCTTCGGCAGTGGAGGGTTCTCCACCGCGCAGCAGGCGCACGAGATAGCCCACGGGCTGGAGCGCAGCGGCCACCGGTTCCTGTGGGTGCTGCGTGGCCCGCCGGCAGCCGGGGCGCGACAACCCGCGGACGCAAACCTCGAGGAGCTGCTCCCGGAGGGGTTCTTGGAGAGGACAAAGGGGAAGGGCCTGGTGTGGCCGACGAGGGCGCCGCAGAAGGAGATACTGGCCCACGCCGCCGTTGGGGGCTTCGTGACGTACGGCGGGTGGAACTCGATCCTGGAGAGCCTGTGGTTCGGCGTGCCGATGGTGCCGTGGCCACTCTACGCCGAACAGCACCTGAATGCGTTCACGCTGGTCGCTTACATGGGCTTGGCCGTGGCCATGGAGGTGAACAGGAAGAGGAACAACTTCGTGGACGCGTCGGAGCTGGAACGAGCCGTGAAGACGCTCATGGGCGAGTCCGACGAGGGGAGGAAGGCGAGGAAGAAGGCCATGGAGATGAAGGACGCGTGCACGAAGGCCATCGAGGAGGGAGGGTCCTCGTACTCTGCATTGGAGAGCCTCTCTGAGGAGATGCGCAAAAGCGCAGTGCGCGCGAACAAGTGATGGCCTAATCGATCACAGCGGTACCATCACCGATTGTTGCATTGTTCCTAGTGTTCCTGTTCTGTCTGTTCATTCCGAATCTATCTCTGGGCTTTTGGTTTTCTTTATGGCCCGTTTCGATGGCCATTTTGTGGTCCAAAAGCGGTGTAATTTATGAAGCCCACTTTTCTTTTAGCTAGACCAAAAGGACTGCTTGGAAGACCGTTTTCGTTTTATAGTACCCCTGATTTGGGTTGGTATTAGGCTGGTTACACCCGAAAAATGTCATGAACCTAAGGAGCCCATAAAAAAAAATCCAACAAAAGTTCCCACGACCTAAGGAGCTAATTACAAGAGTGGCACTGTTGGGAAGCTTATGAAGTTTTATGAATTTAGAAAAAAGAATGGACTGATTTGGATTAAAATTGAGTGAGATTTGGCTGTCCAAAAGTTAGCTAAACAGATGACATCCTCTGTTTAATTGAGTTCTGATTTTGAGCGTATTCGGCCGGGGCGTCTTCGGTGGAGAGGAAACGGAACAGAGGAGATTACGCCTTCCATAAGGGTGTCTCCACGGAACCCAATAGTGGGACCGCACGGGTTTTAAACCGTTATGCGGGTCCTACTGTCAGTGGGGTTAATGGAGGGTTCAAAACCCTAACCGTTATTTCTCGTGCACGCAAGAGAGAGGGGAAAAGTAGAGTGGCGGCGGCCACTCGGTGAAGGCTCACCGGTGGCGAGCGGTAGCGTTCCAAGCAAAGTTGAGTAGAGGGTGGCCTGGCGGAGCGAATGGTGGCGACAGCTAGTGCTGGCTATGACCGAAGCATCGGCAGCGACGGGATAGATCTCACCGGAGCTTAGGAAGAGAAGCCGAGGAGCTCACTTGTTTGCCCCTCTGCAAGAACGACCACTGGGGTGAGTGAGGGAGGAAAAGAGGAGCTGAGGGGCGCAAGAAAAAGAGCTAGGGTTCACTGGTGATCTCGAGTCGATCCGGCAGTTCCCAATGGAGTTCTCGACTGGAGAGGTAGGGAGGCTTTGGTGTGGAGTATACAACGGGAGCTCACCGAAGTCGGTCGGAATCAAGCCAGAGGCCTCAGCAGAGCTGCTCGTCGGAGTTGGAAGAGGAGGGCTTCGCAGCAGTTTTGAAGATAGAGGAGTGGTGAAGGAGGAAGGAGAGGTGGATCAAAGGGGAAGGAGTGCACGAGATGGGATTTTATAGAGGAAGCGGCAAGGGCACCATGGACGTGGCGTGCGGAAAGGGGCGAGCTCGCTGACGATGACACTGACATCGTGCTGTTGGGAATACCGGTAGAAGGGAGTTAATGGGGTGTCCTGGCGCGGGTGACGCGACGGCACTTTGCGGTGCTGTGGCGCGCATGGGCGACATAGTGGTCAGCATGGTGCATGCTACGTGGTGTGCCCGGCATTGCTTCGAGACAAAGGAGGGAAGATACATGCACATGTGGGGGAGTTAATCGTCGGTAGAGCCCATGGCAGTGGAAGAGACACGACACTGCTGCGGGGCGTGCTGTTGGAGTGGACTGGAGGCTGGGGTCGGTGCGGTTACGTTCACAACATGGCGCGGACATGCGTGCAGCATTGCTCTTCATCGGGCCAGAGGTGGCATTGCATCGGCGGGGTCTAATGCATGGCGCTGGACATGGTGGCGTGGCCGGCGGTAGGGTGTAGGGGCCTAGCGTGGCTGTTGTCATTGCTTGCGTACGTAGTGTGCAATCTACGTCTTGTTACCACGCAACAATGGCATTCAGTGGGAGAGAGGAAGATGGAGAGGAGGAGGAGATGCCTGGTGGGCCAGAGAGATCACTCATAGTGAGGGGAAGGAGGGAGAGGAGAAATGATGGGTGGATGAAGAGAAAAAGACACAAGGACTACAGTAAAGTTAAGCAGAGGCACTGTATTCAAATCCAAGGTTAATTTGAAAATGTTACATGATGGTAAGGATAAAATTAGATCATTTACACTGAGTAGATGATTGTATAATTTTCTCAAAATTTTCAGAGTAGTGAAAATATGAATTTCATGGCATAGCTCAAATATGGCTCTAATTCATATATGATCCAGTTTGAAAATTTGAACTAGAGAAGGACTGCTGATCAAGGATATGAGATCATGATGGTGGGAGGGTCTCATGATTTTTGGGATTTTTCTAAGGTTTAAAAGTTAGTGAAACAAGCTGGAATTCAAATCTAGCTCAAACTGAGATTTGAACTATTTTAAAATTCTTTGAACTAGAGGTCAAGATATTATTTGGGAATATGGTTAGCATAGGTACAAGAAGGCTCGTGTGATTTTCTCGGAATTGTTAGAGGAGAAACAACAGCATTTGATGATAGATCATTGAATCAGTCTACCTCCCATTTTTGAATTTTGAAGATGAAAAACTGTTTCAAGAATGGTATATATTGTTCAAAGATTATATGGAAGGTTGTTAAATATCTGAGTTTTCATATTTGACTAAATTTAGGAATATTTTCCTCAAATATTTTATGAAATTAGGGTGTGACAGGATTGATGAATAGATCGACATAGTGTTAGGGTGGATGATGGGGCTGCTTTCGAGGAAGTTTCAGATGGGCAATGCCACCAACCACGATGTGATGAAAGATGGTAGCAGAAGAGCGCAACAAGCGGCAGAGGTAGCGGATGTGGCACCAAAATTGTGTTGGCGGTGTCCAATCGGGGCAGAGTATGTGGCGGGTCCCAGGGAGTAGCTGACCTCAGAGACGTGCCTTATGTACTTGTTCCACATTATCCATAAGACTAAGATAATCAAAGACTTCATTTCCTTCATTACACTTTGTCAGCACCAGCAATATATTTTCCTAGTATTGATGCAATTTGAGCTTCTCCAGTGGAGTCTAATCTGGGATAGAAATGCTAAATCATATACCAACTGAGAGCCACTCAAGTTTAATCCATGGTTGATAATGCGTTGTAATCATGTATATACAAGTATAGCCAATGCTTTGATAATGAAAAGCCAGGGAAGTTAATTGCAATAGTTAATATCATTAGACGGGATTTGTTGCAAGATATCTGGTGCCAAGATTATCACACCATAAGCTTGGTGCCCTCTCCAGAAAATTTCCTAGCTCACCAAGAAGGCTTGTACGCATGTGATCTCAATCGTGGCTTAGCAACAAACTTATATTCGGCTTCTGTGCTAGATCTTGAGACTGTTGGTTACTTCCTCAAGCTCCAAGATATCAAGTTGGGATCCAGAAATATGACATATCCCCCGATGGATTTCCTGCCATACACAGGGCACCCAACCCAATCGGAATCGACAAATGCACCAAGCAATGAAGAAGCTGACTTATATAAGGTCAAACTGAGGAATATAGTGTGTGTGAAGTAGTGCAATATCCTCTTATCTCCTGACCAATGGGAATAAATTGGAGCTTGCAAGTATTGACACACCTTATTGATGTGTATGCAATGTCAGGTATTGCAAGGTACTCACTGTACTCTAGTATCTTGTTGCTTCAGTATCTGATAGTGCTAGCTTCTCAGTGGAGGCCATTGGAGTGCTGACGGGTTTGGCTTCCAACATATTTGTCTTGTGCAGGAGATCCATGATGTATTTATGCAGAGACAAGATAATACTATCACTGGTTCTCTTTACCTCTATACAAAGAAAATAGCCAAGAGATCCAAGGTCTTTAACAACAAAGATTTATCTAGTTTGCACGTATGACTGGGATGATGTAGATCCTCATACCCAGGTGGTTGCCGCGTGTAGACCTCCTCAACAAGAACACCATGAAGGAAAGCATTATGTACATCGAGTTGTTGAAGATTCCATCCACGAGAGATCGCCAAGGTTAAAGCACCCGGATAGTGGTAGATTTAACCCACTGGGCTAAATGTGTCTTCATAATACATTCCATGGCATTGCTTGAAGCTTTTTGCAACTAGTCATGCCTTGTGCTGATCAATAGTGTCATCTGCCTTCCTTTCAATTTGAACACCCATTTACAATCTATGATGTTTGTGCCTTGCCGAGGAGGAACCAAGTGCCACGTTCTTTTCCGCTGTAATGCATCAAATTCGTTGTCCATTGCTGCCTGTTAGCGAGGTACTGATATGGCCGAAACATGTGAGGATGGTTCCATACCCGGAGAGGAGCTAGTGCACATGTATGTCACCGTGTCATTTTTGCGGCGTACTGGCTTGACAACATTGTTTAGTAGGCACGTGTGCATGCGATGTTCGCACACAGGAGGTTGTGGAGTCACTGCAGGAGCTTTTTGAGTACCCGAAGTCTCTGGTTCGACCATAGTATCGTGGATGGTGTTGTCACTGTTCTCGGCATCAGTTTCTACTGGCACAAGGTTAGGAGCAACAGGTACATGCATATCATCGTTATTAGTGTTGCTAATAGTACTACTGCCTAGATGTGGTGCTGAGACAGAAACTGGTATTAGAAGGAACATGTGGACAGATGTTTGAGTTGTGGCAGCGTGAGAAGGTTAAGCTGGAATAGAGCCATGTACCATGACTGGAGTAGTACCATGCATGAGCTCAGCAAGGTCCTGCGTTGTGGGTTGCGGATGTTTAGAGAAGGGAAAAACATTCTCATCAAACATATGTCTATGCTTTCTCTAAGCCGATCCATTTTGTTGATGGGTGTGAGGGCATGAAACACGATTTGCAATGCTAGATTTCTCAACATATTTGTGAAGCCTTTGATACTCCCCCCACCTCGCCCAAGTCAGATTGAACACATTTGATTCTTTTGTCGAGGAGTTTCTCAACATCTATTTGGAATTGTATAAAAACATTCTCAACCTCAAATTTAGCATGAAGCAAGTAGACCAAGTATACTTGCTAAAATCATCAATGAAACTGACATAGTACTTGTATCTTCCTACAGATTGAGGTGCGGGACCCGAAACATCAGAGAAAACAAGTTCTAGACGAGAGGTTGACACATCAGCAGAAGAAAAAAAGGCAACTGATGACTCTTTACCATTTGACATGCATCACAGATAGAAGAATCTATGAAACTACAAGAAGGTAACTTATTCAAGATTAAAATTAGCTAGATGACCTGAGGGGAAGCATTACCTAGGTGCTTATGCCTTACTTCTTTGCTTATTCTAGGACTCAGTAAAGCTGACTTCCTAGACCCCTCAACGGAAGGTGGTGAAAAGGGGTACAGACTGGCCTCACATCTACCTTGGTAGATTTACTGTTTTGACTCCTGATCCTCGACAACAAAATGATCTGGATGAAATTCAAAGAAAACATTATATCCCATGTGATTTTATGCACAGAAATAAGAATTTTGAGATATGTGGAACATGTAGGAAATTTTAAGGACGAGAGGACGATTGGTAGCAGTATTAATTGAGCAATGACCAATATGAGATACGTGCAAACTTGCTCCATTCCCGACTAGGAGTTGATCAGCTCCATTGTACTTCTCATGTAGGTAACACGGCCGAGGTCGCTTGTGATGTCGTCAGTTGTCCCCGTGTCAGTGTACCAATTGTTGTCGATTTGGTAGGAAGTGATTTGCACTGAGTGTTCTTCACCTTGGAAGTCATGATCGAATCTATGCCAGCATTTCACCATGGTGTGGCTAGCTTCGCCACACGGTTGGCACGTCGGTCGCGGGCCGTTGCCACCCCTACCACCGCAACCCCTTGGTTTCCTCGTCCACTGCCATTGTCATGGCCACCGCCATTGCCGCGACTGCGTCCCCGCCCTCTATGGCCTCCACCACCACAGTTTGGCTGGGTTTTTTGACATTCGGAGTAGTTGGCACTACTACAGAACAGGTCATTGCACACGATTACAAAACCTCATCGCATATGGTTCTAGCGCTCGTCACCACCGCCTGGTTACCGATGTGAGGGGCACATCACACATGGTTCAAAAGATGTATGCGATGATAGGCACATCGCATACGGTTGGGCATTTGCCCCATGTGCGATTAGTATCCACATCACACACGGTCAAAATCTCCGAACCGTGTGCGATGATTGGCCACATTGCACACGGCCAAAACCTCTGGACCATGTGTGATGACTAGCCACATCACACATGGCTGAGTCTGCCAAACCATGTCCGATGCTGGGCACTGGCCGTGTGCAATGCAACAACATCAACAACAACAACAATTCATTAGGCATCAATATAATTTTACAGTATTCATTCATCAGCCACATTCACAGAATTCATTCATCAGCCACATACACAGATTTCATCCATCGGCCAAATATACAGATTTCATCCAAACACAAATAAAATAGATTGAGACCTCGATCACATAGATTTCACAGCCGACATATATAAGCAAATTGAATATCAGTTTACAGCATTCATAGCTACATAAGCATTGTGAGTCATGTGATGACATGGACAATTTAAGTGATGAATATTTTGCTATATTGTGTGGAGTTGAATAATTTAGTTGCATGAATTCGAGATTGGAATTACTTGCAAAATGATTGATTGTTTGAGTTTCTCAATTTGTCTCTAGGAAAAATTGAGTGTTTGAAGGATTTTTCTTGGCTGACTTGGGTCAAGTGGAAAACTTGTGCTCGCAAACGCTTTGCTTGGTCTATTGTGTGCAGGTGCGAGTTGGGTGTAACGATGGTTCGGCAATATGGACCGGCATGATAGCCTGGAGGGCTGAGATGCGGTCAAGGAGGTGGCGACGACATCGTGCGGCTTAAAAGCATGTACGCGGATGACAAGAAAGCGGGTGGAGACGAGACGTGAGGACCAAATCAATGTGATGGCGTTTTGGTAAAAACGCGGAATCCACCGAAACATAACCAAGAAACTGCGGTGGAGGCCGGAAAGCGGTTTAGGGTTAGATGCTTAGGGTGGAAGGAAATGATAGATGGTGAATGGGTCACTTAGACGCTTTGTGATGCGTGCTAAGTGCCCATGCTATCTAAGTGGGCTTTGAGGCCCAAGTGGAGAGGGGGATGTCCCCTCCACTATAAATAGGTGGGAGAGGGTTTCTTAACTCTCAACCCTTTTGATTAGCTTTTGAGAGCTGCACTTTGAGAAGTGCTTTGCCTAGACGAGAGGCTTGAAAACCCTAGAAAACTCACGAAAATCAATACAAAAAGAATTCCAAGGAAATCAATGTGTCCCTTATGAGATTGTGAGTCTTTTTCTTGTTCTTCCTTTGGATTTTCGTTTTTCCCTCTTCTAGTTTCCTCTTGTTGATTTCTTGTGTCGTATGGGTTGTTAGAGATGGGAATTCCCATTCGAATCTGAACCCATCCATTCCTTACTCAAGAATCACCAAGTTCTACTCGTTTGATTGAGTTCATGTTGAGAAAAGTGAGTAGAATCAATTAGAGAAGGAGTTGTTTGTGGTTTGATTACTGTGCTTAGTAGAGAGCTATGATGTGTGGAATACTGCTCTAGCAAGTAGAGATCAATAGAATCCACGAGCTCTTCATTATCTAAGTTTTTGGGGTTTTGAACTTGGGTGGTGCAACTTTCGTTTTCCCTCAAAAAGGTTCCTACTTTGGCAAGGAGATCATGATCCATTGATTGGAATACATGCCAAAACTATAGGAGAGCTTATCTACCACATTTGGTCGAGTTTGATTGGATGGATTTTGAGTTAGGTCAAAAGTTGCACCGATTTATCGCGTTCTGGAAATCGAGATCCGGAGGGTCCGGAGTTGACCCGGAGGGTCTGGATTTCCAAACCCAGAGGGTCTGGGTGAACATCCGAGTATTCTAGTAGAGATCCTGATACTCACCCGGAGGATCTGGGTGAACATCCGCGCGTTCCAGTAGAGATCCGGACATTCACCCGGAGGGTCCGGATTTGTATTTTTCAGCCTGCATCGCTTCGCTGTTTTGGTCATAACTTTTCCGTCCAAACTCCGTTTTTAGTGATCTTGGACTCATTTCAAAGCTATCAACGAGATCCGCATCATCAAGAACTTTCTAGGGTGTTTCTGCTATGTCTTCTTTGTCATTTACAGTAGTATGTCAGTTGCTATCTGTATTTGAATTTGAAGAAGAATTTTTAACCAACATTCACCCCCTCTGTTGGGAAGCCACCGATCCAACAAGCATAAGTTCACAGCCAACATTAGCACAAGTTTGGAGCCATATCTAACAAGGCTCAAAGCCAACACAAAGAAAATAAAGACCTCACAATCAAGGTGATCTGAATTGTCCCTATTCTGGTATGGCATGCGAGATGAAGAAGTAGGCAAACTATCCTCTAACTTTGGCAATCTCGGCATGGCTCAACGTTTTTTCATCCATCAAATTCAAAATCTGCACGAAGTAATTAAATTCAGATTTGGTTGCATATAGGTAAAAAGTAAAATCTTGAGAGTCTGATATACTACTAACCGTAGGGAGGCCAGTGGTGTCTTTTGTCCTTGAACTCAGGACGACCCTCAACATTTTCTTATAAATGTAAAAAGCACCAAGGTTTGTTCCTAGTGACTGTTGATTACACTGAAAAGTTGTTGAGAAATTACGACATTAATTTGTGCATTAATTAGCAATTAGGAGGAATATTGTAGCAATTGTTACCTTAAAGACGTCAGTCCCGTGTTGCAATGCCAACGGGTTTCCCTTTGGTGAGCACCTCCCTCCATGCTTGACCTACTCGGTGAAAGCACTATCCAAGAATTCGCAAATCGTCGAGTAGTCATGAGATGACACACAGAGGGAATCAAGGTGGATGGCTTTGCTCCATTTAGGTACGATGATAATTAAGATCCAATGTTCTCTAAAAAAATAAATCACAACCCATGTGGAATGATGACAATGGAGGCACAGTTAATGTATAAAAACACACTTACTCTTGGTTGTGTGGAAGTAGAATGAAATCTTTGTTCTATTGAGCCATCAACGCCTCGACAACATAATTTTAGACCCTTTCCCTATTCCCATCGATTTGTTGCTTCGAGACCAATTGTGGGTCCAAGAAACCCACCGGTTATTTCCGTATTTGCATTCGGTGATCATGTACCTAAGCATAGGAAAGAAAACATTTATCATTTAGGAAACAAAAGAGAGTGGCTTGAATGTGTAATTTCTTTGTAAAATACTTACAATGTGAAGCATCTCATGAGGGAGGCATCGAGCATATCTAGGTTGAAGAGGAGGAACATGTCCTCGAAACCCACCGTGCAAAAATTATCAAACTCATGAAGGAAATGCTCCTTCCTGAAGAACATGGGAATGCTCGTCTCACCTGCTTTAGATAGATTCATATAGTGTTCATATAGCTTTTGGCATAACAAACCTGCTGCCGCCAAATCTCGGGGGAGTAGCAATGGCTCTCCTCTCTGGCACTTGCGTGCGAGCTCCGCTAGGGGAACATTGAGTTGAGTTCTTCGTGGCTTAACCCCATCTCCTTGCCCTTGCCCTTGCCCTTGCCTTTCGGTGGTGCTCTCTTCCTCTTAGTCTTCACTGGAGGGGGGACGGGCTGGCAGTAAGTCTAGATTTGGTGGTGTCGGAAGCACCAGCGCTAGCTTCGGTGACACTTGAGCTGATGGGTTGGAAGGCGGCTCAAACAGCGTGCTCATGAGATGCTGTGGTGAGAAACGTGGCTCAGATGCGGGAGCCAATGACACAAAAGCAGTAGGTGATGGCGATGTGAACTACAGAAGGAGTATGTCCTTCTTGAGCCACTGGATGAATGACATCTCCACCTCTCCTAAGGTCTGGTGTTCAGCATCCTCGCTTATGTGAAATAGTGGCAGGCTTTGGAAGCCAGGCTCGACTTTATCGACAGTGCACCTCGCAAACGCTGGCTTTATCGATACACCATGCACCGTAGCTCCCTCAGCCGGCGGATGAACCAACCCGTGAGCTACCACCAAGGGAAAAGCCATGTGCGTTGTTGGCACTTGTAGATTTCACTTCGTCAGCCCCGTGAGATCATCAATATGAGACCTGGCTATATCAAGAAGGCAATCAACCGCCTCGAGAGCTGATGCACAGCTACTCCTGTGTCCACCGGGGCTTGGGTGTCTAGGATCCCAGACATCTCTTTCTTTTTCTAGCCTTTCCTCCATCATGGAGTCTACCATGCCGGCAAATTGGGCGAGTAGCTCTTATTTCATCTACTCTTTTTTGAGCTTTGCTCTCGCCCTTTTCCTCGCACGCATCGCCTCCTTGTCGAGTAGGAAGGCCTTTCTATGGCCAACATTGGTCCCTATCGCCCGAGAATGACTCGAGGGCTCCTTGGTTCCTAGAGCGGCCGTGAGAATGTTTTTAGACGCTTGGGGCTGAAACGAGCCTTGCGAAGCCTGAACACTCAGCTATTTCTGCAAATAAAAACTAGAATTAGTATTTAAGTAAGCATTGTGGTAATTGACTGACTACTAAATGAGGTAGTCGCTCTTACCATAGATTGGTACACTTCTTGGTCTACTAGGTTGGGCAACACAACCTGACCCGACTCGTTGGTTGTAGACCTCGCTCTCAGGAAGTCAATAGCCTGATCTCCCGCAACATCAGGAAAAGGCACATCGCCCCCCCTAAAGGCGTAGGGTTTCATACTCCTTTTCCCAAATTTTGCGCTTCCCATAGTATCCTTTGACCCCTAATTCTATGGGGGTGCTCATTCTTCACGATTAGAGCCTTACTTGCTTCACTCTTAGCTTGAAATTTTGGCATTCACCAAATCTCCACAAATTTGGCCCACTGCTTGGGCTTAATGTGTGGATACTTTGGCAAGGGATCCTATTTTCCTTCATAAATTTTTTGTGCAACATGATCATATGGTCCGGATTGTGTGTGATAAGCCTCACATGGCACACGGTTATACGGTCAGAAACGTGTGCGATGAACCTAACATCACAGGACTATGTGCGATGAGGTTTTGTATTTTCCAAGCAAAGGTACTAAAGGCTCTTACGCGCGCATCCTTCCAACATCCTAGTCTAGCTCAACTGGTAACCTCTTAGCATTTGTCTCCTGTGGTTCTGAGTTCGATCATCGGCCTACCCATATTTTGAATCTTTTTGTAACCTACACTATATAGTTAATAAATCATATATAGTTCAAACGATAATAAACCATATATAGTTCAAACGATTACATATTCAAAATGAGTCTCAAATTAAATTTCTTCATCACTCCACTACATAATTTTCTTAGTTCAAATGATTACATATTCAAAATGAGTCTCAAATTTAAATTTCTTCATCACTCCACTACATGATTTCCTTTGTATACTAGCCCATCGGAATGATCTTCTCGTAGGTAGCAAGTTTCTTCATGGTCTGCTCGTCGACTCTTATGCATTCTCCATAGGTGGCAAGTCATCGAACTGATTATATTCATCCTCATCGACAACATTCTCAACTCTTACAAGCCTCCTTTTTCCATACGTCACTACATGGCAGTTCTTATGTACGAGGTCTTTCACATACATATGTTGAGCCATAATTGTTGACTTGGACATGTCTGAGATTAACTCATTCGCATTTGAACAATGGAATCGAGAATGTCATATAATCAAACTCCCAAATCTCCTCTATGATGCTGTAGTAAAACTCCTTCTTTCTATCTATATCTATGGCTTCTACTCGGATAGAGCTATTCTGAAATGTGGTCTTCTCATGTGTATCCCATTTATGTCGTATGCTTGCCAACTATGAACTGTAAATGATGGCCCTTTTGCCAACCACGTTAGCGTGTCATCTGTCGGCCCATCGATGATACGGTTCTACAACCATTGGCTGAATGTCTGGTTGTGCTTGTTCAAGATCCAATGTATGACACTTTTGAGAACTCTTGCCATAGCTTGTTCACGTGTTCTTCGACATAAGGGGAAATTATTTTCATGTGCTGTAAGACCGTAAAATGAGCTATGTCAAATAAATGATTATCCTTCGAGCTGACATATATTCTCGGAGTCTCTTTTCTAAATAGCCTTCCTTCATTGCGAGACTTAGGCACACCAATAGGCTATGGGTTGTGCATGTAATCGGTGCAAAAACTCAACCACCTCCTCCGAGATATAACCTTCTATGATACTGGTTTCGGGCCGATACTGATTCCGAACATAGTACTTGAATATTTCCATGAACCACTCGAATGAATATATGCTGCGTAGAAACACAGGCCTGCACATCTTTATCTCATACACAAAGTGTGTAATGAGATATACCATGACATTGAAGAACGAGGGTGGGAAGAACATCTCAAGCTGGCATAGAGTCTTCACAACCTCCTCTTACAGATCATCTAGTGTATCGAGATCTATGACCTTTTGAGAAATCGTGTTATTGAAATCACACAGCCTCCTGATCGCCTCTCGAACTTTTTTGGCAGAATATTTCTGATTGCCACTAGGAGCATCTGTGTCATCATTACATGGAAATAGTGTGACTTCATGCTAATTAGTTTCTTCATTTCCATTGAAACAAGACTCCTGATATTTGCACAATGACTAGATGGGACTTTGAGACTATACAAGAACTCTAAGAACTCAATTATTTTCTTCTTGGATAAAGTGAAACAAGCAGGTGGGAGATACGTCTGATCATTATCTTTATTTACTAGAGCTAACTTTGGTCTGATGCCCAAATGGACCATATCCATTCGTGACTTGATGCCATCCTTTGTTTTGTCTTTCATGTTGAGTAACGTACCAAGAACGCTGTTGCACACGTTCTTCTCAATGTGCATGACATCGATGCAGTGACGTACATCTAGATCCTTCCAATAAGGTAAGCCCGAGAATACCGATTTCTTCTTCCACACGCTCTTCTCACGGGGGTTTTTCTGTCCCTTACCAAGCACAACATTGATATTCTTGACAATCTCACTGACCTCATCGCGGGTAAAAGGCCTTGGCTTGGCTCCTCTTTCCGTATTCCCGTTGAACTGTTCCTTCATATTATAGAGGATGATTTCTTCTCAAGAACCTATGATTACACATGTATATGGTTTTGCACGAGAACGGAAGCCAAACATAGGAATTACAATCGTCACCATCTAGCTGGCCATCATAGGGGTTTGGCATGTCATCGTCATCGTTTTCTTCATGCATGACAAGCTCTTCACCATGTTTAGTCCAACATGTATATCTTGTCTTGAAACCCCTCTGAAAAAAATGTTTTTCAATCACTCTTGGGTTCTCCCATAGTGTAGAATTATCGCAATTAACACACGGACAGAAAATCAACTGTTCCCCCTCTGTTCCTCGTGTCTGACTCGACGACTTTGATGAAACCAACGACGCTACCGATATATGCTCGACTTGTACAACTCTCGAACATCCAACCTCAATCCATCTACATACAAAGGATTAGTCACAAAATAACAATTAATTCTCAGATAAAAAAACATATGGAATAGAATTACACATGTACATGTAAATCATGAGTTATAGTGATAAACTGATTACGGGATGCATAAGTAAAGCTTGGGGTAGCGAGGGGTACATAGGTAAAGATAGGTCATAAACCTCACCCGACAATGTGTAGTTTGGGCCATTCCATGCCAAGTACAAATTCGAGATAAAATTTTGGTAGCACCTCCCCGTTGTTCTCTGAATACACGTCTCGGCAACATGCCAAGAGGGGTGTATATCCGGAGAGCAACAGGGAGATGCTACTGAAATTATATTTGGAATCTGTACTTCGCATGAAAACGAACCCAGACTACACATTCTCGGGTTGTCCAAAAAGCGTCAACAATTCGAAAGAGTTTATTCATAAACATGCATGTGCTGCATATGCTACATATTTATGAACAAGCTCTTTCAAACAGGGGACACATAGGGTTACGCGACTAGGTGAATATGCAATAATTAAAACTAAATATAAGAAATAGTAATTAAGTTATGAGGCATTAATTGAAACTAAATATGAAGCATTAATTGGAACTAAATATATATGAAACATTAATTGAAACTAATAATGAAGCATCAATTGAAACTAAATATGCCACCTCCACGCAATCGCAGCCGCGCGCCCTGGCCAGCCACCATCACCGCCGCCGCCATCCGCCGCCGCCGCCGCCGCCAGCCGCACCACTGTCACCGTGCCGTAGCCACCGCCACCCGCCCCCACCAACCGTGCCGCAGCCCCCGCGCCACTGCCGCCCCCGCTCACTGCGCCGCAGCCCCCGCCCCCTTGCCCGCTCCAATTAGCCCAAGCAGCCGTGCGCCACCCCTCCAACGAGTTGCCACCACTACAGGCGCCACCTCCAACAACCCGCCGCGCTGTTCAATCGAACTGATCAATTTAGGTCGAGGTCAAACAAGTTAAATGATACGATATCGCACATGGTTAGCAAAAAAGACCCGTCACCGATAATGACAACATCGCACACGGTCAATCGGGAAAAATTGTCACCGATGCCAGCTAGCACATCGCACACGACCACCCAAAGGTGCCTGTCACCGATAATGACAACATTGCACACAGGCCCTCGGGAAGAACCGTCGCCGATGAATCACACATGAGCGCTTCCAAGCGACTATGTGCAATGTTGCTCACATCGTACACGAGCTGGTTTGCCGATGCACATTGCACACGGTGCTGAAATGGTGACCATGTGTGATGTTAGCATCGGTGACGTTTTTTTCGGAACCGTGTGCGATGGGGGTTTTAAGTGACCTGTTCTACACTACCGGATTTCATCGCTTTGCCATGTGCCACAGACACACGGCGAAGCATGAAAAACACTCGGCAAATTCTTTGCCGAGCGTTACACTCGGCAAACAGCCTTCGGCACGCAGCCTGCCGGCAAAGCCCTCTTTGCTGAGTATTTTATGTCGAGCACTCGGCAAATCGTTTGCCGAGTGTCACATCCGACACTCGGCACACAAAAGCGATTAAACGGCTCAGACGCCCGGTAGATCTCTTTGCCGAGTGTCGATACCAGCACTCAGCACACAACTTCTGAAAAGGTTAGCGCCACGTGGCATATTTTGCCGAGTGCCTACTCCAAGACACTCGGCAAACCTTCTGATCTTTGCCGAGTGCCGGTTTATCACACTCGGCAAAACTTGACAAAATCTGGCAGCCGACTACCAGATCGCACAGGCTTGCGCCACGTGGCTCATTTGCCGAGTGCAACACTCGGCATACACAGTTTTGCCGAGTGTAACACTCGGCAAAGTGCACATCGTCTTTTTTTTGGGTTGTATTTCCAAAATCCCTGCAATTCAGATATTCCAATCATCACAAATATAACAGATATCACAATCATCAAACCCTCACAATCATCAAACCATCACAATCATCAAACCATCACATATCGCAAATATAATTCAAATTTTACTGCAAACATCACATATGACATATCGTCAAAGTACAAACATTACATCATTGTAGAATTGTTGATTCAAGTTCAATGGGGCAAATTCCTTGACGACGGAGTACCATGAGGGTTGCTTGGGCTTGCTCGCGAAGATCCAGCTCCAGGATCATTCGATCCCGCCGACGGATGCTACACAAAGGAAAAGATAGTTACACAACACTCTATGGCTATAGAAAGGGCAATAATGGTGATTAGAAGGTTATAAACGAACTCACAGGAGTGTGGGGAGTGTGGGGAGCATGCTGAGGAGGAGGGATTGGCATCGGTGGCGGAGTTTGGCCAATTGCAGCATAAACACCCTTCATAAGTTCGTACCACTGGGCTCGTTCTGCCACCATCCTCTCCTCGAGCGCTATCCTCTCGGCCTCTTGCCTTCTCTCCAATTCCTGTCAGAGTCTCCTTTCTTCAGTCAGCTGGGCCTACAGTATGTCATCGCAATCTCATCGTCGTTCCAATGCAAAGCATGTAAAGACCGTGGAGGATGAATGAAATAGAACTAACCTGGAGCTCAGTCATTGCAATCCGTGTAGGCTCTGGGCGAGGGCGTATAGCCGGACTTGAGCTCGTGCTCCAAGCTCTGAGCTGAGAGAGAGAGGGAGTGGAGGCCGTATCGAGTGTGCCGTCACCAATCCTAAAGTGGCCATGTTTCTTGCCTCCTCCCGCCCTCATCACCACTTCCTCGTCAAGGTCATGCTCGCTCGGATCAAAGTCTTGCCCGTGGATCTCCTTTGCCATCGACGTATATCCATCCAGGCGAGCCTTGACGTTCTCATTGGTGTACGCTGAGGCCGGGTCATTCGGATCATAAGCAACCCCGTGCAACGCCTTTGACTTATGGGCCAGAGCATATGCCTTGAACTGGGAGCAAGGTTGACCATCATTTTTTGCCGACTGCAACACAAAAGCAAGAAGATTCATAAAGGGGGCGCCCGCACAGAAATTAAGAAATTAAGATCATAAAGGGATCAAAGTCTTGCATACCCATCTAGCCGCGTAACCAGTCAGGGTGAGTTGCCTTGATGATGTGGCGCACCTTGCATCAACAATCGCCTTTCCCGGGCTGCTTCGTGACTCGCCGCCCACTCGGGAGCGCACCACCTCTCCATGATCTGCTCCCAGCACGGAAGGTGTTGGGCGCACCACCTCGGAGGCACCTAAATAAACAAGTACATCATATATAAGAAGAAGAAATTAAGTGTTAGTAATCTAAGGAATAATAAGCATTAATGTACTTTACCTGCAGGTATTGCTCGTGGGTCAGATATTTGGTCCTAGCGTCTTTTTTTGTCACCTTCTCTCCAAAGTGCTCCGCGTGATATTTGAAGACGGCCTGGACGCGCGCCTCATAGTGCATATCCTTCACAAGCTTCTTGGCAGCTTTGTCGACGACAGCAGCTGCCCTGTCCTCGAAGCCCGCCTCGCATCTAAAGAAATCCTGCATATAGACGCGACGGATCCAGTCATTAGTTCAATAATTTCCATGCAATTAGTATTGACTAATGTAGTGCGAAAGGAACTTACCCACAGCTCGGCCTTCACCCGCTCGGCTCTATTGGGAAACTCTCTTCCCTCCCTGTCATGGGCGTCCGGCGCGGCTATGTAGTGGGCCCATGTGTATGCCGGCTCGGTTACTTCGCCCAGAATGACCATGCCAGGGAATTTCTCCTTGATCAGAAGTCCAAGGACACCGTTTACATGGCGTGAGTGGTCACCCTCTCCAACCTTTTCCCAGTTCCTGCACAAGTATAAAGGCAAATTATTAGTACGTGTTGAAATATTGAAGATAAAAAGAAAAAGAAATATGAGAGTAGAGAGAGCCATTTACTTCTCTCCGTCTGGTCGAATGAGCGGCCGTCTATCAAAGGGCACCGGTCGCTTCGGGAGGCTGGAAGGACCACGCAGCCACACACGGGAAGAAGTAGAGCTGGAGGTACCCCCCTCCTCCTCCTCTACCTGTACCTCCTCCCCATCCCCAAACTCCTGCCTCTCCTCCTCCACCTCCTGTCTCTCCTCCTCCTCCTCCTGAGACTCAGACTCAGCCGCAGGTACAGACCGAGCACCTCCTCCACACCTGCCTCCGCCTCTCGACCTTCCTCCTCTTGGAGGTCTTCCCCGGGGTCTGCTTCCGGAGCCTTCACCTGCATCCCTCCCCCCTTTGTATAGGGACGCTAACGATCTCCGCAAACCGCCCACCATACTTCAAGCACTGCTATGAGAAAGAGTAAACATTGGCCTAAACAGCACTACTAAGATCTAACCCACTATTTAAGCATCATATAGTAAGATCAGACAAAAGTATAGAAGCATATTCTTATGCATAATGATTCTTGATAATGATTTCCTTATCAACTTGCACAGCACTGCTCAAGACTATACCAAGAAAGAATCAAAACAAGCAGGATATACAAGAAACCGATATTGAATAATTTAAATCAGCAAACACTAGCTAGCATACCTCTTTTGGGTTTTGGTCTGAAGCTTGTGTGCAGTAAGATGCAGATGGTGTTATTAAAGAAGGAAATACTTTGCGGCACTAATTACGCATTGTCAGAGGACTTCAAAGGTTTGAATTGATCATACGCCACCTTGAATTTTTTTAAGATGATGCTGGAAGATTAACCAAAAGAAAACGCCATCAGCATTAAATAAGGTCCATAGCAATGCACAATACTGCAAAGCGCTGTTGGTCTGGATTCAACAACAAAGCACACATAAGTCAAATAGTTATTTAACACCTTTGAGTATTGAATATAGTATAACTTTGCTCCATCCATTGGCAGGCATCGGAGATTGCCTAGGTCAGTCCCAGTATGCATTGAAGTACAGGCTAAGTACTGGCTTTTTCTCAAAATCAACTAGAAATCGAGTCTTGGTTCATTTGTTTATGCAACGATGGCTTTGATCTCAATTGCTATTTCCAGACATTGCCAGCCAGGCTTCCTTCCTCAGGAAAAGAAGAGGGAGACATTACATGGAAAAGAAGAGGGAGACATTACATGGAAGCCGGGCCGGGGCGGAGCGGGAGGCGCGGCCGCCGGGGAGGAGGCGCGGCAGCCGGGCCGGGGAGGAGCGGGAGGCGCGGCTAACGGGGCGGAGCGGCGGGCGGCGGCCGGGGCGGCGGCGGGCGGGCGGCAGAAAAAATTGGGGCAAATTGGGCGGGCGGCACAAATTTGGGCGAGATCTGGGCGAGCCAGTAAACCTAATAAGGAATGTTTGCCGAGTGCCTTAATGTTTGCCGAGTGTCATAACGCGGACACTCGGCAAACACGAACAATTCACTTTGCCGAGTGTCCGGACATACACACTCGGTAAACACATAAACTTTGCCGAGTGTTACACTCGGCAAATTCCATCCATATGCCTTCCACAAAAACGATACTTGTATACCTAATACATTTTTTATCTTATATACCTCAATACATTTTTTACATGTAATATACTACATATAAGTTGTTTTGTAGGAGTTTCCATAAATTTTGAATTGATTTAATATTTTCTAAAGTTAAAATGCCTAGAAATGCACTTAATGGCTTAAATATAGCAAATGTACCGGGAAAAAAGCCAAAAGTTGACATGTCACATGTAATGGTGTATGTTGACTGTGGAAAAAATTTCACGGCCAACCGACGAAGCAGCGGTCACTTAGCATGCAAACCTGACCCGTTCCCTCCGAAACCTAATTTCTTCCTCAGAGATGGTCCCGTTTGTAAGCGGTCTACATGACAACTTTTGTGAAACATTTTAAAATTTTTACCACAGCCTTCAGGGGTTATATCATGAGATCATGCCAAGTTTCATGATTTTCGGGCTTCGTTTGAATTTTTGAGAATTAAAATGCCAATAACCACCATATTGGTGCCCGAGTCTCAGCCACCTGGTGTCTGGGACTCCTCTTATTTCCTTACGTAAGGCCTAAACATACATTAAAGACCACCAATAAGATTTTTCAACCCATTTCTGGTGATTATTTCATGTACCTGCAGCTCAAATTTGAATTATATCCATTAAATACCTACAAATGCATTAATGGCTTAAATATAGCAACCGGACCCTGGAAAATGCCAAAGTTTGACATGATACATGTATTGGTGTATGTTGATTGTACAAAAAGTTTTAAGGCCATTATATAAGTAATAATTTTATAATTGAAACTAAGAAAACATGAAAAAAAAACAAGGTTTGCCGAGTGCCGTAACTCCGACACTCAGTAACCATGAACAGTGCTAACGGGGCCGCTTGTTTGCCGAGTGCCCGACGGAAAACACTCGGCAAAGGAACCATGCCGTCGCCTCTCCGTCAACCGCGGGGAGAAAGGGCACGTGTCTCCATATTTGCCGAGTGTTACGCGTAGGGCACTCGGCAAAAATGTTGTTTACCGAGTGTCAAAATGAGGGCTCTCGGCAAACAGCTTGTTTGCCGAGTGTTACGTTTTTGCCGAGTGTTTTCCGTGGACACTCGGTTTATGGTTGTCTTTACCGAGTGCCCGAGGGAAAACACTCGGCAAAGTAGTATGCACACGGCAAATATCATTATTCCGGTAGTGCTATAGTAACGTGGCTAACGAACCATGCATGGCACCAAGTTGGTAGTGCAGCTGATTTTGCTCTTTGACGATTTTCATAGCTCATCAGGTGTGCGTACACATCATCAAAGTTCATGCCGCCGGCTCTGACGGTGAGCAACCTGACGAATGGGTGATACTCTGGACCAAGTCCTACGTGAACATAGGAGATGATCTCCTCATCCTGCAAGAGCTGATCGATAGCAGCTAGCATGTCAGCAAGAGCTTTCATCTGGTGGAAGTAATCAGAGGCAGATTGATTCTTATTTTTCATGTTGGCAAGCTGCATGCGTATCTGAACGACACGTGCAGTGGATTGGGAAGCGTAGACGCGCTCGAGCGCAGTCCAGGCCTATCGAGCCGTCGTCGCACGTAGAACATGCGCGATCATGTCCTCAGTGACCGAGGAGCGAGGATAGGATGACGCTTAGCACCGTTTGGTCTTGTTGGTACCAGGTCTGGTACTACGGGTTTGCGATTTGCGCTGCACCGGCCTCCGTGGACGCAGTACAAGCTCTGGTGGTGTCTCCTTCGTGTTGTCGATGTGTCCCGTGAGCCCATGGCTTCTAAGGGACACGAGGAATTGGGCCTTCTAGAAAAGGTAATTGTCTTTCCCAAGACGGATGGTGACGGCTTGATTCAAGCACATGGATACGCTTGCAGCAACGGAACTAGATGAGTTTAAGGTGAGGCAGCCCATGGTAGAGTTGAGAGATGCGGCAGAGGAAGAGGATGACATTTGTCTATGGCTCCGATACCATCATACCATAACAGATGGTATGAAATATTTGGCTGCAAGCGTGATCAATTGATCATCCGCTCTTCTCTTTTATATAGTCATCATGAGATACACCCTATAGCAATGGTCTCTAAGTGTTCTGTTGATGCACAGATAAGAGTACAAGATATATACGCTAGCTATTCAGTTATGATTCAGTTTGTTTAACACAGACAACTTACGGAAATTCTTAAGAGCAGATTTTTCTTTGGTAAAAGTGGAAGTAGTTGGGACAATCCTTGCAACCGACGATCTCATGAATCTCCTTTTGGCCCGTGGCATTTCCTACCACAGATCTGACCTAACTAGTTCTCCACAGTGCTTACAATACGACCCACCACATCATCAGTACACGAAGGACCAGTAGCCAGCCATAAATTGTGTGAGGTCCCTGATCTGATCTGACAGCAACGGTGCAACTGCTGTGATAGTCACCATTCCAACATGATTCTGTGATTCACATGCACATCCCAGAAACACTCGGTTCACTGCTGCGCTTATGAAGCAAGATCCACTAATGCCATTAGCTGTTCATTCTGAGAAGAGAAGTCTACAAAAAAAGAAAGAAAGAACAGCCACCAAGACCGTCAATGGCAAACCCGACCATCGTCCTACTGCCCGTCTGGGGCGTCGGCCACTTCATGCCCATGATCGAGGCCGGCAAGCGGATGCTCCGGTGCAGCAGCCGTGCTCTCTCGCTCACGGTGCTCCTCATGCCAGCTCCGACGGCGCTGGCTGCGTCCGACATCGCCGACCACATACGCCGAGAGGAAGCCGCGGACCCCGACATCCGTTTCCACCACCTCCCAGACGTGCAGCTCCCGACCGACCACACGGGCGTCGAGGAGTTCATCTCCCGCATAGTGCAGCTCCACGTGCCCCATATCAGGGCTGCCATCTCCGGCTTCACGTGTCGGGTGGCCGCGCTCGTCGTCGACATCTTCTGCACGCCGGCGCTTGACGTGTCCCGCGAGCTCGCCATGCCAGCCTACGTGTACTTCACCTCCGGCGCTGCGATGCTGGCGTTGTTATTGCGCTCGCCGGCGCTCCACGAGGAGGTGGAGGGCGAGTTCGAGGAGACGGAAAGTGCGGTGGACGTGCCCGGGCTTCCGCCGGTGCCGCCGTCCTCCCTTCCCAGGACAATGCTGGACAGGAAGAGCCCGCACTATACATGGTTCGTGTACACCGGAAGGCGCTACATGGAAGCCAACGGTGTCATCGTCAACACGGCCGCCGAGCTCGAGCCGGGCGTTCTTGCTGCCATCGCCGACGGCCGGTGCACGCGCGGAGTCCGTGCCCCGACGGTGTACCCTATCGGGCCGGTGATCTCGTTAAACCCACCCGCTGAGCAGCCGCACGAGTGCGTGCGGTGGCTCGACTCACAGCCTCCGGCCTCCGTGCTGTTCCTCTGCTTCGGGAGCAAAGGGCTCTTGACAACACCCCAGGTGCGCGAGATAGCGCACGGCCTGGAGCGCAGCGGGCACCGCTTCCTGTGGGTGCTGCGTGGGCTGCCGGCGGACACCCGGGTCGGCGCACGAGATCCCACGGAGGCGAACCTTGCGGAGCTTCTCCCACAAGGTTTCTTGGAGAAGACAAAGGAAAAAGGGCTCGTGTGGCCGAAGAGAGCGCCGCAGAAGGAGATACTAGCCCACGCGTCCGTTGGGGGCTTCGTCACGCACTGCGGGTGGAACTCGATCCTGGAGAGCCTATGGTTCGGTGTGCCAATGCTGCCGTGGCCGCTAGATGCCGACCAACACCTCAATGCGTTCACGTTGGTTTCCGACTTGGGCGTGGCCATGCCGTTAAAGGTGGACAGGAAGCGGGAGATTTCCGTCGAGGCGGCGGAGCTGGAGCGAGCGGTGTGGTCCCTGATGGGTGGTGGCGACGAGGGGAGGAAGGCGAGGGAGAAGGCCATGGAGTTGAAGTCCGTGTGCCGGAAGGCCGTGGAGCAGAGTGGGTCTTCATGCGCTTCTTGGCAGAGGCTCACCAAGGAGCTCCTCAGAGGCGCGGTGCTACCAAAGAAGTGAGGCCTGAAGAGATGATCTGTCTGAATACTTCGGTGACTGGGTGCTCTGTTTTCAGTCGTCTCCATTTACGCGGCTAGATATATTATTTAAAGTTAATATATTTAATATTATTATAGTGTCTGATGTTTCTTATTTAAAACATAACTAGAAACCATGCGAAGGATGTTCTGGTACAATCTTTTAAAATAAGCGTAGTAGCTATTCAAAGCATGGCTCCTATTGTGTTAACATTATCTATTTTATGTGCATGTTTTATTCTCATTTACTTGCTTCCCTCTTTCAGGCTTCAAATGTTGATAGATAATAAGACATGTATGAAAGCAAGAACGCATGTATATGCCACTGAAAATCGATGGCATCAAGGTCCATAACATATGTTTAGCATTCAAAACATAGATTACGTTTACTTTTCAAGCTTCACCTTGTACATTATTCACCTTCAGAGCCTATCTCTCCGTGAAGAATTAAGAAAAAACATCAATGGCTCTTACGTGCTATTGCTATACATTTTCTCCCTTTCCTCCATCTGCATCATCACTGACCACTTACAGATGTATCATTTGATTAGCACGACATGATTCCTCTGGACCGGTTCCACAATATTTCCTCAAACTCCACTTTCGCTCCCAATGCCAAAGCAGATGCATAGAACGTACTCTATGGCATCATGTGGTACCTCAACATGACACCCGACTTATACTCATCCTAGATCGGAGTGTACGTGTCAGTGTAATCCTGGGCGATCATGTCCATAAGTCATCATCGAGAACCTCGACCTCATTGACTCACTTACCATGGTGTTGTGACTCACATAAATACTTCTCACTAGCAACCTGCATATCGGCTCCATCATGCAGATGCGACTTTGACGAGGTCTTTGGGTCATTCTCGCATTGTTCCTTCACAATGCTAATGTGATCTTTGCATTGTAATACCTAAAACATGTGAAATGCATACCAGCTATCTTTTCTTAAAGTATAGTTGCATTCTAGTGTTATAGTAGGTTATCAATCTGCATCGTACGTTATAATTTGGACCCATGAAAATAAACGATGTAAATGTTCCCGGAAGATAAGACTTTAAGTGGACTTCGTCCTATTATTTTGTCGACGTTTCTCATGTTTATTCGGTGTGAGATACCCTATTGTCATACTAGTAAATTATCAATGTTATAATCTAGATCCACAATAATTAATAGTGTAAATCTTTATTTTCTCTAATTAATGCGAGGATATTTTTCTCATCGTCTACCTTTTTCTCAGCGAGCCAAATATTTCTTCGCACCCAAAAATCTATCACGTGCTGTCTTCTTTTAAGTTATGGTTGAACTCGAGCAGGCTGCACTAACAAAACAATAATAGCAAGCCACCTATGTACACATGCAACGAAGTCCCTACCAAAATTGCTCCGCTCGTGATCTCCAGTCCTCCGACCTGGCCCAAGCAGCCGACGCCTGTCTAAGACCCCTTCTTTTCGGCTTCGGCTTGTGCTGAAATCGGCTTAAGCTTAACTGCCCACAGAAGTTCCGGTGGGAGGAAGCCCTGATAAGCTCTGATTCCCTTCTTTTCGGCTTCTAAGATGTGAGCTTATTTGCTGAGATGAATGGTGTAATGTTTGTAATACCCTTGGAATGGTTTGTGCTCTGTTTAATCAATTGCTATTTAATCACCATTAGCTCTAACAATCACAACATCAGAACAATTACAAAAATGCAAAAAAATTTCCTTCGGTGTAGGGCGACGGCCGGTGGAGGAATTGGCTGGTGGAAGGTGAAGGAGGGGCTCGGGCTGGATGACCGGTTGTGGCTGCTGGACGATCGGTCGTAGGAGATTGCGAGGGCGGGGAAGAGGAGGGCGGCGGGACCGGGGGCGAGGAAGAGGAGGGCAGCGGGACCGGGAGAGAGCGACGACGGAGGCTGGCGGTGACGCCGGAGCTCCAGATCTGGACGGCGGAGGAGGTGGCTTTGGGCCGGCGCTGGCGTATGGGAGATTGGAGGGAGGAGGGCTACATATTTGGAGGAAGGAGGAGGGCGGGCCTGTTGTGGCGGTCGCAGGAGGTTGCAGTGAGGGCGGGAGGTTGCGGCGGGGACGGCCCGTTGCAGCGGGGAAGAGGATGGCGGCGGGACCGGGGGCGAGAGCGGCGGGACCGGGGACGAGGCGGCGGGACTAGGGGGAGAGCGAGGGCGGGGGAAGAGGATGGCGGCGGCTGGAGGTGGCGGGGGAGGAGGACCGGGGGGCGAGAGCAATGGCGGCGGGACCGGGGACGAGGTAGCGGGACCGTGGGGAGAGCGACGACAGGGGAAGAGGATGGCGGTGGTGGGGGAGGAGGACCGGGGGCGAGAGCGGGGCGGACGGGGGGTTCTCGGGGTGTGAGGGGCGAGAGGCGAGGGGTGAGGGGTGAGGGGTGAGGGCACGGTGGCAAAGTCCGGTAATTACTAGACGAAGTCTCTGGGCATTTTCAAATCCCCCCAGATCAGAAGCTCGGGAAGCCCCGAGTCCGTAGCTTCTTGGCACCAATGCAATTTTGGAGAAGCTTATCTCCACAGCCACGCCTTCTTTTGGGCTTCTAGCTTCCTGGAGCTATAAGCTGGGCAATAAGCCCAAAAGAAGGGGGCCTAAGCACCTACCCATCAATGCAGGGACTGATTAGTTGGTATTGGGGAACCGGTGGGGCCCACGTAGGGTGGTGCGCCCCCACATCCTTGGAGAGGAAGTTTCCTCACTTAAATCATTTTGGCACGTATCCCTGGATCCAATAGATAATTATAGTCCATAAACAGAAGGCACCCTAATTATTATACATATCTTTTAGAGATTGATCTAATAAAGATAAATTAGTGGCCACTATATACTGTGTTTCTTCTAATCGTCATGTGTTCGTCTACTTGTTCAATAATGCCTATGTCTCGTCCAACACCTCTTAGATTAGACTTGCCTGCAAAGGTTGTTAGACACATTATCAATATGATGGTCCACAGCCAAGCCTTCCCGTAGGCTTAATTTACATTGATTGAGAAGATATAGATTGTTGAACACATGTGAAAAATGAGTTCTACCGCTAATCTATATTTTGATTTTGTATTAATTTTGGTATTTAGATCCACTTTATTTTACCCATATCCGAAATCTCTAGCAAATGTCGCTGACAGAAGTCGCCGGTCAATACCGATCATTTTGTTAATGAAATAGCAATTGATGATCACACGTGGAGAGATGACGCACATGTACAATCACACACACACGCGTCGTCGATGCCATCGTGTCAGCGGGGCCATGCAGCCACCACTGTCACGCAGCCGCATCGCACGGCGGCCACAGCACGCGCGCCGTCGCTGTCCTGCGTCGCATCCCACGCTGCACCGCCCGCTATGGCCATTCAGTCACGCGTCATGCCAGCGCTAGTGCCCGCACATGCCGCAGCACCACTACGATTCGTTGGCCTCCACGCTGCACGCTGCATCGCCGCCTCCTACTCTGTGCCGCGGGTGCACACATTGTCGGGCCCGCCTCCATGCTGGTCAGCTCCCGCACGAGCTGCAGTTAGCCACCGCCAAACCCCTTCACAGGCTGGGCAGTGTGGGTAGGCCGGCTCATGGGCATCGTAGCTCACGGAGGCAAACCAAAAAAAGAGAAAAAAAGGGGGGGGAGGCTATGGTGCATGGAGGCAAATGAGCCACCAGCCTATTAAGGCACAGGCACGCGGCTGAGCTAGAACGGAATTGGTCTAGTTCCAGTGTTTTGCTAATAAAAACCTGGACATTTTAGAAATTACGCGCAAAATTTTCTAAGTGCTGAAATTTATCGTCTAAGTCCCTAGAAGTTGTATAATTAGTTGAAAAATCATATTACAGCATAAAAGGGCCTGAGGAATTCGATTTTTGAGTCAACTTTTGATCTTGACAATTTCTTAACATGTTATTTATGTTTACATGTCATTATTTATATGTTTTACTAGTTTAGATTAATTATAATATAAAATTTACCTTTAATCTTTGATTATTTCATATAATGACATGTTTGAATATTGAAACACTAATTAGAATTATCTTTATATCATTCTTTGCTTTTCATGCAATATTACCGGTAGTAATTTTATTGAAATTCTTGCATGAAATGTAGAATGTCTGGCATAACAGACCACGAATTTGAGGAATTGGTCAGTACGACTGCAACTATCTTACTTAGGCGTGGGATGTGGAGATTGTGCTTTGAGCTAGAAAGCTCTGGGCCGCGACTGGTGTCAGTGCCTCGCAGGCAACCACCACCTCTCCTGAGGAAAATGATGAAGCATTGCATTTCATAAGACACCACCTATGTAATAGCCTAAAAAATGTGTACATGGCGGAGAAGAGTGTGCTTGCCTTGTGGACAGCTTTAAAAAAGTGGTTTGAGAAGCTGAAGTATATATTTTGCCCCAAGTAGAGCTAAAACGGATCCATGTGAGGTTTGCAGACTCCAAGATGGTTGGGGAAATTTTGCACTGCACCGGCTTTGCACTAACCTCCAGCTTGTGGTAGGGTCATCATAGACACCTAGAGGAAAGATAAGACTCTCTCCACCTTCCACCCCGACGCCGTGCAGTTGGCCCGCACCTACTGTCAAAGCTAGTTTACCGAGTATACTGAGCTCATTGACGTGCTCCAGGTGGTGGAGGCACATGATGAGGTTCTGAGGAATAATTTTATCTCACGGGCACCTAGTAGCAGTGTTGGCAGGGAGACCAATGCAAGTTATAAGGTGTGTGCCCGCAAGGTCAAGGCTCCACTAGCAGTGATTGCGCCTGTGGAGGTCCCGTCTATGATGGTGACACCCATGGAGGTGGACATCCTAGTTCTAGCTTCAGCAACCTCTCCTCCTCTCGACATCACCGCGGTTGCAACCCGTGATGGCCTAGGAGGAGAACATGACACTGAAGAAGATCCATACAGAGTCCCTGGTTACCTCGTCGCTGACTCAGCTTAGTACGTATAGTGTACAAAGGCTTTATTTTTTTATGCTTTTGTTATTTTGTTACATTGGTTAGTTATAAATGGATTATACACTCTACATCACATAACTTTATTCTATCGGTGGTTTGGATGATTTATTTATTTATTCAATATTTATTCATTCATGGCATGTTATGTTCAGAGATGTTTATCGCATTTATTTAACTATGTTGCTACTTCCTTGCATCAATAGTGAATTAAATGCAATATTTTAGAACATGTGTGGTGCAAAATGCAGGAAGTTTTTCTTGTAGACATCGGCACTACTGAAAGTGCAACTAGCCTCTAAGTGTGGTTTTGGTAATTAATGAAAATTCCTTTGGACTAACAATTTCCTTGAGTTGAATATGAGGTTATGATCTAGAGGTGATGCACGAAGGATATTGGATAGATTTGGGGGACGAATGCCATTAGTTCAAATAAATGCATCAAGATAATTGAAAAGATCAAGAGATGACCTAGAAGAAGTTCATGGTGTAACTCAAAATTGTCGTAAGTGATCAAGATCTTGAAGCGAGGAATTCAAGAAAAGAATTTAGCATATGGCTTCAAGGGATAAAGAAAGAGGTCAAGAAGTGAACCTCTAGGAGTCAATATTGAGTTCAAGGTGTGAGCCATATATGACCATGATGAAACTGAAGAAAAGGTGAAGGTTGACCAATGTGAAGTCTGAGGATTGTACTCAAGATGGTCAACATAAGAGCGTAAAGATTGTACCACTTATCATAGTGTGATGAAGTGGACTTGGTAAGCAATTGTGTATTGCATTCTTTGGACTAACCCATTGTCTATATGTGAGAATAGTGTGTGTGGCGGTTATATACCATTCATAGATGTGCATATCAAGGATGATTCCTAAAAGCTCATGAGAGGATGACATCAAGTGGTGATAGTCATCAAGGTTGAGAAGAACAAATTCAAGATAAGCATCATGAGAATATATATGCTTGAAGCTTGCAGTCAATCAAGTAAAAGACTTCATGAAGCAATGGTGATCGACGTTATTTCGTCTTGGAGCAAGGACGGTAAATGTCGTTGGCCTCAAGGAGCGGGGAATTGGCTTGGACAAGCACGAGAAATGTTCGGGTGTGGTTAGCTTGGCCGAGGGCGCTCGACGTTCCTCCAATTTGGCCACGGCAGAGGCTGGTTAGCTACGGGGAAATGAAGAGGCTAGGAGGGGTTAAGGGAAGAAGGGCAACGGCTGCTCACTTGGAAAAGAGGAGGGAGGTGAGGCGTAGAGAAAAGGAGGCCCGGTTGCTCTTTTATAGGAAGGACTGGGGGGGGGGCAAAGAGAGTGATGCCACCGCTGGAGCTCAGTCATGGTGAGGGAGAGTTCCCAAGGATCAACAGGGGGACGCTGAGCTGGACAGGAGCTAGGGAAGGCTGTGGCACAGTGCGGCGCATAGGCTAGACTTCAAACAACGGACGGCACGGTGAACCGACGGCCGGCGCGGCGATGCTGTGGATGCCCGCTGTGGCAAGCTCGGGTACGGAACGGGACGACTCGACGATGAGTTGATGACTCACTGATGCGAGAATAGAACCAGGGAGGAGTCGTGGCGCACGCCGGTGGGGTGGGCGGCGGCCAAACGTCGTCCGGCGCGGCTTGCCACTGCTGGTGCGCACTGTGGCAAGCTGATGCCGGTCCAGAGCGCGCCCAGAGCGGCATGGGTTGCCATCTGGTGCCCTGGCGTGATCTGCCACACGTCTCAATGTCACAGGGGTGCTAGGGCACATGTTTGAAGGAATAGGGAAGTTTGGCACCGAAACTACAGGGTTAGGAGGGAATTCTTTGGGATGTTCTGTCGTGTCAATAGCTATCTTTTAACTGGAAGGGAAAAGACATGGAGCTACACCTAGGAATTATGGGGTTATGTACGTTGGGAAAACAGAGGAGAAGTCCCATGAATATTTGGTAAACTTTTAGGTAAGGTTTCATCGTGATTTCATGCGAGGGATTATTTAGAGCTAAAGTGTTCGATGCTGGCCATTTCAGATTTCTAAACATGATGTGCCCATGTTTTTATATATTCGTGCTCCTGGAGGGGTGAAAACTATTGTAGAATTTTTCCAGATTTTTCTGACGCTTATTCTAATGGGTTGTAGTTCAACACGTATATCTGCCCTAAGGATAATTATTTTTATATTTAACTATTTTTGAATTGGACCTCCTCCTATTATGTTATATCTGGGTGGTAGATGATATTAGGTTGTCTCACCATTTTTTTCCTCGAATTTTTGGAAAGGCCGAAGGGCGATAGATTTTGCGATTAGGGTTTTGGTAGAAATTGGATTTAATAAGGAAAAAGGAATCGGGGCGTAGAACTAGGGTTTTGGGGTGTGGTAAGGTGGAAAGGTAGTATGGGTTCTCGCGGAAGTCCATCCACCTTGGCTTGGGACTGCACGGTTACAGGGTGCCGTTGGCATATCGGCGTATAAGGTGTAGATGTTGAGTTAATGAGTGCTCTTGCGTTAGGGTTTATCCCCGTATATAGTGTGTGTGTGTGTGTGTTGTGTGTTAGAATATATGGGCTCATGCGTGGTTGAAAATGTCCTAACTATATGTGATGAAAATGCTAGTATGCAAAGTTCAAAAATCAGGGTGTGACAGATCTACTCCTATTAGATGACACAAATTACCATGTGTGGAGAATTCAAATGCTTAATCATTTTTGGATCATGGGTCCACAAATAGAGAGAGGCAAAGCGCAAGGTAATGTTATGGTGAGTGATGATACCATGTGTGATGATGATATTGAGCTTACAATTGATGATCTATGTTATATGCTCAAAAAGGCAAAGCTTGTCATTTACAAGTTGAAAGAAAATTGTGAACATTGGAAGAATGAGTTTCTTTCAAGTAAAAGTTCACTAGAGGAGCTAACAAGCTCTCATGTGCTACTTGAAGTCTCAAATGAGAATCTAACAAATTCTCACATGAAGCTAAAGGAAGCTCATAATGATCTTTCATTTATCAATGTTAACTTTCACTTCTAGCAACAAACTTGATATATCTACATGTGTTGTTAGCCCATGCATATCGTCTAGTGATACATTGCTTATGCATAGTGATGATATGCTTGATATGCCATGTTGCTCAAATGATATTACTTATATTTCCTCTAGTACTTGCGAGAATAACATTGTAGAGGAAACTAAGAACAATGTGGCACATGTCATTGGTGGAGAGCTTACCAAAAGATCAAAGAAGAAATCTCCACCAAGAAGAAGATCAAAGAGGAACAGGTCATGCTACAAATGTCATGAGCATGGACACTTTGCCATAGAGTGTCCCAATATTGGACTTGAAGAATCCTCCTCTCCAAGAATACTATTGTCTCACTTTGATGCTCTCAAGTGCCTCATGGAAAAACATACAAATAAGGTAACTCCCAAGGATGAAAAGGTACAAATAAGGTAAGTTGCAAGGATGGTAGTGATAGTGATAGTGGTATTGATCTCTTAGGTTCTTTTGATGAAGGATGTCATGCCTAAGATAGCTCACCTCATGTTCACTATAGAAGAGCAGTATGAGACTCTAGAAAAGTAAGAAGACATGTTTGTTGAGAAAATTAAAGAGCTAGGGCTCTAAATAGTTAGCATGACATCTTGAGAGAGTCTCATGATAATTTGACTATTGCTCTTAGCGAACTTAAGATTGTTCATGCATCTTTGCTTCAAAAGAACAATGGCATGTCTCTAGTGGATTTAGAAATGCCATGTCCTAAGTGCAATCCTTCATCTAAGGACCAATCCAATATTTCTTCCATTGATGATGCTTGTGCTACTGACACTATTTCTTGTGAAGCATCCATCGTGAAGGAAAATGTTGAGCTTAGGGCTCAACTTGATAAGCTAACAAGCAATCATGGGGAATTACAAGAAAATCACTGAAAGTTTTTGAGCTTACATAAAAATCTTTTAATCTCCCATGATGAGAAAAAGTTAATTCATGAAGTCATACTTACAAAGTAACATCATGTGAGCCTCATGTGGACACTAGCACAGCTTCGAATCAAAATGCTATATTGCCTTGTGCTAGTCCTTGTGATTCTTCTAACCATAATAATATTATATCTTGTGATGAATTGCTTTTAGTACCTTGTTTCTCTAGTAATGCTCCTACTTCCTCTAGTACTATTGTTGATACTAACATTATAGAGGAACTAAAGGAGCTCAAAGATCAAGCCACTTCATTGAAGAAAGACTTGAGCAAGTGCTTCAAAGGGAATACAACCCTTGATGAGATGCTTAGTGACCCAAGACATCCTCATGAAAAGAGTGGACCAGGACTCAACTCCAACCACAAGAAGTCCATGAACACTAAGAAGAAAGGTCTAGGTCAAGCAACTAACTCAGCTCTCATCACTTGCTTCAAATGCAAGAAAGAGGGACACCATTTGAGATCATGCCCTTTGAAGGAGAAACCCTTGAGTGAGAAGAAACAAGGGAAGTGGCCTCAAGTTCAAAAAAATTCACAACCAATGAGGACCGAACAAGTGCACCCCAAGTTGACAAGATAAAAAAAAGAAACGGGGAAGCACAAATTGCTATATATACGCTATGATAAGAGACATATGACTTCATTTTGTCCCAAAGGTACCTTTTCTAAGTCTATTATTGTCAATAATCATTACTCACTTAGGAAGGATAGAATTAGCAATGTGTTTGCTAAATTTGTTGGTACCCAAAGTGGCTTGACCACGAAAAGGGTCATTTGAGTAGCCAAACCTATTGTGACTAACTTCTTAGGACCAACCTTGTTGGGAGCCATCAAGCTCAAACTTGATCAATATGTGATATGGAGGGCATTAGAGACTTGGCTATCTCTTGAAGATGATGTGCTCCATCACACGCAAAATTGAAGCCAAGTCAAGTATATTGTTGATACATCATCAAATCCAATGCGCCTCTTTGCAGTAGATTCTATTTACATAGTTGACAATGAAAGTTACTAGCCCCTAGAATTTCAGGTTTTGTACCTTGCATATTTTTAGTTTTATATATCATAGTATAATAAGTGTAGGTTGTCTAACATGAGTAGGTGATATATACTAGCATGATAGTTCTTAGTTAACTAACATGTGTAGATTTTATTCCTAGCATATATATATATGTATGTATATATATATATGTATATATATATATATATACATACATACATATATATATATATATATATACATACATATATATATATATATACATATATTCCCTAATCTACAGCTGAGAGTAGAATAACTAACCTGCGCGCTGACCACCGACTGAGCCAGCCAGCCCAGACCCACCACGCCCCTCCTTTTTCACCACTAACCATAAAACTATTCAGTAGATATAGTAAATCCATCGAATTATATTACTGTCAAACAGATCCCTCATAGTCACGTAACTTCACATGTAAAATACAGTAATTTTATGTCTGTCGAGTAGTAAAACAACATGTGTCATTGTAAAATTCAGGACTATAGTAATTTTTGTATAAAGTGTGTCATAAAATTACTATTATATGTACACGATATTACAATCTCGCGGCCATCATTTTACTGCATGTCTGATCGTTCCATACTAGAAAGGAAATGTTTCTTCTATTTGTTCACAATCACTTGCATAGCCTAGTTGGTCAGTAGAGAAGAGCAACGTGCATGAGGTCCAGGGTTCGAATCCCGCCCTGTCCTTATTTTTTCAATTAAAATGGATTAGGGGAATATTTCTTCTATACTGGAAATATTTCTTCTATTTATTCACAATCACTTGCATAGTCTAGTTGGTTAGAAGGGAAGAGTAACTTGCATGAGGTCCATAGTTTGAATCTCACCACCTCATTATTTATTCAATTAAAAACGGACTGCGCGTGACTGTGAAAGTGCTGCCAAAAAGTCGTAAAACTTAGAATTTTTTTACTGTCGAGATGCGCGCGAGATAGTAAAGTTGTGTATAGGATGTCGTAAAATCTATCACAAAATGTAGTAAAATGTCGTCAAACTCAGAAGTTTTTTACGGTCGAGATGCGCACGAGGCAGTAAAGTTGTGTATAAGATATCGTAAAATCTATCACAAAATCACACTAAAATCTCAGCAGTAAAATTACCATTCGACACTTCACGTCTTACCGTCAAATTTGGATAGGGGTGGGTTTACACGTTCGGGTGGCCTGGCTGGCTCGGTCTGGCGTGTTTCGGCCGGAGTGCAGATTAAGCAATTCTGCGCTCTCGCGCATATTAGCGTTGCCATATATATATATAGTATATATATATATATATATAATCAACTACTATGCTTCGGTTACGTCACCTAGCATGTTTCAATTGCTTAGTGCATCATATAGTTGATTGTGTACGTTTGAGCCTTATTTGTCTTTTATTGGATTTTATGGGCTCTTGTGAGAAATTAATGGATCATCACGTTATGGAGGAGTGTTATGCTTGGTGCATATCACAAGCTTGGAAAATGTGAATAAATTAGAAATACCACTTAGAATTGATATACATGTTTATCTAGTCTCTTGGTGGCATGGCAAACTCATACAAGTCCTTAAATCACAAAATATCTATTAATTAATCACTATTTGGATTTTATTGAAACTTGAGATATCTGGCGCTTTTATGTCCCTGTATGTCTTAAGATTTTATTTGAGATATCTCTTAATTTGGACCATCACCAACTATAGTTATGTTTGATTGTATGATTCTAGTCGGTGATAAGAAAATCCATGCTAAGTGCACAATTCTAGAGCTCTCTCGTATTTCCTTTCATATTCCTTGTTGTTTTTTCTATGAGAAATCAGCTCACCTGGTCTAACCGAAGCCCAGCCCTGGCTTAAACCAACCCACCTGGAGCAAGTTAGCTCTACCAGGCTCAGCCCACTACTGCAGGATGACTCTCTGCTGAAACACCTCCACTGACGGGCAACTTTTCGCCTGTCGGTGGTGTTGGTCATCACTGACGGGCAGATTTCTGCCCGTCAGTGGAGGCGATGCCCAGACCGGTCACGGGGACCTCTACTGACGGGCCCCAAATCTGCCCGTCAGAGGAGAGGCGATTCGCGGACCAGGAATCCATAGAACTTACTGAGAATTAGCACTGACGGGCCTTTGTTTTCGGCCCGTCAGTGGTGTGTTCCACACCACTGACGGGCCGAAAATTCAGGCCCGTCAGTGCTAATTCCCGTGGCCCAGAAGCCCAGCCTAGAGCACTGGTGTATATAAGCCTAACCCTAACCTAACCCTAGCCAGACATTAACCCACCCCTCCCCACCTGCCCCCGCCCCTGCCCCCGCCCCCTCTCGATCCCCATCCCCGAGCTCCCGATTTTCTCCTCTCCCCCACCGCCGTGCCCCCGCCGCCTCCTCTCCCCCCGCCGCCTTCCTCCCCCCCGCCCCCCCCGCCGCCGTGCCCCCTGCCGCCATGCCCCCCGCCTCCGTGCCCCCCGCCGCTTCCTCGCCCCCCACCGCCGTGCCCCCACCGCCTCCCTCCCCCCTCCCCGTCGTCTTCCTCCCCCCGCCTTCTTCACAGATAAGTGCCCCCTTTTCCCACAATTTATTTAGGGTTCCCCCATTTTTAGCCAGCTTATTTGCTTGATTTCTTGCGATTTGTGAGGTTTGGCTTGTTTTAACTCTAATTGGGTATTAGATGATCTAAGATACTAGCTGCTGATGCTCTGCGATTGCTTCCTAGATGCTCAATTTCATGCTATGGTTTTAGTGTCATGTAGTTAGCTCGGTTAGGTTGCTGTATGTGATACATTCGATAGTTATCATGCATATGACCTACTCCCTTCCAGAACTTTTATCTCCTTGACAAGAACATGATTACTATCTGATCTTTAGTTTATTTCCATAATGCTTTCGTTAAGAATGGATATTACTCTTGGTTTATCCTTCCATTCTATGGTGAGCCTAAATCATCGTATCAAATTTGCTATTTTACGGACTACAGTTATACATCTTTCTGTACTAAGGTTTATGATTTTTTTTTGCCTGGGCATTTGCGTATGTGAATATCATTTTTCTTTTTTTGGTTGAAGATATTGCAGTCAGTAGCAATTGATGAACCTTTTTATTCTTTTGACCAGGTGCTAGGTACAGATCAACTTAATGCTTATTTGAACAAATAAAGAATTTTGCTTGATTCTCAGCTTGAGGCTCTGCTTGGGAGGTATTTCATAGTACTCTGAACATCTTATTCTTATGGTGTCACTTTAGATCACATTTTCTTGATAAACTTCTTCGCTATGACCATCAAGATAGGCTAACAGCCTGATAAGCTATGGTAGGTTTCTGTCAGTTATTCATTTATAAGATAATTTGCTACTGGTCAAACATGCCTCGAAAATAGTTAACTGCCAACATGTTGAGCTGGAGTCAACTCTTGTAATGGTGTGTCCATAAGTGTTATCCTTGAAAATGTATAACATACTGGATACAAGCAAAAATCAACTTAATTTCCAGTCGAGTATTGTTATACTTAAATGCAAGTACTCAAGGCTTTAATCCAAACTGTGATGATATCAACACTATGAAATTTTCTTTTTAACTATACATGCTTTTCCTTACTATGTGCTCTGCTCTGCTCTGCTCTGCTCTGCAATTCTTTCTTTCATAATGCTCAAAATATGTACTTACTGAAAATATGTAGATTTTTCTGATCTTACTTGTGTATACCAGGCTTCCAGATGAATGCTCCAGCAGTCATGGTCGCTCCAGGCTTCCAGATGAATGCTCTAGCAATCATGGTTTATCTGATGGGTGGATGAAGTGTGAATCTGAAAAAATGTATATTGGATGAAATGTATATGAAATGTATATTGGATGAACTGTGTATTGGATGAACTGTATGAAATGCTAGCAATGTATTGTTTTCTGAATTTATTTTTTTAATGCCTCAAAATCTACTACTGACGGGCTTCTAAAGAAGGCCCGTCAGTGGTGACCAGGGCTTTGCTGACGGGCCCTAGGCCCGTCAGTGGAGGGCAGCCCCTCCACTGACATTTGCAGGCTGACGGGCCCCCAGCCCATCAGTAGAGGGGGTTTTTGGCCCGTCAGTAGAGGCCCATACTGCAGTAGTGACCGACTTAAAGTAGTCTTGTGCGGCTTAAACCGGTCGCGTGCGGTTTAACCGCCAATGGAAGTTTCTGTTTTATCCCCTTGGCCTAACTGTTTTTCTCTCTCTCTCCTCGTTCTTTCTTCGTGTTCTCAATTGTGTGACTACGGTTGTCAACTGGGAAGCAACCGAGGCCGTTTCTTACCGCTAGTGAGACCGGAGCTTCGGCCGCCACCCTCTCCCACCAACGTCCTCACTCCGGCAACCTACTCCTTCTCTTGGTGAGCCCAGTCCTCCTCCTTCCTTCCTTTCTTTTGTTGGAAGCTAGGGTTCTTCCTCCTCCTAACCCTAACAGGTTCTTTGTGAAACCTTATGACGCTAGGGGTTGATTTTGGCCATCTCTTGGTGCTTGAGGTCCTTCCTCTCCTCCTCTAAACCACTCCTTGTGTTGGTAAGCTCTCCATCTCTACTTGCATTGTCTAATTTCTGGCTTTCCCGAAATAGCTAGGGTTTGAGTATTTGTTATTCAATCCTTCTAATTAATAGGGGAAATGACCTTGAGCAAGTAGCCCAAGCATATTTACATGCTTTCTATATGATATTGTTGCAGTATGTGCAAAATTCTTCATGAATTTGGCTAAACTTATTGCTCAACTACTACTGCCTATTTAACCGTGGGAGTGGTCGGTCTGGCTAGCTAGGAGGTCTGACCGCTCTACCAGTCGGCTTAAGCCGACAACAGTAGGGTAGCTACTGCAAAAGGACTTTGTCACTGTTTTGAACATCCTTTTCACATCCTATCAATTCCTTTGGCTTCCACTGTATGATCATCATGTACCTAAGATCTTGTGTGTTTGTTTTGACAGTGGGCCTCATCAATGCAACCCTCGCTATCATGTCATTGTTTTAGATCCAGAACATGAGATAGAAGAAGAAGAAGAAGAAGAAGGAGAAGGGTCCAAGAATGAAGAAGAGTTTGATGGTGCTGATGATGGGGGACAAAATGATGAGTTGGCTATGGAGATGGATTTTTATGAGGAGGAAGAAGAAGAAATTCTTGTGAACCCCTTCACCAAAATGACAGTGTTGATTTATAAGCGAAGAAGGTTCCATGATTAGTTCACTGAGGATCCCTTTAGGAGGGATGTATAATTGGATATATCTGTACAAGAAATTTTCTTTGCACACTTGGTTCCTATGGAGCACTGTGGACAGGAAGAGTGAGTATCTAGGGCTGCATGAGTATCTAGGATTGTACACCATTCCTAGTGTGGTGCACCGGTTCATCAAATCAACAACCTATCCTAGGATGGGGAACATGGATCAGGTGAGGCATCCTGTGTGGAATATCATGGCTCATGTGATGAGAGGACAGCCATTTGATGTGACTGACTGCATCACCAGATAGATGCATGAATCCTAGGGAGATGAGAAGGTGAAAGGTGTGTACTATGCCCCTCATATTATGAAGCAATTGCTTGTTACTGTCCCAAATCTTGATGGTGAATACCTAGATGGGAAGCACAAGTCATACACACCCAGAGAGAGGAATCGAGTGGTTCACCTTGAGCTAGGAGCAGCTCCTCCAGTACCACCTCAGTAGCCGTAGTAGCTTTAGGAGTAGGCTTCATATGAGTTTGGAGTGCCTCTCTCTCAGTACACTCCCTTCATGGGAACCCTGGTTGGCTACTTCGGCAGATGAGCACCACCATGAGCGGTATGGTAGATTGAGATAGCTCGAGACCAGATGTTGCACAGTATGAGAGAGGATCTCAATCACATCCATCAAATATGACACATTCTGGAGTCTTGCGTCACAGATCTTGGGGAGCAGGCTGAGGCTTCACCGTCTTCTCATTGTCGTCATCGTCGTGACTTTGCTTGGCCTCTTGGTGATCCTTTTGGTCCCTCTTCCTCCCACTAGGTGGTCCTTGGGGGTTTAGTAGATTTTTTCCATGTTGGCATTTGATGCCAATGGGAAAGAAGTCTAGATGGTTTGGTCTCTTAGTTTAGCTTTGTGCTTGTCAGCATTATGCTTATCTATCTTATGGGTAGATAGTTAGTTATGGGAGTTATTTGTCTTCTTGTATGCTCTATCAAGCTCTAGCCTCTTGTGTAGTATTAAGTTTGTGCTCATTCTTGTAATATCTTGTTGTAAACTTAATAACCTTTCCTCTCGTTATGGGTTGAACTATGTGGATCTGTGCCTATGTGTGACTTGGTGTAATTTTGGACAACATATGTGCTTGATGTTATTTCTATCATCTTTGTGATTTCAGTGATCCTTGTTGTTTATGTGATTTTTTGTCCAAACTATCCTCGGCTTCTGCATGGAGCACTCCATCACTAAGGTGGTTCATTCGTAGACTTGGTTCTACGGTTACCAAAAGATTCCACACGTGATGGCTGGCAGGGAATAGCTAATAGCTCATGGGGAACCACGCGAGAATCTTGAGAAAGTCGGGTGTGTCAATACACTGTGTCAAGCGAACGATCTGACCACGAGGTATCTAGAACAGGAAAGAACAAGAGTTAGCAAGTTTGAATGACATAAACTGAGATCAGAGGGAAGGTAAGTACAACCCAAACACGAGATGCTTAACTTTTGAGGTAAATTATCACGTACGTGTAGTTTATACATGCATAGCACATGAGGTGTGTTGGAACAAACAAGTATCATAATGGTAACTCTACAATTGAAACTGCAATAATATTTATAGCTCTTAATCTAGTAAGTTTAAAAACTTATTAACACAAGTGGGCACATGACCAAGTATCAAATGCACAGCGAAATGATATAAATAGCTCAGAAGCCACAAAGTGGTGAAGCTCAAAAGCGGCAGCAGAATAAAGCAAATGGGGCTACCAAACCCTAGACAAGATCACTGCCTAGGATCCCCAGCGATTACTCATCGTTGGCGTTGATCTCTATAAAGAAACTGTCCTCAAAAGGGATGATCTCCTTTGCACAAGAATATCAATATTGCAAGATGAGTACAAAAGTACTCCGCAAGACTTACATGTAAATAATAATATATGCATTTTGTATCGATAAGGATAGTTGTGGACTAGCTTGCATAAAGCCAAGTTTTTTTTATATTACTTTAAGTAAATAAAAAGTGACTACTAGATCAAGTTATAAAAGGATAAGCGAGCATTCTTCCAAAACTATTCTATTATTTTTGTCATCATCAACTTGCAATCAAATGGACTCTTCCTGTTTCTCCTTTTTTTTTCTTTGTGTTTTTCTCATTTGAATTTAGGTTTCATTTTTTAATTCAAACCAAACTCCAAATATTCTATAATTTTTTACTGAGTCTCCTCCGAATATTTAGAACCATTTAAAAATATTTCCATGACCACTTTGTTCAGTAATTTTTAATATAAATAATTGAATTTAGATTTAAGCCAAAATTGGGTTTAAATTGTAAGTATGTGATAAATTTATCTCAAAAATATGGGAAACTTTCAGAGACTCAGAAATATCATATTGAGCATATATATATAAATCTTTGGTCTGCCAATTATTTGTAATTAGGATTTCATGTTGCACTTTCATCATTTTGGTGTATTTAGTTCACCTAAGTCTAAAACCGGATGACCCAAATAATTTTGGTTTTTCATGTGCGACAACTGAATTAGGCATCAAAAACCGAACTAACTCCTCATTTTGGTTTGTTGGTTTGGTTTTTGTTAGCTGTTCAGTTTCTCGGTTTTTATGCCCATCTTGAGCTGTGAGGATGTGGCATGGTTTTTGGTCTTGCCTCCACGTTGGAAGGGAGAGAGACTAATCTGACTGGATATGGGTAAGAGAGCGTGGGTGACAGCGAGAGTTAAGAAAGAAAAAAAGGTAATGAAAAAAAGGTGAACCTGACAGGTGGGTTTCACTTGTAAGTTTGAGTGATAAGTAGATATCTAATTGGATTTAATCAAGCGTTGGAAAAAGATGGAATTAAGGTTTTCCAAAACTCATAGCCCAAAAGTTATAGTTAACTTTTAAAGAAAATATGTTAGAGTTCTGCATTATCGGTGTCTTAATAGTTATGGTTTTCAGAAATTTATGAACCAAGTGGTAGTCGATAAAGACTGCTGAACGGCAAAGAGCTGAACTGATGCAATGGTCCCTAATCTGATCTCGTGCGAGCGCAGTACTCAATGTCTCCTACCAAATTCTCTCGTGGATGTTTTGCAACTTGCCTGAACCTTCTCCAGATGAGCTAGCACGCGCTCACCTGTGGCGTGGACTATGCGAGCTAGCCTACGCCGGTGTGACGACACCTACACCAAATGAATGGGCTTGAATAGTTGAAGTGAATCGCTGTTACTATTGCAGGATGCAATGGAAGTGCAGGCTCGTATTGTCTCTCGAAACTTGTGGCGCCGGCCACCGGCCAGAGCCCTTTGGCATCAAATGCGTGGCTTTTCTCGTTGCACCGCAGCCGCTTGTCCGTCCGTGGTCGCGACCTGGGTACGTGTCGGGGACCGTGAAATGACCGGTGAGGATGACCGGCCAGAGGTAACTTAATTTGGCCCCCTTTTTTTGCGCTTTTGGCCTAGTTTATGGCACCAGGAAGCCACAAACCCAAAAGAAGAAATGCTGCTGGAATAAGCTTCTCAAAAATCTGTTGGTGGTAGAAAGCTAGTATTTTGTAGCTTCCCGAGCTTATAGCATTACACGGTTTGAAACTACCCCTGGACTTGGGAAAGAAATTACACACACTGCCACCGCCGCGTGCCTCACCCCCTCATCCCCTCACCTCTCTCCCCCGGTCCCTCAACGCCACACGCTCCCCTGCCCTCCTCTCTCGAGCGGTGGCATCCCGCTCCCCCGTCGCCGCCGCCGCCGCCGCGATAGCCCGCTCTCCCGCCACCACCGCGATAGCCTCGTCCCCCGCCGCTCCCTTGCCCTCCTCTCCCGTCGCAACAGCTGGGTCCCCCACAGATCCGGCCGCCCCCGCATCTCCTCTCACCTCGTCGCCGCCCTCGTCCTCCCCCGGCCCGCCCTCGTCCTCCTTGAGTCCCCGGCATCCCAGTCCCACCCTCCTCCTCCCCGGCGTCCCCGGCCTGCTCCTCCTCGAGAACCCCTGCCAGTGCCGACCCGAGCCAGATCTGGCGCCCGGCCTAGATCTCTCGGCCTCGCCGGCCCAAGCCCCTACCCCCACCAATCTCGGCCGCCTCTACCCGCCGCTGGTCCTCCCCGAGCACGGTCCCAAGCCCCCTCCCTCCTCCTCCCCTGCGCAATAGCCCGCTGGCCCGAGCCCCTGCCCTCCACCGAGCTCGGCTGCCTCCGCCTGCCGCTAGTCCTCCCCGAGCCTTGTCCCTCGCCGGTCACGAGCCCCCTCCCTCCTCCTCCCCCGTGCAACAGCCCGCCGGCTCGAGCCCCTGCCCTCCACCGAGCTCGGGCCGTGAGTTCAAGGTTTTTTTTATATGATTGTTATGCAACAGAGATTAGTGCATATTGGTGTATGTACTGATTGGTGTATATTGGTGTATGATTTTGTATGATTGGTATATACTTGTGTTGATTTTATCGAAGATTCTAAGCTTGTTCGATTGAGAAGAGGAATTTTTGGATTAATTGCGAATTTGCAACTGTGATATGTAAATGTTTTTCATATATTGTGATGCATATATGCTTGTTTTGTATATACAAAAAAATTCAGATGCATGTATGTAAATCTTCAAAGCACAAATAATTTCAAGGGTATTTCAGACATTACACAATTTATCATAAGGAATAAGCTCACATGAAATAAGCCGAAAAGAAGGGGATAAGAGCTTTCTCCCACTAGAGCTTTTGTGGGCAGTTAAGCTTGAGGTGGCTTATGCACAAGCCCAAGCTAAAAAAAAGGGGGCCTTTATCTGGTAGCGCAGCGGTGAAAATGGGAAGGACCGGCGGCCGGCGGTGACTCACGTCAATCCACGGCGAGGAGGAAGGTGGGGACTGGGACTAGTTATAGTGGAGTACTCCTACTATTCAACAATGGCATTCCCCTGTCCTCGCAACAGTAAAAATAAGTGGCACTGTCATCCTTCCACGCGACAGTAAAAATAAGTGGCATTGTCTGATGGTGATATTGGATAGACTCTCGAAACTGATCCTAGTTATTACAAAAGGTAATTCGTGCGGGAAGGACTGGCCTCCCAGGGGCGCTACGTCGACGGTTCGTCCTAGGCCGGTCGATTAGTCCTTGACGGTTCATTCTACGCCGTTGGATCGGTGATTTCCTTTTTTTTTCGCTGTGGAGTGTCCGAGTGTGGACTATAGCCTGTCAGGATATGTGCTGTCCACAGCTTTTCTCTCCTTCCGGTTTTTTCAACGCGTTCATACTTATCTTTCTTACCTCTCTGCTCTAGATGGGACTTCCACTCTTCCGTCCGCAGGCCGTGGCGTCGTTTTTCAACGCGTTCCTCTACCTTGTCTTGGGGAATGGAGGGGCGTTCTCTGTGTTGTCCGGCCAGCGTTCGTCCGCGGGTACAATTCTACAGGATGTGCCGCAGGGTACGACGGTGGCGTGAGGAGGGGTTCCGACACTCCATTGATGGCCTCTCCAGTGTGCTGGTATATACTTCCTTCCTCTTTCCCGTTGTTTTGTTACCGGTTCCATTTGTTGGATTCATCTCATCACTCTATCATTCCGTATTGGTCTGTTCGTGCTTCGTCGGTTTGATTTGTTCTGTCCGTTATTCCCTCACACGAATCACCATGGAATCCTTCCTGTCCGTTCTTGGATTGGGCTGAGGTTCGTACAATATCGTTTCCACTCAATCGTGTTTTCCTTCTGTTCAGTGTACGGAATAATTTTTCTTCTTGCCTTAGATTCGCGTTGCTTTGTCGCGTTCCTTCCTACCTTTCACCGCCGATTTGTTCCACGGGTTGCCGTTGATAGAGGTGAGTTATCTCTTTTCCCCTTTGTTTATCCTTTATGTTGTATGGTACTTATAGGTGATCGAGTTGTGTTCTGGTAGATCTATACGTTAGATTGACCAGTCTATTCACTGCGTGTTGGTTTGTTCCTCCTGCCTCGGTTTTATTTGTTCTGTCTATTATTGCCTCACACGAATCTCCATTGTCTTAGATTCGCATTGGTTTGCCGTGTTCCTTGCTAGCTTTCACCGCCGATTTGTTCCACGGGTTCCCGTTCATAGAGGTGAGTTATCTCTTTTCCCCTTTGTTCATCCTTTATGTTTATGCTACTTATAGGTTGATCGAGTTGTGTTCTGCTAGATCTATTCGTTACATTGAGCACTCTATTCACTGCGTCTTGGTTTGTTCGTCCTGCCTCGGTTTGATTTGTTCTGTCCGTTATTGGCTCACACGAATCTTGATTGCCTTAGATTCGCGTTGGTTTACCGCGTTGCTTCCTATCTTTCACTGTCGATCTGTTCTACGGTTCCAGTCGATAAAGGTGAGTTCTCTCTTTTTCTCTTTGGTTACTCTTTATGTTATATGTTACTTATAGATTCATCTATCTACTCTGTCCTGCTAGATCTAGCTTATGGTATGGGAATCTTTAGTGATTTCCCACTTCTATCTCTGTAGGACTTGGAAGGGATTTTCTTCTTTTATTTTTATACAATTAATTAATTTTCCCCTCCATGTCCTGCTTTCTTATGGGTTCTCTGGAGTCTTAGTTTTCTCTGGATTCTTACAGATGTACTTGATGTGATATGTTCTTACGTGTGTTCTTTCCTTCTATCTTAGGTTTTATTTTCCGGACAAATCTCCCCCCATCGACTTCGATTCCTCGCTGGAAAGGTATAAAATATTTCGTTGTTCTGCTTTACCTACGCGCTTATGTTACATTCTTACCGTTCTTACTCAATAAACCATTTGTGTGTGTGTGGGTCTCAGGATGTTTGTCATGTCGCCTTCTAAGGTAGACATGTTGGATATATTGCGTCGCTATTGTCCACTGAATTTCTTATCCTATATATGTGAGGTCACTGACGATGGTGATACTGTTTATGGGGTAGAGCTTGAGCTACCTGGTATTCTTGCAGATTCTAGCCCTGAGACAAAAATTTTTTGGGTTTGTTCGCAACCTGGCTGTTTACCTCCTTATGAGCAAGCTGCCTTGGAAGCTATACGGTATTTGCAAGAGTTATATGGGTTTGTCATCTGGGATTACAATTATGATGCCTTAGTGGCGTACAGAGGTCTTGCCTATTCGGCTATTGCAGTTGCTGCATCTGTTCTAGGATATGTCTGTTCTTATGATTGTGATGGCAAGGGGAGTTGTCCGTTCTCCGATAGTTCAAAGCAGCATTGCCGTGCCCTGTACTCTAATCTCCTGGCCTCCACGAAGCTTTTCTAGCTTCCAGATCGACCCGTCCATGTCTTTTGCCATGAGGAATGTTTATATTCTTAATATTTTCTTTCCCTGTCCTTCTCAGACATTTGATTTATTGTATCGTGTGCTGTTAGGTCCCCTCTTCACCTTCGTGGCCTGTAACTTCTTTAGTTAGTCTGTGTAATGGACCTTGCCTGTAATATATTCCATCAAAGTATTGTTGGTCTGTCGTGGCCTGTAACTTATTTCGTTAGTCTGTGTAATGGACCTTGCGTGTAATATTTTCCATCAAAGTATTGTTGGTCTGTCGTGGCCTATAACTTTTTTCATTAGTCTGTGTAATGGACCTTGCCTGTAATATATTCCATCAATGTATTGTTGGTCTGTCGTGGCCTGTAACTTTTTTCGTTAGTCTGTGTAACTGTCGTTGTTCGCCTATTTGCTGGTTGTTGTCCATGTCCTCTGCCATCAGACGTTTGTATAGTCTTGCTCGTTTCTTTCTTTCTCCTTCTTAGACATTGGTTTTGTATACTCTCCTGAAAGGGGTTTCCTTCCTTTTTTCTCTGGCTTGGAATGGAATTTTTTGTTTAAATATTATTTTTTTTCGTAAATCGCAAGTATACATGTCGGATTGAAAAAATTACAAAAATGGCAGTCAGCCGGCAACCCAAATGCCGATTTGCCCAAATCGGCAGCCCAATTGCCGAAAAGGGGTGAGTCGGCAGCGGAAATGCCGAAATGGCTGAGTCGGCAGCCCAAATGCCGACATCAGCAACGAAATTTGGCGCCAGGGGGAAGTCGGCGAGCCAACTGCCGACTTGGATGAAGTCGGCAAGCCAGATGCCGACTTGCCCCAAGTCGGCAAACCAGCTGCCGACTTGACATTTTTAATGTATATATATATATATTTATTTTTAATCCTCATATTTCTTTTATTTCCTTTCTCAATTCTCATTTTTTTTATTTTTACTTGTTTCTTTGGACTCACCCGTACCTGACCTATCCTTTCCTTGCTTCAATTCTTCCTTACCCGAAATCCCCAAATCCCTAATCCCCACACCCGCATTCTTCTGCTCCTCTCCTATTCTCCCATGGCCGCCGCCGCCTTGCTCCCTCTCGGTCGCCGCCGGCCCTCCGGCCTTCTCCCTCTCTCACCGGCCGCCTATGTGAAACGCCACGGGCACCGGCGTTTGCCCCTGTCCATGGCTATTTCTCCTAATCGCCACGGGTCGTGGCGATTTCGCACCGAAAGTGGCCCTGCCCCACCTGGCCCCCTTGCAGCGTCCCTTTTGTCGCCCGTGAAGTGAGAATCCTAAGCACGGAATCCACTCTCCTGCCCGCCTCCTGCCCACTCTCCTGCCCGCGTCCTGCCCGCTCTCTATTTATTCACCCCTGACCTGTCTCTGCCTCCCACCAATCCATACAGAGAAGAGAGGGAGAGGGATTAGGGATTAGGGTTTGGGAGCGAGGTGAGAAGAAATAAGCTCTCGGAAGTGGCAAGAGGGATAGAAGGGACATTAAAGTTCGGGCGGTGTGAGGTAAATAATTGCGTTATTATTGTGTTTAGTTTCCTAAAAATAGTAACTATGGCGTATTCAAAAATGGCAGGAAATGGCCTCATCTGGTGCTGACGAGATGCCGAAGCAGAAGATGGTTGCCGACCTGCCCGCAGGTGTCGAAGTTCCCCTTTGCTGGTGCCAAGATCCGTGCAGACTGATGAAGTCGGATGAGTTCTCGTACACGTACGGAAGAAGGTTCTTTATGTGTGCTAACTACGACGAAGAGCCACCGAAGTTTGGCATGTCCAGACGGAGTCAACTGGTAAAACTCGCACATACCCGCATTTCTAACACGAGCAATACTATGGTAACAGTCGTTTGCTTGCAGTCTGCACCTACTATATGTGACTATATACAGTGGTTGGACGTTACCCAATCGAAAGAGGATGAGGAAGAACTCATGTGGAAGGTTAACTGTGCTCGAGGTCGGATTCAGGAACGCATGCACGAGGCAGAGGAGGAGGAGAAGAGAAAGCGTTGGCAGGAGATGCAACGCAAAGAAAAGAAGGAGGCGGAACGTCGAGCTGCGGAGGCACGTGCTGCCGAAAGGGCGAGGAAGCGCGAGATGGCGCGTCGCGCGAAGGAAGAAGGGGAGGAAGCTCACGCTCGTCGTATGAGGAAGGGAAAATATCCGAAAGGCCCTGAGTAGTTATTTCAATATTCTATTAGGTTGTTTGGATGTATGCGAATGTTATCGTACCGTGTTGTCACGCCATGCGTAGTGGTAACGATGTATCCAACTCTATATTTTGAAGAAATAAAAAGAGTGTTCCATGCAATTAAGTAAAACTAATGATACTCGAAATACGAAGTGCTGATTGATAAAAATCGAAAAGATGCTGTCATAACTATTACAAACAAATACGGGTGCTAGTCTCCCTGTGCGGGTCCTCCTGGGCCTCCCTGTCCACCTCCTCGACGCGGCCCCCTCCGCGGCCTCTTGCGGAAGTCGGAGTACGTCAACTGTGCCGGCGGAACAATGGTACGACGGCCCCTGCCGTACAAGTGCTCCTCAGGCTGAGCTGCAGTAGGCTGGGTATCCTGTGTGACTGGCGGCGGCAAAAGGCGGTGAAGGATACCCCCTACGAACGCAGAAACCGTCGGCGGGGTCGAACTGAGTGTTCGCAAAGTACTGAGACGGGCTGTCCGAACCTCCTCGTCCTTGTGAGAAGGGAACAAAAACCTGTGGGAGACAATACGTCTTGAGTGCGTGCAAACATGTTGAATCTATTCCAGAAGCACGAAAATGTTACGTACCCGGGTTGGGGATCATGGCCGGAAACTGCGTAGGTGTGCGCTGAGAGCTCGCCGGCATGTCGCAGGGAAAGAGCTGCCTGCCCTCGAGCTGGGGGTCATGCCACGACGACCCACCGGCCTGTGAAGGTCCTGGGGGAGGCGGAGCCTGCCAGGACGACCCACCGGCCTGTGCAGGACCTGGGGGAGTACTCAGCATCGCGGACGGCCTTCGAGGGAGGTGTGCTCCACGCCGTCTCTGCGGGTCGTGCACATCCGACGCCCGTGTGCAGGATAGAGCGCGGAGCAAACTACGGCACAGCTCCTCCACACGAGACCACGCAGTAGCAGTAGAGTCCTCTGCTGTCCTCGATCGTGCCAGCTCCGTCGTGATGTGGGCGTGAAGCTCATGTGCCACCTCAGCCTGCACGTACATAAGATTTTATTAGAAATGCACAAAACTAATTTAACACATAGTTTGGAACACGTCGTACAACGTACCGCATTTGCCCTCAGACGCGCACTGTCTGCTGGGTACAAATCTGTGGTGCGTGCTGGCTGGATCTCATCACGCTCCATGCGTGGAAGGAGGTAAATACGAGTCCGACCAACATACACTGGAGGTAAGCCCGATGCGCCTGAAGGTCGAAGGCCCTGGACTCATCCCAAACAGTCCGCCGTAGCCGCCGCCCAAGCCTCTATGTAAGGGTGCAGGAGCTGTGTCCACTCCTGTGCCCTAACAGCCCCCCTCTACGAGACCAGCTGCGTAAGGGTGCAGGACAAATGTAAGTCATTTGTTGATTCCATAATGAGAAGACAAATCGGACGTACCATGTGTGCCACGATCTACAGGAACTGCGTCTGGCGGTGGTCCGTCCTGGTGTAGACCGAACTGTCGCATCACACGATGCACAGCGTAGTCTTCGACACAGATGTCGAAGACCAACTTCTTCCTTGTCATCCAGTACGCATCGTCCGTAGTGCACCATGGTGACAGGCCGTGGGGAGCGCGATACAGTCTCGCCTCTTCTGTGTAAGGCTCCCACGTGACCTTCTCTGGAGGCAAGAAGTCGAACTGCTCCGTGAACGCGACGTAGCAGTTTCTCATCTGTGCGGACGCGAAACTGTGGCTGTAGAATGAAAGAGGAATAGTACGTAACTTCGAGCCTTCTAATCTTCCAACTAACAGAAGTACGTACGGTTATAGGCACGAACTTACCCGACGCCGTGTCCACAGCGAACCGAAAGTAGGTCCCCCGAATGGGTTGTTGTGGTACAACTCCACTCCGTAAGGATCGTCTGCGCTCACGAACGGTCTCCCTACGGGGAAACGCTCGTACGACCAAACCTGCAACGATAATAATGTAATTGAACATAATGTAATATTCAAAGCGTAGTACCACGAACAACTAACCTGTAGTAGAAGGGGGACAGCCCAACAACGACGGCTTCTTCGTGCTCCTAGTGCAGGCGTCACACAGCGCCGCGCGTAGTGGCCGCAAGAACGGCCGATCCCCAACTCCGGGGTGGGACATCGGCGGGATCCTGCGCGTCTGCTATCTCTCTCGCAATCTCGATGTGCCCGCGCATCAAACCGTGTCGCCGTGAGAGTTGGTGAACATCACGTAGCCGAAAACCCACATGACGTACACCTCCAACGAACGAGTGACCTGGTGGTTCGTCAAGTGCTCACCAGGCCAACCAAGCTCTGCTAGCTACACGAAATGCTCATTTAGTTAGAACTTCATAAAAACAACAGCACGACGGAGATATGTTCTCGCACTTATCTCGAACCGCCGGTACCACGCCCACTTTGGACCGTGCTTCTGCCGCTCGTCGATAGGCTGCAGGGGATCGTCGTGGGGACGAACACCTGCGAAGCGCTGCACGAGGTCCGCACGCCAGGTGGGCGAAGCCTCCAAAGGTCCAACCGCTGTCCCCGCGATCGGGGAGACCCAGGAGGTAAGACACGTCCTGCAGCGTCAGGGCCATTTCTCCCCAAGGAAAGTGGAACGTATGGGTCTCCGGCCTCCATCGATCGACGAGGCACGTCAACAAAGCGCTGTCGAAAGGAAAAACGTCTAGATCTGACCTCCATGTCGGGAGGTTTCTCGTCCTCACCGAGCAGCTGGTAGTCCTCGTCTGTGCCCTCCACCATCCGTGCCAGCGAGAGTAGACCCGCCCACTCCAACCTGTAAATTAAAAGCACATTAGATATGTAAATGACATCATTACATGGGTTCTCGCGTGCACGTACCTATTGATCCACGCTGGGTGAATCCTCAACGCGACACGGGGGGTACGGGTCCGGAAAACCGGGCTGAACTCGCCCTCGGCAATCTTCTTCGCCCGGTGCTACTGTCCACTCGCGCATCGAGCAACTCGAACTCCGTCATACCTGCACGCGTGTTGAAGAAAAATATAACTTTGGACTGTCATATCAGTGGAAATATTGAAGTACATAATTGAATGGAAACAAACAGGCACATTTTAGAAGTTCAGTACAATTATTATAAATATTTTCGAACACAATACGACATCACATCAAAGAAGTTGAAGTACATAATATACCAGGGATATCACGGCATATTACAAGTTCCTTTATTTATTACAAACACAGTGCTACATTTCAAACATAATTGCGAAAATACGAATCATTATTCAGAAAGTAACAGGGCGAAGCCTTGTTCTCACTCCGCGAACCCATGTTGTCCACGGCCTCGACCAGTCCAAGTAGAAGGGGTTGCCGATGAACTTGCCGTGGGATCACCTCCCGCTTGGTCCTTCAACTTCGGACAATATTTCATCCGATGGCCATATGCAGCACAATGCAAGCACTGCCTTGTAGCGCCCCCAGCCTCTGACTCATCCATGTCGTTGCGAATTCGTCGAACTCTACGCCGCCCCTTGTTGACACGAAGTAGGCTCCAGTGAGGTATGTATTCCCTTTGATCCTCTTCTACTGTGGTGAAGTTATCCACAGCACGGAATCCAGTAATTTCGCCGCTCCATGTTGCAAGGACCATCTCCTTTAAATAAAACGGTGACATGAAAGAGGAAGAGTCCATACCAATTAAACCACACGCGGCTAGCACATGCGAGCACGGCTTGTGTAGAAGGAAAGGCTTGTTGCATGTGCAGGTACAGGTTGGAATTTGTTCACACCCGATAGTAACCTTGAACGTCCGAACCTCATTTGCGGTTCCAAAACCTGTCTGATCCCGAAGTCGCACTTCATACCTATGTTGCAGGTTACCAATCCTTATGGCAGTGTGCATCTTCCCCTTTGCTATCTTCTCCTCCATGTACTGCATGACAGTCGCGCAGAAAGGAGTTTCAGTGTTCGTGCTCATGTGCAATGCAGCTGTCTGATACCTCTCTTGGAAGTACCGAATTATCCCATGAAGTATGCTCTCGACTATAGCAACTAAGGGTAGACCGCGCTGTCCGCGAAGTACCCAGTTGTACACCTCCGCCAGGTTGGTCGTCATGATACCATACCTTGCACCGTGAGTGTCAAAGAGCAAGGACCATCTCTCTTTCGGCTCATTCTCGATCCACTCAGAGAAGGTCTTGATTCGTCCGCCCTCTCCTCTTAACACCGGGCGGGTCAATACCAGGTAGAGCGCATAGTTCCTTCGGCTCCTCGTCCGCTGCTACTGCAATTGCCGCGGCTTTCTTCCTCTGCTGAGTTAACTCTGTCTAGTGAATTCATCAAGCTTAGCCCATAGTTTATAAAACTCTTTTGCTGATTTTGTTGCATAGCCTCTTGAAGAGATTCATAAGACGTTTGTTTCTGAACTGCCGGTAGAAATTAGCCCCCAGGTGGCGAATGCACCAGCGGCTTGCATATCAGGTCAGGGTTCAAGCTCATCCGAGCCGGGGTTTGTAAGAGTCTTCACGGCCTTCAATATACCGGGATGCCTATCATGGAGTATACACACGTTCGGTCGATCTTTCACGATACCTCGCTTCAGTCTTCGGAAGAACCAGAGCCAGCTCGCGTAGTTTTCGCCTTCAACGAATGCGAAAGCCAGTGGCAGAATTTGGTTGTTTCCATCAACTCCAATAGCGGTGAGGATTTGCCCCTTGTACTTGCCTGTCAAGAATGTACCATCAACACACATCAAAGGTCGACAATGCTGAAATGCCTGAATGCAAGCTCCGAACGAGAAAAAGGCCCGGTTCATCTCTTTAAATCCTGGTGACTCGGATGACAAAGTATACTTTATGTCGACGTACGTGCCAGGATTCCTGCCTTGTAGTGTCCATAGCAAGTACGGAAGGTTGTGATATGAATCTCTGAAGTTCCCAAATCGCATCTCCATTGCTTTCTGTTTAGCACGCCATGCCTTCCCATAGCTGATGGAGAACTGATACTTGTTCTTTATTGCAACTTGAATATGTTTCGCTTCCATATCTTTCTTCTCCACTATCTCCGAGAACATCAATCTTGCAATTAGACTTGAAGACATGTTACGATGCTCTGCGAGGACATTGGATCGAACGCAGTTATGAGGCACTACTCTGCTAACAATCCAAGTGACTTCGTACTTCGGGACATGAGCATGCACATAGCAAGGGCAGCCATTACTGCTGCACTTTGCGGTGTACTAAGTCGGGGTAGACACCTGAATGTAAAATGTTCTTTGCGTGGACATACCCCATAGAGCAACTGCATCTTTTAATTCGAGCTTCGTGCGGTACATGGTGCCATGTTTTATCTCGTTGCTTCTGAACTCCCACGATGACTCATGCCCATCTGTCACACGCATACCACCCAGTAGTTCTTGCTCCCACCCGTTAGGAATTTGACGATCAGAAGTCTCCTCGTTCTCATCACTATCTTCATCATGGGACTCCTCGTCGCGTCTTGCGCAACGCCCGCTAGATCTTCCTGTTCCATAGCCTGCACCAACTCTCGAATTCCTCAGCTTCGTCCGCCCGTCCAGTAGGACCATGGTTCTGTCTCGTTCCTCCCGGAATCGCTGGTTCAGAAAGATTTCCGGCTCCGTACTCTGTTACCCCTTGTGCTGATGCAGTTGTGTGATCGTCTTCATACGCTGTACGATGATACTCCATTTGATCTTTCGCAACAGCTTGCACCAAAGCAACAGGATCTTCCTTACGAGCGCTGCAGACCCTAAGCCAAGAAGTCCACTCCTTCGATCTTTCGACAGTCATCAGATCCCAGCGCACAGAACTTACGAACATTGTAAACACAGCTTGAATGCTGACAGTATACTTATCCGTATCAAGACTAAAGCTACGGGTGAACCAGTCTTTAGCTTCTCTAATGTTCAACGACTCGGGATTTGCAGAGGCAATGCAGTGTAACTGAATGCACTAAGATCAACTCCATTCGAGTTCGTCCTCACTTCTCCAGGACCATAAAAAATCTTGAATCTCACTATATCAGACATTCCTGTCATCCGTAACATAATTTCGTAAAATTAACCTATAATCAAAATGTATGAGACTCGTAATGTATAGGTACATCTGTCGAACTAGGTTTACGACTATTTCTTCACTACGTACTCTATTTTCTTTATTCTAAAATCCTACTCCACTTCTATTTCTTCCGTATTTATTTATACTTCTGTACAACTATTTCCTAATAACGTGAACTGTATGATCAAATCGTGATATATGCGACCACACATGAAATTCAATTTCTAAAACGTCACAGCTATATTTTTCTAAAACATCTGAGATAGATTCATATACCTACCTAACATATTAATACTTTTTCTACCCTAAATCTAGCAAATCCATAAGGGTTCTGTTTCATTAGGCACCTGAATTGGCACCTGAATCGGACTGAACTGACTGTTGTCAGGCTACTGTTCTCCTATTCTCTCGAATCTATGAAGTAAGACATGATTTTGCAATAAGATCAATTATGTTCATTGCATAACAAGCTCCTTTTAAATGCATTGGCGCGCGTGTAAACGAGTTGCTCTACCGAACTGAGCTATAGCCCTTATCAGAGATATCTTAACATATAGCTAATTTCTTGTCAAGATGAATATTCTCTAATGACAGATGATATCCCTTTGATCTGTTTAGTATATAACATACCAATAACGTGGCGGTATTGCTTAGAAAAGAGATTCAATATATAATCCGATCGAAATAATGGGTCTTCTTTTGTGGTGATAAAGTGCCTACTTAACTCAGTGGTTAGCTTTCATACGTCGGGAGTCATTGGTTCAAATCATACTACTAAGCTACACATGACAAATAAATCGATATATTTTCTCAAAATAAATTTTACCTGACCGACGAACAAATCCGCGACTTTTTTCTTCTCTTTTCTTCTTCTTCTTCCTCCTCTTCTTCTTCTTCCTCCTCCTCTTTTCCTCCTCTTCTTCTTCCTCTTCTTCTCTTCTCTTCCTCTTCTCTTTTTTCTCCTCTTCTTCTCTTCTCCTCCTTCTTCTCTCCCTCTCCTCTCTCTCCCACGGGCTCGCCGCCGGCCCTCGCCTCACGGGCTCGCCGCCGGCCACCCTAGCCTCCCCGCTCGGCTCCCCGCGCCACCGCCCGCCGCCCTCACCGCCGGGAGCCGCACCGCCGCCGCCGGTCGCCTCCAACCCGCGCGCGTGTGCGTGAATGCGTGGCGTGGTTGGGGCGACCGGGCGCGGGGGCCGTAAATGGGACAAGTCGGCGTACGGCGTGCCGACTTGCCCCTTATCGGCAAACCGCGTGCCGACTTTCCCCTTATCGGCAAACGCCGTGCCGACTTGCCCCATGTAGGCATATCGCCTGCCGATTTTAGTTCGAATCGGCAAATCGGCTCCGATTTGGGCAAATCGACATTTCGGATGCCGACTGAGCGCCGTTTTTGTAATTTTTTCAAACCGACGTGTATACTTGCGATTTACGAAAAAAAATAATATTTTAAAAAAAAATTTCCTTGGAATGCCTCCAGTGAGTTCCTGTAATGGGACTTTGGTTTGTAAAGCTCTGTTTGTTTACGTGCTTCCTGTCTATTGTTATATCAATGCATTCTAAAAAAAAGGCCTTTCTCAAACGTGTTCCTCTAATGCAGTTGCTTCCCCCCATCTAATTATATTTTACATTGCTTGGATTATTTGAATATTACCGTCACAGCTCT
>JAGXJF010005780.1:0-145223 GCA_019208055.1 Stipa capillata | reverse complement strand
TCTAGTAGTGATCTGAATCAGAGCCTCATTGCCCTGAGCTTTGCACCCACCAACAACTGTAGTCCAACTTACTGTATCAGCTTTGAAGGGCATATTTTCGATGAACTCAACTGCTTCATCCAGCCGACCTGCACGGACTAACAGGTCAGTCACACACGCATAATGCTCAGCAGATGGACTCACACAGAAATCTTCCTTCATTCGGTTAAACCATGTCAGTCCTTCTTCCACAAGTCCAGAGTGGCAGCACGCAGAAAGGACACCAAGAAATGTTCGTTCACTTGGTTTTATACCCCTAATTCTCATCAACTCCAAGACTTCCAGTGCCTTATGTCCATATCCATTGGAAGCATAACCGATCAGCATTGAGTTCCACAGGACTTCGTCGGACTTGTCTATTCCATCGAAAATCTTGCACCCACTGGCCAAGTTGCCACATTTGCAGTACAGATCAATGAGCGAAGAGGCTACAACATGATCAGACTGCAGGCCAAGAACAGTGGCAAGAGAAGAAATCTGCTCCCCAAAACTTATAGAGCAAATGTTGCTTGATGCACTCAGAGCACTGGCTACACCAACCTTGTCAAGGCGCACACCTAGACGATGCATCTCACAGAATAGTCCCCAAGGCATCAATAGCATGCCCGTTCTGGCTCAACCCAACAACCATCGAATTCCATGAGATGACACTCTTGGCCTCTTGCTAGTGATCATATCAAAAACTCTTCTCGCCTCTTCTATCCGCCCACAGTTAGAGTATACAGTGATCATGGAATTGAGCACAATGGTGTCATGAAACGTAAGCTCGGCAGGCATCCTCCCAGAGGCTGCATTTTGAGTAGAAGTCAATGAGAGCGCTTGCTGCTATCATGTCATTGAGAGTCCCACTCTTTAGGATATGATCACTAGCAAACGCCTCCTCCACCCGGCCGCACCGGACATACCTATGCAACACGGTGTTGCAGGCCACGGCGTCCTTGACGGGCATCTCGTCCAACACGCCCCCGGGCCGTGTCGAGGTCCCCCGCGGAGACCATGCCGGTGATCACCGCGTTCCACGAGAAGGTGTTCCTCTCGGGCATGGAGCGGAAGAGGGCGAGCGCCGCGGGGTAGTCCCGAGAATTGAGGTGGGCGGCGACGAGGGAGTTGTAGGAGAAGCAGCTCCTGGCTGGCATCTCGTCGAACAGGCGGCGGGCGTCGCGGCGGTGGAGCGGGGAGCAGCGCGCGTACATGAGGAGGAGCGAGTTGGAGGGCGGGAGGGGAGGACGGGACGTGGCCGGACTTGAGGAGGAGCTGGTGCAGCTGCTGGCCGGCCGCGGCGCCGCAGGTGCGGAGGAGCTGGATGCAGGGGCGGACGTCGACGGCGACGGCCATGGGAGTCGAACTATGGGCATGGAGTTGAACCCTCCCAAAAGAATTGAAATTTTTTTGGAAAATAAACTGCTGTGAGTATTCGTGCTCCAGTAACTCCACGGCGAAAGAAAGAATTGGGATAGAGCAAAGAGAAGACCAGAACAATCCAAGAAAGCTAGGGTTCGTCAACAGGCCATTCCAGTAGAAGGATGCCTAGGGAGTGTTCGGCCGGAGAGGGTATTGCCGCCGCCGTCGCGCCGGGGGAAAGAGAAGGGCCGGAGCGGCAAGGGCCTATTTTTAATATGGTTTCTGAGGTTCTCTGAAAAATATGTTTTCTGAATTGTTTTGACACTAGGAACATATGTGGAAGTAACATGCAATCAGAGCGGATTGGATGCATATATATTTCTTATCCATGTTGATTTTTGCATGTTCTTTCTTAAATCTGAAGCTCGAGTTGAGCATGTGTAATTTCTGATGAAAGCGATTGTTTTTTCACTTATAAATGAATGTTCTCCTACTATCCGGGGATGTCTTCTACCATGCTTTGAGATGTCCAGTTTATAGTGTATTTTGCACTTTTAATCTCTACCTTTAGCATTTCAACATGTCATCCCAAACACACTATCATGTCGACCTCTCTCCTAACCATTCTTTTTCTCCATCCATCACGAGATCAGTACCTCATCTCTCTCTGCATGCACGTAACAACCTTGCCGCCGCCGTTGCATGCTCCAGCAACCTCGCCGTTCGCCGTCGGCGGATCTGGCCGGACTCTTAAACTTTAATGCACATTGCTAAATAACAAAATGACTATATACATCAATCAAGGCACAGGCCGGGGATCGCCTCTATTTCCAGAAAGAAAGAAGAAAGCGACGGTGGTGGCGCTTTGATGGACGATTCACATAATCAGGGAAAAGAAAGGGGGTGAGATAGAAGGGCAATTGCATAGTTTCGTACGCATGTTAATTACAAGCGATATGTAGGGCAGAATGCTCTTACAATTTATAAAACAGAAAAAGAAATGTAACGTCCCCAATTTCAGTCCCGTTGCTTGTGCATCATGGCATGTCATTGCATGAGTTAAATTGAGCTTTGGAATTAGAAGTTAAATCTAAAGAGAGGCTTTGAACCGGTTGGAATTATGAAGCATAATTGGAGTCATTTGAACGGGAATTTAAAACCCTAAGGGAGGGCTTGAATTATAATTGAAGTTATAAAGCAAACTCTGAGGAACAGAAAGTTTGGGTTGAAATTGGAAGTTGAAACTTGGTTAGAACTTATAAAACCAATTCAAAAGAAGTTAGGAAAGATTTTGAATATTGAGTTTAAATTGAAGAACAACTCAAAGAGGTTTGAATTGGGAGCAGATTTGAGATTAGGAAGTTTGACTTGAAAGTTGTTTGAAATCAGAAAATCAAAAGAACCTAAATTAAAAAAAAACCCTATTCTATCTAACGGACGGGCCCCCTTTCTTGGCCCGCTCCCCTTCTTTCCCTCCCCGTGGCCCGCTTTCCCCTCCTGGGCCATCCGGCCTGCTCCACACCCCCGGCGCCCCCTTCTCCATCCTCCCCTTCTTCTCTCACCCCCGCCACCTCCCTCCTGTGCAGCCGACGCACCCGCCGCGTGGCGCACACCTCCTGCCCCCGCACCACCTCACCGCTCCCGAGCCCCCCCCCCTAAAGACTCTCTCTCTCGGCCGCTTCGCCCCCCCCTCCCATTTCTCCCACCTAGGTGCCGTCGCTCTCCTCCGCTCGGCTCCACCGCTCTCGGACGCGCTCCGGCCTCCCGCTCGGGTTCCTTGCCGCCGCTCCCACCCGAGCCACCGCCGGCCGCGTCGCCGCCTCCCAAGGCCTCCGCCCTTGGCCGCTCCACACCCCCCTTCCGCTCTTCTACTACCCCCCCTCGGCACCACCGCCATCTCCTCACGCCGCTCCGCCGCGTCTCGGTTCACCCCGGCAACCGCCGCACTCCGAAGCTCCACCCGCCGTCGAGCCCATCCCCGCCCTCCTCACCGTCGACCGCCTTGGCCCCACCTCGTCGGCCGCGTCTCGTCGCCGCTCAACGCCGTCCGGAGCTGCTCGCCGCCGCCCCTCTAGCTCCACCTCGGTCCGCCGCGCCCCCGGCTCCGCTCCCCGCCATCTCCTCCGCCGCTCGCCGCCTCGAGCCCAAGCCCCGCCGCCAAGGCTCCGCCCCATCGCCCTTGCCGTGCTCCACCGCTCCGCCTCGCCGTCGTCCCCAAGCCCGGAGCTCCCTCTCCACCACCGCCGCGCCGAAGCCCCATCGCCGTCGCCCCGGGTCCCATTGCCCCGCCACTGCCTTGGCCGACCTCCCCATCAGCTCCGCCGTCCGCCCATATCCCGACGACCCCGAGCTCGCCGGCCCTCTCCCGTCGCCCCGCCACGGGAGCCACCCTTACCTCGCCGTCGGTCCGCCGCACCCCGTCGCCGTTGCCCCGGTGAGCCGCGCCGCCGTCCCCTCCCCTCTGCCTCGGGCTGCCACCGGTGCCCACCCGGCCGTCCCGACCGGTGGTCAAAGGCTTTAAGCCCCATTAATCAGCCGGTTAAGGCATCTTTATTAAGCGCATTAAAAGCTAGCTGTAATTAGTACCGGATTTAGTGCTAAACCTCATTTATTCATCCCTAAGGCATAATTAATGTGTACTTTCACTGTTTAGACACACGTTTATTGCTAATGACGAGCAATTAATGATAATCCGACACACTAATGATCCTCATTATTAGTTAACAGTGCACTAATTGAGCTTAATGAATTTATCTCTGTGACAACCGGGTCCCGCATGTAAGGAATTAAGGAAAGAAATAAAGGAAAAGAAAAGAAAATGATGAGTGGGTCCCATGCGTCAGAAAATTGAGAAAAGAAGAAAAGAAAAAGGAAAGGGATATGACAGCTGGGCCCCACTGTCATTGGTCTCACCTCTGGTTGACCAGAATTGACCAGAGGGGCCCACCTGTCATACTCTGGAGCTAGATTAATCTGAGTACAAAAAGTATTTTCATTTATTTTTCAAGAAAAATACAACAAAGGGATTTAAATGATTTAAATCTTCAAGAATTCATAGAAATTTCATCCTAATTCAGAAAAATGCAAATAATATATCAAAATGTTCAGAAAAATGAGAGCTATTCAATCATGTCATATTCATCCATGTTTGCATGCTAGAAAAGGTGAAATTGACTAAAAACTTGAATTAGGGTTTCCCCGAGTAGCCGGAAGTCTTCGGAACGCAATTTCTCGAGCGTCCGGACTCCGATTAAACTGATTCCACTTGCGTTAGCTTCGATTTTGCATCCTTTAGGACATGGCATACATTGCATTTCATGCCGATGTTCTGCATCGTGATATTTACCATTTTGTGTGTTTCGTTCGATGTTGCTCTACCGATAGGACCGGAGGATCGCGACGAGTGTAATTCCGAGCAGGAATAGAACCTAATAGTGGATCAGCAAGGCAAGCAGCCCCCTTTGACCATCTTGAGGATAACCTACTATTTGCAAATTACTATTTGTTTTCAAAATCGTATTGCATGCGTTCCACTGATATTTTATGCTAAGTGTGAACCCTATCCTTTGCATGAAAACTTACTTTGTCGCTCAATCAACACCACCAACCCTCCCAACCTATTTAGAGTGAATTACTTGTTGTTGTAATATTGCTATTATAGCTCACGATGCTTAGACCTACTTAGTTGGGCAAACGTCGTAATCCCTGGGATGGCAGACAAAACACACTCTGGATGGGTTAGCGGATTAGGTGGGTGTTCACCGGGATGTGCTTAATAAACCTGACTAATCTCAAATCGGGCATCGACGAGAGGCCATGCTGGGAGCATGGTGGGTTGTCTCGTTAATCCCACAAGGACCGGTTCCCGGTGTCCTTTCGAACCAAGATTTGCGTACTTCTACGCGGGTGGTATAATGGGCCACCCACGACAGAATAATTTGTCTAGGCTTAGGATATGAGCCGCATAGTTTGCCGTTTTCGTGACTTGGGTGCGTGAAAAATGAGGAGGTGGTGTGATGCAACAATATAGGAGTGAGGGTTACACACGGTCTGGGACCGGGGATGTATCACCTGCCACAACTAGTAGGACCGCGTCGAAGTAGCGGCCGAACTGTCGTTCACGGACTAGCCTATTAGGGCGGCTCATACCTAGGTCGAAAACATTGTAAAGGTCGTGTTCGATCACCCTCCGCCAGCACACCTCGTGAAAGTGTGTAAACTGCATTGGCATTAGGAGTCGATCGATACGTGTAGGTAAAGATGTACTCCCCTGCAGGGTTTAAACTATTCGAATAGCCGTGTCCGCGGTTATGGACAGCTTGGTAAGAATCCGCATCGAATTAGACAAGTGCAACCCTAATCTAAAACTTGCCAACTCTAAGGACGTGGGTTAGCGATCGATTTCTCCCTGGTGGTCGAGAAAGGATCGAGGGTTTGCTGTGTTCAGTGGTCTGCTTTAGGTGTTATTATGCAGTTTCAGCTCATCTCTTTTGCAAAGTATTCCAGTAGACGGATTTCAATCTAATTACAGGTATTGTGAAAGATTAAATTAGCTTTCTATAAAATAGTCCACAAATAGCCCCTTCTTGATACCTGATGCATCTAATACTATTTTCCCCTTGTAAGTCTTGCGGAGTACATTTTTGTACTCACCTTGCATTCGTTGATAATTTGTGTGCAGAGGAAACCACTCCTGCAATGGATGGTTTCTGCGTTGAAATCGACTCCGACATCGACTAGTCGCTGGTGATCCCGGGCAGTGGTCCTGCCCTGGGTTCGGTAGTTGGTTTGTGCTGCTGCCGCTTTCGGCCCTACCTTTAGGCTTCTCAGCCAACTTAACCTTCCGCTGTGTGAATACCTTTTGGTATGTATATGTGTTGTTAAGTTTCCGAACAGCTAGTATTATTGCGGTTTGGTCGTAGAGTCTCTGTGATGGTACCAGTTTGTTCTCCCCTGTGTCATGTGCAATGCGTGTATGATTGAAGTACGTGATGCAGGGAGGATTTCAAGTTTTATATCGTAGAGCTATTAAGTTTAGTCACCCCTGTGAAGCGACTCTCCACTGAGATGTTGGGAGCTATATCACCCTACTCCAGCCGTGCATTTATTTGCCGGGACGAGTTTGGGGTTGATGCTCCGGCTCAGTGGGAAAGAGTGAGGAGACTATATCGCCCTACTGCTCAGCGCATCAGTTTGCCAGAGTAAGCTTTGGGGTTGACGTCTCGGGCTATTCGGAGCCATATCACTCTACTCCTCTCGGGATTAATTCCGGAGGGTTGAGGTCGGGGTTGAAGCTCCGACTTAGCGGGTGATCATTCCTAAAGCTCTCCGTTATGGAATCTGGGGTCCGACAAGAAATAAATATGTTTATGTGAAATAGGGCCCAAAAAACTTTTGATGCACATGCTCGGTTAATTAAAAGAAACCATACAAAAATCCTGACAACAAGCTACGTAACTATACTAGGTTCGGAGCACCGTGACGAAATGGACACACCGGCAAAGCCAACCTAGCATGACACACAGACAAAACGCACCCTTCACCAACTCTGTCAACCATGTTATTGTCATCACCCATTGTACCTATGACCTGACGGTTTCGATTTCACCGCAACAGTGCCATCGGGAGCACCTCCATGCCAGTCGCATCGAAACTAAGTCTACCACGGGCACATCAAATCTATAACGAAATGCTGGGGGTAACAAATGATATTCCGGCAAGGTGGGAATGGTTGATGGTATTATGGTAGGCTCAGCAAACATAATGGTATTGAAGCAAATTGCTCCAAATTGCTGAGAAAATAAGAAGGAAACAATGCCCGTATTCTTTGTCGACTTACAATTAGTTTACAACAAAATCTACTATATACTAAAAGCAGAATACAATAGAAAAAATAGAGAGGGGCTAGAAACTCTCACAAAAAAGCAAAACATCCGATTGTTAATTTGGTGGACCCTTTTATTATTTGTGGACTGCAACCAATAGATCTTCATAACTGTACCTAAACAGATCACAGCCGATAGATCTTCATAATTGTATCTAAACAGATCACAACCGATAGATCATCATAATTGTATCTAAACAGATCGTATCCGATAGATTATCACAATTGTACCTAAATCTCACGATTTGAGCTTTTATTTCCCGTACTAATATAATATCACGCGTATGGGTAAAAAAATAAAGATGATTAAAAGTGTTTCTCGCGCAATTGCACGGGACAATGTTCTAGTTACATAAAAAACGCAACAACTGGTTGAGTCCCTATTGTGTATAACAAATAAACATCTCACTGTCACAAATTAAAATACGTTTCACTACAATATCAAAGAAAATACATTGCCCAATATTACGATCGACTAGATGATCGATCGATTACAATGTGTGTGTGTGAGGATGAGTAGTACGTAGTCCGTGCTAGCTAAGCTAGTGGGGATGATCGACGTCGGCAGCGTTGGTCCTGGGCGTGGCCTGCTGCTGCATGACGAGGATGGACACCTTGGACGCGAACTCCGCCGTCGCGAGCATGTCGCCGAGCACCCCGAGCTCCGGGCACTCGCTCCACGCCGACAGCCCGCTCGTCAGCGCCGACCCCTCCATGTCGCTGTCCTCCCCTCTCCTCCCCACCACCAGCAGGTCGAACTTGTCGCTCATCGACCTCACCACCGACGCCGTCCCCTCCCCGTCCTCCACCGTCTTCTCCACGTACACCACCCTCTCGCACTCCCTGTACCTCTGCCAGAACTCCTGCAGCACCTCCTCGTCCCGAACCTCGTCCCTCCCCCCCATCCCCACCCAGTTCCTCAGCTTGAACCGCACCACCGTCACCGACACCCCTCCGCTCTCCGCCATCCTCGCCGCATACGCCAGCGCCTCCCGGTCGTCCGGCCCGCCCAGGAAGTACATTGCCACGCGCTGCAGCAGGCTGTTGGACGCCGTCGCGCAGGCGGACCCCGTCGCCAGGCCGTGGTCCACCAGGATCGCCACCGAGCATGGCGCGTGCTGGAGCACGCTCCGGTTGGCGGCGCGGATGGCGCTGTTCGCCGTGCTCCGTGCGCCGTCCGACGACTTGTGGAACGGGAGCAGGATGAGGTTCGCCTTCCGGCCGTGCGCCAGCGAGCACACGTCGTGGTGCATGGAGCTGTAGGGGGACTGCGCCACGTACGGGCTCACCGTCACGGCGCCGGGCGGCGCCTGCTGCTCCAGGTGCCGGAACGCGTTCACGATGCGGTCCGACGGCGTCGGGTTGCCGCCGCCGCCGCCGGAGGAGGACTTCTTGTGGGGCTTGAGCACGGACGCGGCGCGGCCGACGAGCTCTGTGAGGTGGAGCACGATCAGGGAGACCGGGTAGTCCCGCGACGAGCCGGTGGCCTCGAGGAGGTCGATGAGCGGCGCGGCGTGGTCCTCGGTGTAGAGGCAGGCGAGCACCCGGAGCTCCGCGTTGGGCCGCGCCCCCTCCAGCGTCCGCCGCTTCGCCCTCGCGAACCGCCCCGTCGGGTCGTAGAGCACCTTGATCAGCGGCGTCGCCACCGCCGTGATCACCACCATGGATACCGTCAGCGTCGAGTAGTGCTCCGCCGTCGCCTTCATGGTATCGCCCCAGCTGTTGATGGCGGCCACCTCCACGATGCCCCGGATGTTGAGCATGAGCCCCAGCGCCGTCGCCTCCCGGAACGGCATGGCGGAGAAGAGCCCTGCCGCGACGCATCCCACCATCTTGCCGGCGACGCAGAGCGCCACGAAGAGCTCCAGCGCGCACCACTTCTCCTCGTGGACGCGGAGCTCCGAGAGGTCGGTGCGGTAGCCGGCGAGCGCCACGTACACGGGGAGAAACAGCGCGATGAAGAAGGAGTCCAGCCGCTCTGTCATGGTGGCACCGATCGGCATGCCGCCGGGGAGTGCCAGCCCCAGCATCATCGGCCCGATCATGTACTTGAACCCGATCACGTCCGTCACCAGCGCCGACAGCAGCGCCGCGATCACCACCACAACGAAGGACCCCTCGGAGAGGAGGTTCCCCGCCGGGGTGCGCTTGTGGGCGATGTACCGGCCGGCGGGCCGCGCGACGAAGGCGACGAAGAGGACGAAGCCGACGAAGGAGGCCAGGATCTTGGCCGTGAACGCCGGCGATTTGGCCTCCGTGACGAGGAACGCCGCGGCGAAGCAGGCGCGAAGGAACCAGGATGTCACGTCGGTGATGAGCGATGCCGTGAGCGCGATGCGGCCGAGGTCGGAGTTGAGGAGGTCGAGCTCGGCGAGCGCGTCGGCGATGACGGGGAACGACGACAGCGACAGGCGGACGGCGAGCTCGGTGATGAGCGACGACCCGCGCAGGTCGGCAGGGAGCGACGGCTGCAGCACGTGGAACACCGGGAGAGTCACCGCGAGCGGGACGACGGAGCCGGCGAGGCCGACGGCGACGGCGCGGCCGCTGGGGCGCCGGAGCAGGCTCATGTCCGTCTTGACCCCCATGGAGAAGAGGAACAAGATGAGGGCGACGAGGGAGACGCTCTCGAGGATGTAGGTGCCGCGGTCGGAGAAGAGAGCGTCGCGGAGCTGCGGGTTGAGGCCGAGCACGGAGGGGCCGAGGAGGACGCCGACGATCATGTGGGTGACAAAGCGGGACTGGCCGAGGCGGCGGAGGACGTGGTGGACGGCGGCGGAGAGGAGGAGGATGAGGGAGACCTGGATGAGGAGGAGCGGGAGGGAGAAGCGCAGCGGCTGGTCACCCAGGAACATGCCCTGCGAGTTGACGAGGTTGTTGTCGTAGCACGACGCCGACGTCGGCTTCACCGTCGCCGCCGTCCCCGCCGCTGCCGCCGAGATGTTCGAGCCATCCGTCACGTCCATCGTTCGCTAGCTAGCTAGCTCGTTCGGAGGAATTCGCGAGCTGCGACTCCGAGCAGTGCATGCAAATGCAGATTGCAGTGGAGGAAGGAAGGAAGAAAGGAAGGAGAGAGAGAGGTGGTGAGGAATGGGGATGGATGCAGCCATGGATGGGATGGAAGGTGCTCTTCTTGTTTGGTTGAGCTTGAGCAAGCAAATCTATTCTTAGGTGTGTGGATGGGAGGGAGAGTAGAGAAAGAGCTTGAACTCTTCTCCTACCTCCAAAACCAATCAAATTTTGTTCTTCCAAACAAAATCAACCAAATATATGACCTTTTGGAATGCATTCTTCTTCTATTTCCAAAATCAATTAAAATGTGTTCTTTCGAAAAAAATCAATCAAAATTTGTTCTTTCAAAAAGAAAAATCAATCAAATTTCACACCGTTGGATGCGCCTCGGTTCGTGCTCTGTAACTGTACTTATACGTAGTTTTTCTCTGGGAAAATAAAGCAGTGATTGTTTTGGGGTTCTAGATATCAAATTATTGTTGGTTAGCAGGCTAATGGTAGTGATTATTGATTAAGCAGCTATCTTGTTCTTCAGTACCCATAATTTTCTTTTCAGACGATAAACTCTCCGAGATGAACATCTGAATCCTGTCCAAATTTTCAGGCACGCATGTCCAACTGGGTATTAGAAATCACACACCAAATTAACCCAGCTACAACAAATGCAAACCCAGCACTCATCAAACAACCGATCGATCAGTGTGCGGGTACATGAAAAACCGAATTAATCGATATCCAATCTGAACAGCATGAACGTGACGTGTTAATCATGGGCTTGCATGCATGCATGAAGCAATCATTAATTCAATCTTGGTCGTCGTCCTCGTCCAGCGACGCCGACGACCGCCTCCGGCGGCTCAGCACGGCGCCGATCCGGGGTAGCCTGACCACCGAGTTCACCCGAGCAACGCTCTCCAGTGCCCTCCACACCGCCGTTCCGTCCTCCGGCGCCGACTCGCCGCCGCCGCTCAGAGCCTTGCGGAAGCTCCCTGTGAACGACAGCACGGCGTGGGGCGGCTTGGTCGTGTCCACGGCTGGCGGCTCCTCGGGAGAAATGGCCGGCTTCAGGAAGATGCAGACGGCGGCGCAGTCGTCGACCATCGACGTCGGGAACTTGTGCCGCCACGCGCGCACCGCCCGGTCCACGAGCTGCTTGGCCGCCTTGGAGTGATCGATGGCTGAGGAGACGATCTTGACGACCTCTTTGTTGGACAGCACGTCCCATATCTGCAAACACATTGAACAAATTAAGCATTCATGTTGATGTCAAGTTTGCTTCAGTTAATAGTTGCTTGATTTTGTCAGTCTAATCATGAAGGATTTGAGCTATTTTGTCCTAATTTCATTTGGAATTGCACCAGAAACTGTTCTTGTTAATTAAATTAAGATGATGAGTGAATGAAATGAAATCTAGAGCAAACTAAACATGCCATCAAATTGAATTTCATTTCTCTTACCCCATCACTAGCAAGGACCAAGAAGTCATCCTTTTCAGACAGCTTCCTGTAAAAGACTTCTGGTGTGCAGATCAGGCCATGGTTCTTCAAGCAGAAGTCTCCGAAAGCCCTTGCCATGGCGAGGCCCGGGGCGTCCTGGTCCGGCATCCACAGCCTAGGCACGTCCGGCTCGTCGTCCATGGCGAAAACTCGCCCCTTGCAACTCAGGATCCTCTCAGCTTCACCTATGACAGGCTCAGAACATTGCAAACTGCAATCGACAAGGGTGTACATACATGCAGAGAAATACTCCAATATGAATTGAAAAATTCAGAGACTCACTTGGAAGATCTGGCTTCAAGTCAGTGGTGAGTTGCACTGGAATCGGGCGGTCCTTGCTGTCCCGGGTGCAAAGAACAGCACGCGAATCGCCCAAATTGGCAATGATCAAGTGATCACCCTATATATGCATAAGAGCAGTAGTCGGAGAACAGCATAAGTCAAGAACCTGAAAGTTCTGTATTTAGCTATGCTGCCTTAATGTTTATTTTGTAGCATTGAAATCTGTAACTAAGACAAATACCCCAGTTCACCAAGTTCAGTTCCTACACTTCAGAAGCTTAGCTCTAGTCTAGTACTTGAACAAGACATATTGCCAATACAGCAAGTTGCAAGAAGTGGTAACAGCAGTAGTACTAATATAGTACCTGCCTAACAACAGTGACAGCCGTTGTGCCACTACAAATGCAGTCAATTCCAGAATGCTGCCTCAGCTCCTCGTCGACGTCCTCGAACGCTTTCACAATTACGCTCTTCCATAAGGATAACAGTTGGTTTTCATCGCTTGTATCGCTGAATGAGGTGGAGTCTGACTTGTCAAATGAATCCAAGTCTGCATTGCTGGATGGATCTTCTTCAGTTTTCATTGCCAAAGAGGAGGATAGCTTCGTCGGAAGGGTGTCACGGACATGGCGAGCAACTTCCCGTCCGAGGGGGCCATGCCCGTCGAAGACCCCACAGAAGATCTGGCCCTTGTGTCCAGCAAAGTCCTAATCATCTTGACACAGGTGTGACACATCAAGATTATCTTCTATCCCAAGTAAATTGTGCACATAGAAGGGGGGAAATATCAATGTACATGTAACTGGAGATGCTAATCTAGGCCATACTGATGTTTGTCACAATTTTTTTCAGTTTTCCAACTCAACCTCATGTGGAATTAATACTTTCATCAGGACATCGGTGAGCAATAAAGATATTGATGTACATTGGAGATGCTAATCTAGGACACTGGTGAGCAATGAAGGCATTGAAGTACAGACGAGTAATTACAGAAATTCATCTACATTTCAGGTTGCAAATTCCCAATTTGAGCAAAGTAGAGATGGATCTAGTGCATTATGATAATTAAGCTGTCAATTCAACTTCCAGTAGCAAACAAACTTCCCATAGCAGCATGTATGACCATGTTCTTGTCATGAGTCATGGCCAGTTTTTTTGTGACACTAAAAGGGTTAGATTCTTGAAACAAGTAGCCAAGCAACAGTGAATTAACAATTTCTCTAATCAGTCAAGCAAGCAAGCAATCAAAGAAAAGCTTGACCTTACCTGGCAGGCGGCCATGGCGTCCTGGTTGACACCCTTCCAGCCTTGCTTGGTGTGCATGCACACCCCGGCGCCGGCGAGCTGCCCCTGCAAGAAGTCGTCGTGCTTCCATGGGAACCCCTCCACCTCCTCGAGCTCCCGCTCTCCCCTGCTGCAGCAGATCCCCATTGCTGCCGCAGCTCTGATGAAATCTCAGCTAGCTAGCTAACTCCTCCAACCAGTACTGGGGCTGGGCATCTTAGAGTTTAATGTGTGTGTGAGAGACAGGTTCTCCATTAATGAGTGTTTATCTCGCAATTTATAGTGATGCTGCCCGTGGGTGAGGCCATAAATGTGGAGGGTGTGGCCGTCTTGGTGGCTCTGGAACGGAGTAGACGGAGATGGAGATGGACCGTAGACGCTGCTAATGGTGGTGAGGTGAGGTGAGAGTGTTGGGTGCAGCTCCGTGCATTTATTACAGCAGCTGTTGGCGCCAACGTACGTGATGCCTGCGCCCCATCTCGCGTCGTCATCTTCAATGCTCATCTTGCTCTCGAGTCACAGGTAGGAGCAGGCTGTCTCACCTATCCCTCGCACTGCTTGGAGTCATGGAGTTCGCAGCTGCACTGCCTTTAATTCACTTGTTTTGCCTCTCGCCGGGTGGTCGCCTCCATGGATTCTGAGCTCCAACAGTGACTTGCGATTCAGCAAAACAACCGTCGAAAGCAGCAATTGTCGGTTATCTGTTCTTGGCACTCTCCTGTGATCATCTTGAATCCTCCTGTGGTTACTGGTAAATGAACTGATTTTTGTGCTGAAGAAATGGACACCAAGAAACAGATACATGTGCTCACTGACCAACCAGTTCATTCCAGCACTCCAAATAAAAACACCAGGGGGAGACGATAAGTTGAGATCCCCCCCCCGGGGTTGCAACAGGGATGAACACCAGGGTGAAAAACAGAGTGGACAAGTTATCAAACAGTGCACACTGTCATGATAATCACAATGAGTTAAGCGCTGCAAGGTGTAGGACATGTACAAGTCGCCATCCATAATCTCTCTTTGATTCATCCGTCTGCTCTATATACACCACAACAAAAGCACCTCCCAGTACACTGGGAAAAAGCTTTCACCAACACAGAAAATGAATGCAACATACAACATTGTTCTGACAAAGTATCGGTACGCTACTCCACCGCACGAACTAAGGTGCAAAGTTTTAGAGTTCCTCGCGTAGGATGACAGTCAAGAGGCACCAATCGCCACAATGCATGCTCTGATCGCGACAACAGCGACAATGCAAGCCTTTTTCATCGTACAAGCACATCTTGAGACTGTTGTTTCCATACGTCGCATCATTCTTGCTCAACCTGCAAAGCCTTTTTCATCGTACAAGCACATCTTGAGACTGTTGTTTCCATACGTCGCATCGTTCTTGCTCAACCTGCAAAGATCATGCCTACTATTAGTCACTACATTTCAGTTGATATAGAATATAGTAAAAAAGAAAAGGACAGATGAGAGGTGTTAATGGAAACAATAATTCAAATGAATATCTCGTACAACCAGGCTTGTTGAGAAATATAGAATACCTGGTATGGTTTATCGACCCAGTGGAAAACACAGCCACGAGCCTCGACAACTTTGAGCATATGTGGAGGCATCATGGATTTGAATGCTGCATGAAGCTTCACCTTTGTCAAACCACCACAGATCATAAGGGCAGCCATCAAGCCATTAGGTGTAACACCCGCCAAGTGTACAATGGTCATGTTCTGCAACCCGCATATGCTAGAAAGGGACAGAAGTCCAATGTCGGTGACCGAACAATATGACAGGTTTATCTGTGATGAGATAGCGATGTTAATAACACAGTTCTGAAACATGGTATTAGTATTCCCCATTTGCAACAACAATAGAAAGGGCTAATACCTGACGGAGGCTATGAGAGAACTGGGAAAGGAAAAGCATCCCCATATCATTAATAGCAAAGCATTTCCTGATATCAAGCTTGGAAAGTAGCCTACATCCGGTTGCTATTCCTGAGAGCCCAGCAGATGAAACCCTGGGGCAACCACGAATCTCCAGTGTATTCAGCTTTCCGCATTTTGAGAGTGACATGAGTGAATGGTCTGTTATTTCTGTACAGTAGGACAGATTGATAGACTCTAGCATTGGACAGCCTAGAGCAATTTGAGTAACCCCCTCATCACTAATGCCCCCAGACCTGTATAAATCTATATCTCGGAGTTGTGAGCAAGACTTCCCAATGTGGATAAGGCCTTCATCACTTATCCTCACGCATATGCCAATTTTTAAGCTTGAAAGTTTGCTGCATGCAGAGAGAGCTCTCAACCCTGCACAGGAAAGATTCATCACAGTTAATATAATTTTTTGTTGTTGCGAGAAACAGGTAATTTGACATCCATGTACGAAGGAATAATTAAATAGGCAGTTTAGTACAAACCTTCATCATCCAGATCACTGTCAGTAAGGTCCAACTCTTCCAAATGACAACAGCGCTTTCCAATCATTCGGAGCCCTTCATTAGAAACACGGCTACAAGATTCCATTCTCAGAGAGATGAGGGAAGGGCATGAGCTAGTGATGGCAGCTAATGAAACATCAGTGATATTGCGGTTGCAAGTAATGTCCAGCTTCAGCAAATTTTTCAGTCTTGACACAACGAAAGAGAGATCCATGTCTGTCACTCCAGAGCACTTGCTCAAACTCAACTCCCTTAAAGAAGCACAGGAAATTACAATGGCTTTTAGTCCATCAGCCATGAACTGGCAGCCATCCAACTTCAGGGTCTGCAATTTAGGAGTCCTCTGGAAGCAGTGTCCCATAGAAGGAGTAACCTGCCGAAAGAAGGATCGAAAATAAACTGGAGGAACTCAAGTTATGCTCAGGTGATACTACTAGATGATTGATTGGCTACTTACATGGCAACAATATGATAAATTCAGTTCCAATAGATTTGGCATCGCCTTCACCATGGACGAAACTCCCACATGAGTGACATTATGACAGTTTGACATATCAAGCACCTGCGAGAATATAAATATTATTTCCAGGCTCAGTGGCCAGAATTCTTGGTAAACTGTGTTGAAGGCTTACACATGTTTTAATCCAACTTGTTTCACATCGACAAGTATCAACCAAACAGGCTAGTAGCCCTACAATTTTAGCATTATCAACCTACTTCAGACACCATGTAGAAAGAGTTCATGAACCTAACAGTTATATCACTACATCCAAATGAAGGTGACAACTGACATGACACAACACTCACAGGTGAAACAAAATGGCCTAGTTTGATGGATTACCTGTAGTGATTTGCTGCACTCTTTCTCAAGACAACCAAGGGCATCATCATCGATTCTGACACATCCCACCAGTGACAGCACTTCAAGATTTCGTAGCTTCATGATGGCTGGAAAGCATTCCTTCGAGATCTGCAACGCAAGATAGTAAGTTCTCATGGATCCAATAAGATGAGTGTGCTCCAAAGATAGTAAGCTCTTTTGAGATTAGTGCCCTCCATATTCATATTTCTTATGACAAAATTCACGTCGGAAGCAGATACATCTAAATCTCCAGGAAAGTACCGAAAACAACAACATTTTTCTTCTTCAATTGGCAGATGCGTTCCAGAGATCAAGGCACCAACATATCCCAACCAATTAAAAGGGGGAAACATCGCCTTGAAATCAAGAAACGCATGGAAGGAAAAGAAAAACATATTTGTTTTCTTTCAAGAAATGGAGTAAAACTTAATGAAGAAATCAAGAAACGGAGGTTTTTTTTATCAAGAAATATGGCTGACCATGGTGTATGAGAGATGCAGGATCCTGAGCTTGTTGCACTTGAGGGCGAGGAGCTGGACCCCCAAGTCCGTGATCCCGAGGCACCAGTTGAGCGAGAGCTCCCGCAGGTCCGGGCACCCGACGGCGACGCAACCGAGCCCCATGTCTGTCACCGGCTTGCACCGCGAGAGCCACAGCCTCCTGAGCCCCCGCGCCCGCGCCACCTCCGCGGCCGCCGCGTCGCCGAGGTCGACCCCATTGGACAGGTCGAGGTCGGCGAGGGCGGGGCAGGCCGCGGCGAGCGCGGCGAGGCCGGGCGCGCCGAAGCCGCGGGAGCGGGAGAGGTCGACGGCGCGGAGGGAGGGCGAGGGCGTCAGCGCCACGGCGGCGAGTGCGGCGTCGGGGACGCGCGGGCAGAGGGTGAGGTCCAGGCGTGAGGCGAAGGGGTAGCGCGCGAGGGCCGCCGGGAGGAGGTCGGCGCGGAACGGGCGGAGCACGCGGCGGTGGCGCGACTCCGCGGCGTGGCAGGCGCGGGAGGCGAGCGCGAAGGACTTGAGCGCGCGGGGGTCGGCCTCGGCCAGCCTGTCCAGGACCAGGAAGAGGAGCTCGTCGGCCAGCGAGTCGAGCGGCGTCGCAGCCGCAGCCGCAGCCGCATCCGCAGCCATAACCGTGCCCGCGGAACAGAGGCCGCGGCGGCGCTTGGGAAGGTGGTGGCACGTTGCCATGGCCATGGGCAGGCCTGGTGGTTTCATGGTTTCTTGCAGCAACAAGATTGGACGGAGATGCAGTAATGGCTAGCTACGGATACACAACAAACAAGAAGAGGAAGAAGGAAGGAGGAAGAGACGAAATGACGAGACTACCCCTGCGGCGCCTTGTCCTGGGACAGGCGGCTGGCGACGCCGGGTTTCCGTATTTGCCCCTCATTGATTCCCCTTCCTGGCTTGGTATAGGAGGTAAATACGTGCAATCATCAGGGCTAATACGGTCATTTCAGTAACTGGAAGGACGGTACGGAGGTAGTACAAGCAGGGGTATAAGTGGAAAACAGTGAAAGGTTGGTGGCGTGGAAAGCGAGGTGAGCGGGGGAGGAACGGAAAACGGAAACGGAACGGATCGTACAGCCGGACGAGTACGATGCCACGTCGCTAAACGCACATGGATGGCTCCTTACACGCATCGTACGGAGTAAATGACATGTGGGCCCGAGGATCTGGTTGTGGCGGGTAAGATGGGATTGGGGTGTATGTTGTGGTTGATGGACCGGTCCCGTACTACCCGGGGACGGCTCCACTTGGGAGTTGCTTCCAAGGAAAAAGAGAGCCCATCATGTCCTGCAAAAGCTTTGAAACTTCAGAAATTTCATTTGTTCCAACATCACATGTCGATACAAAAACAACCAGAAATTCATCCGCCAAACTTCTACTCAAGTTTAACTAGTCAACTTATGTTGAAATAAACGAGCACAAGAAAAACTTTTGCACATGCTTGTTTTAACCTTTGTCACTTCCAGGGATTGCACCTAGGCTTGGGCATGCCTCCTGTCCTGCGTCAGCTTGAAGAATTGAAGAGAAAAATGATAATAGTCATTGTTGCTGTAAATATCTCTTACTTATTGCTTTCCTTTGGTGGCTTCAGAAACGGTAAAACAGCGACAACAGTTGAGGATGCTGCATGTTAGGTATCTGTCAATTGAAGGCCACACTCTCGAGGATTCCACTCCCAGAGAAAGTCAGAAAAGTACGAGAGGGAACAGTGAGCTATCCAGCATGACAACATCCACTAACGTGAGCATCTACAAAAGTGATACTCTCATATGCCCGTACCTAAATTCTGTCGATTTTCACTGTGACATACTAGTTACCTTTTATTTCACCTAAAAACATGTATATTTGTACACGAAAAAGGAAAAAGGAAACAAATTGCATGTACTTATAATTGAATGTTTTAGATCCTCTCCTTTGTTTCGTTTGTACAACACATGAATGGCGAACGTTCCTAGAAGAATCGTCCAAATTTTACAGGTTCGAATATCATCGAACGATGCACATGTAGATCTTTTTCTCTTGGACTTTTAAAAAACTGTAAGTGTGCTTGGTTGAAAGAAACTAAGTAATATACTAACATAACGTAGTGACTACAATATTATTGGAGTGGTAATAGTATTATTTTTTCTTCAGGAGAATACGGTGGGAGGAGAAAGAAAAAGTGGTCTGAAAGAATGAGGCAAGTCGTTGTTGTAGGAGTAGAAAAAAGAAGGAAGATACCCCTCCACTAGCTGATGCCTGGCTGATGATGGCAGCCAGAGACAGTGACAGTGCCAGTGCCGTACCAGAAAGGACCTGTTCCGTTCGGTACTACCACTGCGTCCTCAGTACACACCTCACCCTGATAAGCACAGAAACAAAAACACATCAGATACGGAGGATGCAACGCAACAGCTGATCTGGTCTCCTTGTCCAAACAGGAAATTTGATAGCTGCCCTGCCCGGCATCTTCCCGGGAAGGCTCCTTCTGTGTGGCCCAGCTTCACTATGCTCCCTGCGTTACCTACAATCCTGACGCCAAGGTGTGATCTCACCGTAGAAAGACTTGAGGGCCATCAAGGATTGTGCCACGTCGCAGATCCTAACTAACCCCTTCTCCGCCCCTTTTTTTTTGAGAAATATCTAGATTAAACTAAGATAAGGAAAACACATAGGGGTACAGTATAGGACACCTGGGAAACATCTGGAGGGGAACACCTGTTCCCCAAATTTGCAAACACGCCCTCAAAGAAACGGAAATTACATCAAAGCCCCTAGGGCGAAATCCAACGACCAGAACGCCGGCGACTTCCTTCCCGCCGACGAGGTGCTGATCACGCAGAGATGCAACGAAGCCGGCACTGCCAGAAACCCCTGCAAAAGAAAAGAAGAGGACATCGCCTCGTAGCAGTGCCGCAGAGAACGCCCGTCGCGGACGGCGGGGCTTAGCAACCAGGGGAAGCACGTCGGCCGGGGCAGCGCCCCAAGCTTTGCAGGTAACCCAGCAGCGGCACGGATCGACTCCACCTGCGCTACCTGCAACAAATCGAGAAGAGAAAGAAGCGCCCGGCATCCACGGGCACGGCATCGCCGAAGCCGAAGCTGCAACCACCGGAGACAGGACAAAACCCCACTCCAGACGCCGCACCGGGCAACACATCGAACAAACACTAAAGACCACTAGCTCCTCACCGATACCGACGAAGGCAGCGGCGAGCCGAGTTGGGAGCCGGGCCACCAAAACTCCAATCGCCGCCGACCAACCTGACGGAACACCGGCGGCGCGGAGAGCCAAAAAGGGGCCAACCCAGGCCCTATCTACAACCGGACAGAGGCCGCGTTCCTTCCCGACCTCCCGGCGCCCGCAGGCGACCGGAGGCGGGGAGGAAGAGCTGCCTCGCCGGGGAGAAGGAAAAGGAACTAGGGGCGCCGCTTTTTCCGCCTCTCAGCACTGTAGGAAGAGAAGGGGAAAGGGCACGTCGGTGTCTGTCTAAAAGAAGGCTTCCCCTTCTCCGCCCTTTTTTTCCCACATGAGTTTGTCAACACATTGAGTTGGAGAAATTTGAACTCAGATGGATCTCAAAAATTATGGATTGGATCATCCACAGATATTTGAATCGTGAGAAATTCAACTTCAGAACCAAAAAATTCGAAAAGTAAAATGCTTCCGACTTCTATCCCTGGTGAGGCGTGATGGCTAGCTATATAGATGCCTCGGAGGGCCCTTCGAAAACAAGGATTCACAAAACCAGGTCAGACCTCATGCCAAAAATTATGTTGAATTGGGAGCATATGAAAGCAATTCATCATAATTTTATAATTGACTTCACTTCTATCATCTGATGATGTCATATAAGAGAATTTGAAAGAATTTTGAATTCTAAAAATCTCTTGTGAAAAAACACAGGAATTCCCGACACAAAGGAGGGAGCTGCGTCCACCTCTACGTGGGTGAGGCTTGTTGCGCCGATATTGTGCATCTAGTTATATTATGCATCTAGCTGATGTAGAGTGTAACCTAGTTCAGTATTAATAACCATCCCTCTTTTCATCAGAGAAGATAAAAGAGAGGATATGAAAACATGAGATAATACCCCACGTAGTCTTTTTGTCTTTCAAAGTTTCTATGGATGTCTTTCAAAGTTCCTATGAAAGCTCCGCACGAATTTTACCACATGGCGAGTGTGGCTACCAATTTAAAAGTGAAGTGGTGAGATATGTTAGTAGTGCTTAAATTTTGTTATAGTTAGAGTTCATATCTATACTACTATAAAAGATATGGCCCATCAATTAAGTTGGACCTCTGTAAATTACCTGATAATTGCACATTTAAGTGAGAGTTGAGAGACAGTTAATTCTTACTTAAAAGAGAGATAAAAAAATTTAGATAATGAAATTTTTTATTGATTCTTTGCGATGTACCAAGGTGATGGAACTATCAAAGAGTTCAACTCCTGGTCTCTGTGTTGGAGATGCACATAGCCCAGATCTTACAAAATAGTAAAAGAGAACTTTTGGGACATATCCCAGTCACAAGGGTATCACAATAAAAGGAAAGCATAGCTCATGATGCAGCAATTCACAAATTACATTGCCATTCTTGCTGGGTAAAGAGCTCTCTAGATACCCTCTCCAGCTGAGAACATGCCACTGCCACCTCCTCCTGGTCCTTCGGACATTGAAGCATAGCCCTTCGGCACAACTTTCAAACAAGCTGTCGTTGCGACACATCGGGATCTGGCTCGCTAGTGTCCTCCGCCGCGTCAAGCAAACACAAGAAACGCGAGTCGCCAGCCGGCGACAATGGGTGCAATACCAGCGTGAGTGGCCACCCGCCTAGCATTCTGAGAGAGAGTTAAATTATTAATCTACATAGAGACGGTGCAATCTAGTGAATATTTAAATTTACATAGCTCATGCAATATATATTTATGTGCAATTAATGGTGAAAAAAACTCCACTCGAATTTTAAAGGATGCGTGACCAGCCTTCGTTTGCTACATAGATTTTCTTAACAGAATTCGGTCCTCTAAAATTCTGACACACGCTGGCTGGGAAATAAACAAGTACAAACACTGCGTTGACTTCTGCGTGATTCTTACCGTACGGTCGAACGTGCCACGGCGTAGGCGAGCTCCAAGTTGACTTATCAACCATATGTCGTACGTAGAAGACTCTCCAATAATGTAGTAATACCACTAACGCACGTATACAATATTAATATGTAGAGCATTTTTAGAAAATATTAATATTAATTTGATCAGATCAAAGCTCCGGGAGGCGTCTACCTCGTCCTTGCATCATCTCTCTTGTCATCTTATTGGTGTTTTCTTTTGTTTCTCAGGGAGGTCGCATTTGTCTTCCTCCAAGAAAAATAATGAGAGATAAAACTACAAGCAAGCACTACTATAGAACATGTCAAATACTGACGGATGAAAAATCCACATCAGTGACGGATTTTTAGCCCGTCAGCAACCAAAGGTCAGTAATGACTCGTATTATCAGTGATGGGTAATTTACCAGTCACTGATAAAGGTCATCACTGACGGGTTAAATATTTACCCGACCGTGATGGTAGAGTCATCATTGACGGGTACTTTTTCTACCTGTCCATGATGATAGTACCCGTCAGTGATGAGAGTCATCACAGACGGGTAAATATTTAACCCGTCAGTGATGACATTTTCAGAGGCGCAAAAAAAAAGCCCTACTCGGGCACTACCGGGTAGGGATTCACTAAAACAGCTATAACTTTTGCATACGGTGTCCATTTTGGGTCCACGACCACTCAAAATGACCGTATCGATGAGGCGCATCTAAAAAAATCTACTCGTCTTTAGACTTGTACAATTTTTCACCTCCAGATTCGGCCTCCAAGACTGACTTTTTCCCCTCCGAACGAAACATCGCCTCTTCCGACCCTCCGTTGAACTTCTTCCAGAACTCCAAATGCAGTAATCTTTACGGATTCTGAACCGTGAGGGAGTAGAGCTGCTAGAAAAAAATACGAGAAAAAATTTTAAAAAATAAAATTTCACTCCAAATTCGGCCTCTAAGACTCACTTTTACCCCGAACGAATAATTGCCGCTACCGAACCCTCCGTTTAACTTCTTAGCTCCAAATGCAGTAATTTTTGTGGATTCCGAACCGTGAGAGAGTAGAGCTGCTACAAAAAAATACAAAAAAAAATTTAAAAAATAAAAAATTTAGGCACTAGTAGAAATCCTTTGGAAACGAGCCGAAAAAGACACAAAAATTGATTCGGGAGGACCTTCCTTACCTCGAATCGAAGCGAAACTCCTGTGTAGCTTCCACCATGTTCCTACAGGGATGGTGGCGTGAAGAGGACATGCTACTCTTGTGGTGGATTTGGACGGGAAGGATGAGAGGAAGAGAAGGGTGAAAGGGAGGAGAGGAGGGTGGAAAAGGAGATGGAAGATGGGGTGCTCACCGTCACTCCATGGAGTTGGTGGGGCCGGCAGTGGGGAGGAGGATCTGGCGATGGATGCTTGAGGAGGACGCTTGAGGAAGGAGAGGAGGGTGGAAGGGAGATGGAAAAAAATATGGATCTGGATTTGAGATTTGAGTGGAGTGGAGTGGAGTGCACTGCACTGAAGTGAATTATATACCCACAGCGGGGTTCTAAAATTTCGGGTTTTGAAATTTCCGAGTTGGCGGGATTCACATCACGGACGGGTCTCTTTTTAACCCATCACTGATGAGTCACGACCCGTCTGTGATGACAAAATTTCGAGTTTTAAAATTTTGGAGTTGGCGGGATTCACATCACGGACGGTTCTCTTTTCAACCCGTCAGTGATGAGTGGAACTCATCAGTGACGAGTGAGAAAACAACCCGTCCGTGATAATAAAATTTCGGGTTCTGAAATTTTCGAGTTGGTGGGGTTCACATCATGGACGGGTCTCTTTTTAACCCGTCAGTGATGAGTGGAAATCATCAGTGACGGGTAAGAAAATAACCCGTTCGTGATGACAAAATTTCAGGTTTTGAAATTTTTGAGTTGATGGGGTTCACATCACGGGCGGGTCTCTTTTTAACCCGTGACGGGTGAGAAAACAACCCGTCCGTGATGACAAAATTTCAAATTCTAAAATTTTCGAGTTAGTGGAATTCACAACATGGACGGGTCTTTTTATTACCCGTCAGTGATATGCTCGACATCACTGACGGGTATTTATTTTGCCATCTGTGATGATGTTTTTATCAAAACCCGTCACTGATGGTTTACATCAATGACGGATATTTCTTACCCGTCAGTGATGGTAGGGTCTAGAATGACGTTTTTTGTAGTAGTGAAGCTCTGGGAGCCTTTTGTAGTCCTTTGTTTTCCTTGTAATAATTCTCTTTATTGTGGATATGTGAAAGTTATGATAGGATCATTTCCTAGGTTTTTTCATGGCGGCACAGAAGGCGAAAAGTGAACCGGGCTTCTCATTTCTCCCCGCCCTTTCTGTCTCTTCCTCGCCTAGTTGCTCTCATTCTCAACGTCGTCCTGTTGACTCCTCTTATGCTTTTTCCAGAGACATGTAATCAACTTTGTATTTTCTTGTGTTTTCTATAATAAAAATCAAGGCTTCGTGCTCTTTCCCGCACAAAAGAAGAAGCATACATGTGTTAGGGTCATAGAACAAGCAAGAGGACATTTTGGATGGCAACATCGCATTGACTTTTGCACGATTACCGTACCGTACCGTACGTACGAACGTGCTACGGCGTAGGATAAAAGTTGACTTATCAGCTACTAGTGCTAACCCTAGTTATCTACTAATAACGTACCTTCAACTTTGGTCCTCTGATTAATCACAGCTAAGCCAGCACCGTACCGTGCCGTACATATGCATGACATACGTCTGGATCATCTAGATGATGTTCTTCTGAATGTTAATCATTGATTAACCAAATCAAAGCACCGGGCGGCGTCTTCTCGCCCTTTAACTCATCATCATATTCCTTTGTTATATTTTACTCATCTTTTCTTTCTTTTGAAAAGAGACACTTTTGTCGTCCGTTCATAATCTATCCGGGGCAGGTCACATTTGTCTTACGATTGTCACGTCTAGATTTCTCTTGCTCTCATGAGTGTGAAAACTTTTGTGAAAAATCTTACAGTTTAAAGAGAACTCAGAGTGTCGTTTGGCTGACACAAACAAGAACAAACAGAATTTCTAACATAAAGGTAGGTTGTGTCCGCCTCTATGTGGGTGGGGCTTCTCTCACCAGACATTATGCGCGCGTGCAAGAAAGAGAGAGAGATGTGAAGAGAACTGGAAGCATAGAATAACTGTGGATTATAGAATAGCTCGCTCCACAAAGATTTAAATGATCCCTCATTACCCATTCCCTTGATCAAAATGCATTCACAACAGAATTCAGCCGTCTAAAGTTTCAGGGTGGGTTTGGTTTGAGCCCAGATTTGCCCTACTAAAAATTTGGCTAGCCAAAATTTTGGCTACCCATGATTTGATCAAAATTGGCAAGAAAAATGAACTAGGTTTGATAAAAGAACATTGGCATACTGTCGAACCCCAGAATTCATAATAGAGAGGCTTAAGTGAAACCACCCGCTAAGTCGAAACGTCAACCCCGACCTCAACTCCTGGGTATCAATTCCAAGAGGAGTGGAGTGATATGGCTCCGAATAGCCCGAGACGTCAACCCCGAACCTTCTCCGGCAAATTAATGCACAGATCTGGTAGGGTGATATAGTCTCCTCACTCTAGTCCTATTGAGCCGGAACCTCAACCCCGAACTCGTCCCGGTAAATTAATGCACGGCTGGAGTAGGGTGATATAGTTCCCAATCTCTCAGTAGCAGAGTCGCTTCACAGGGGTGATTAAACTTAATGACTCTATGATATAAACTCTAAAGTCCTACCCACAACATGCGCTTCATCACATACACGCACGGCACATGAGTGGGCGAAAACAACCAGATCTCACAGCAGTGACTCTACGACAGAAACTGCAATATTATAAGTTTGAAACTTAACAAACATATATACACACAAGGATCCGAAGATCTAAGCACACGCACAGCGGAAGAGTTTATCAGGCTACGAAGCCAAACAGTAGAGCCAAAAGTGGCAGCGAAACAAACCAACTGCCAACCCCAGGGGCAGGATCACTGCCTGGGATTCCCAACGTCTAGGCGTCGTCGATGTCGAGTTCTATATAGAAACCACCCTCAGGAGGGGCAGTTTCCTCTGCAACAAAAATTATCAACAATAGCAGGGTGAGTACAAAATTGTACTCAGCAAGACTTACAGTGCGGAAATTAGTAATAATTGTGCCAGGTATCAATAAAGGGGTAATTGTGGACTAGTTTGCGGAAAGCCAGTTTTACCTTTGTCAATAGCAGTAAGTAGATGGAAAACCGACTACTAGAATACCTTTTCAAGGGGACGAGTCGAACACTTCGCGCATTCCTTACTGCAGATCACCACACCTGAAATACCCCGACCCATCCTCGACCACCCTGGGAGGAAGCTGTCGCTAACCACGTCCTTAGAGTTGGCAAGTTTTAGAGTTGGTTATAGTTGTCTAATTCGACGAAGGTAATCACCAAGTTGTCCATAACCGCGGACACGGCTGTTCAAACAGTTCAAACCCTGCAGGGGTGTACATCTTTACCTACACGTATCGATCGACTCTTAATGCTATCAAGTACACACTTCACGAGGTGTGCTAGCAGAGGGTGATCGAACACGACCGTTACAATGCTGTTGACCTAGGTATGAGCCACCCGTAGGGCTAGTCCATGTGCGTCAGTCCGGTCGTAACTACGACACGATCCCATACGTTGTGAATCGAGGTACATCCCCGGTCTCCCAGACCGTGTGTCCACCCCACCCTTATATTGAGATACCACACCACATCCCCTTTTTCACACACACGGCAAATGGAAACGACAAACTAATGCAGCTCATACACTAAGTCTAAGCAAATTAGTGAGTCGTGGGTGGCCCCATAATCCACCCGTGTAGAAGTACGCGAATTCTTGGGTCAATGTACGTCGGGAACCGGTGCTTGCGGGAAAACGAGACAACCCACCATGCTCCCAGCCATGGCCTCTCGTCTAACCCAGATATGATTAAGCAAGTTATTAGTTAATCCCCGGTGAACACCCACCTACCACGTAACCCATTCCCAGTGTTGATTCATCTGCTAACCCAGGAATTACGACTTCTACATGTCTAAGCATGTCTAAGCATTAAATACATAGCGACAATAGAGCAGTGAACACTATACTACGCTAGATGGGTTGGGTTGGTGGTGGAGCTGTTTAAGCGACAAGGTGAGTTTTATTCATCGGACTAGGGTGTTGCTTAGCGGAAAAATAGCAGTTGAACGCATGTGATAATGAATTTAAAAACAATTAATACTTTGCAAATAATAGGAGTTTTGCAACGTGACCAAAGGGGCTGCTTGCCTGGTTGCTCTGCAACGGTACCCTGCTCGTGATCGAGGTAGCTCTCTTCTGGATTCTCCGATTCTAACGAGGAAGAACGAAAACACCGGAAACAAGGGTACAACGGTAAATATCTAAATGCTGAACATCGGCATGAGATGCAATGCATGCCATGGCATAAAGGGTGCAAAATAAGGACTAATGCAAGTGGAATCAGTTTAATCGGAGTCCGGACGCATAAAATATCGCGATCCGAAAATCCTCCGGCTAATCGGAAACCCTAATTTGAGTTTTTAGCAAATTGTATTATTCCTAGCATGCAAACGTGGATGAAAATGATGTTTTTGAATAGATCTTCTTTTTCTGAACATTTTGATATATTATTTGCATTTTTCTGATTTAAAATGGATTTTCTATGAATTTTACGAAATTTAAACCCTTTGTTGTATTTTTCTCAGTAAAATTAACATTCAAATTAATTCCTAAACCGGAAATTCCGATTTTCTACTCCGGAAGTTCCGATCTACATCGGATGTTCCGCTCCAGGAGTCGGAAGTTCCGGTTTTTCCAGAGCGATCAAAACTGGGGTGACGTCGGAACCTCCGGTCAGGTCGGACGTTCCGATACTTTTACATCGGATGTTCCGATGTGACTGATTTCAGCTCCATCTTGATTGCTTTTGTTTTTATTTCTTACATGCGGGGTCCACTGGTCATTGAAACATATTTAATTGAACTCATTTATTCCACTGGTGAGTTATTAATTAGCTCATTAACAGCCAGGTTAGCATTAATTGAAGTATTCATCACGGTTAATGATTAGTGCACAGCCATTAAACTGTCGGTTTTGCAATAGTTAAGCAATGATTAACATTAATGGTTTGTTATTAGGATTAAATGTGTCTGGAAGACATATTAAAAAGAGCAATTAGTGCTCTAACAACACACTAAGCAGGGCATCAACGCCTGCTTAGCTCGGTCGGAAGCCGGCTGCTCGGCTCGGTCCGATGGTGGCCTGCTCGGCGCGGCGACACCGACGGCGAGGCCGGGGAAGGGAAGGCGACGGCGGCGCGGCGGGGATTACCGGAAGGGGCACGACGGGGCGGGGCGGCGTCGGGTGCTCCGGGCGGACGGAGGTGGCGGGGAACCGAGACGACGCCGAGGGAGGTGCGGGGAGCTCCGGGATCCAGGTGGAGGTGGAGCAAGGCGACGGCGGCGCTCCGGGGCAAGCTCGGGAGCGGCGCACGGGAGGCTCGGGTGGCGGAGGCGCGCGGTGGGGGATGGGGGCTAGGGTGGCGACGGATGGAGGGAGGGCTCCGGCGAGCTCCGGCTCGGGATGGGGCCGAGTAGGTGGTGGCGAGGCGCGGTGAAACGGGGGAGGAGACCGGCGGCGACCGGGCTCGGGTGGAGGGGCTCGGCGCGGCGACTGGAGGAGGGTGGGCGCTGGGGCTTCGGCGTGGTGAGAGAAAGAGAAACAGAGGGGGCGACGGAAGGATAGGGATGGGGGCAGCCGAGATGAATGGATAAGGCAGCTGGGTGAAAGACTTAGGAATGAAGCAACCGGGAGATATTTTTAGAATTAGGTTTTAGAATTAGGTTTTAGGTTTTCTGATTTTGCATTTTATGTTCATTCCTTTTTGATTTTTATTTCTGTTTTTGATTTTCAAGCAATTCCTCAAGGATTCAACCTCTATTTGAAATCTGATTTCTTCTCTTATTCTAAGATTCATTTGGATCATTTGAATAAATTCCATAGCAAACTTTGCTTTCTTTCGAACTTGCTCCAAAATAAAGAAGACCACTAGAATTACGCCCAAGATACGATGTTCAAAATTGGATCGAAACGGAATTTAGGGTTTTGTCGAGCATTATAAAAATTCAAAAACTTCCTCAATTTCGGGTTCATGAATTCATGTTATGAGATGCATATGATGCACATTACAACTACACGAGAACAGGGATGTTACACATACCAAAATTTTGGCAACCATCCAACAAGGGCCAAAATTTAAGTCATGACTAAAATTGGCAAAGTAGTTTTTGCCACAATCCAACTATACCCTCAATGTTTCTCGTATTGTTTTTTTGTTAAGAACATCCACAGCAGATTCCCCAAATCTCATTCCCCATATCTCCATATAGAGAACTTCTCCAAAAGATTCTTTTCCTATATCTCTTTACATTCCAGCAGCTTCCCCAAATCTCTCTCCCTATATCCCATCATTCTATATTTTATTGATTTCCTATAACTACTACTTTATTTTCAACACTTATTTTTCATAACGGATATTTTTGAACGGTATTTTTTCGCAACGGCTATTTTTTAAACTGTAGTTTTTCACAACAAAGCCTAATCCTACACATTTATAACAGATAATGTAAGCTTTAGCTCTTACCCCAGGCATCAATCCAGATTTTCAGAGGTGCAACATTCATAAACTATGCTTCTCCAGCTTAGCCAATTTGATAGACCGACGGTTGCAAAACTAAATCTTAACAACATTCATAAGACAGTGCATGCATAACTAATGCTTACCAACATTCAGACTTATAAATATGCAGAGTTTAGCCAAGTTCATACAAGGATAGTGACAAAATCATAAATTCAGACAATGGGAGATAAACTATGCTTGTCGAGTTGTAATCAAAGAACATAAAATGAACCATATAAATCTCTGCTCTAGAGCTACCTATTGGATCACACAACACGTGCAGCACCAAATTGGAACCAAATCGGAAGCAACCAGCTCCAGCAGGACCAACAGCACACGCATCGGCACAAGCCCACCAGAGGAGAGGAGCCGGACCAGCACGAGCAGAACTAGCACCACACCATCGGAGGAGGGGAGCCGGAGCACCAGCAGGAGTAGCGAAGAGGCGGGACGACGAGGATCCGGAGGGAGGCGGACGCGGGAGGTGGGGGATTCCGACGGAGGCTACTCTGGCAGAGGGGGATCCCGATGGTGCCGAAGGGCTCTGGATGGAGGTGGACGGGACCTTGGCTCGGTCCGCGCGAAGGGGAGCTGCCTTGATCTACTCAGAGGGAACGAGATGCATAGGCTCGCTGGCGGGGACGCGCGGCATAGGGGCGAGCTTCAGAGGGAGGATGATGCAATCGGGGATGGCGAAGGTGCTGAGGAGAGCATCGCCAGAGGGCTTCGGGCCCGGATCTGGTCGGAGCCTGTGGTGGCCTTGCGCCACCTGTGGATCCAGTCAAGGACGGGACGAGGGCGACGGGGAGGAAGACCACATGGTGGCGGCGCCCTCGGCATCAGCTTCGGCTTGGGTTTCAATCTGGCAAATGGGGAAGAGTACGAGGTCAATTCGGTCTTCGGCTTCGACCATGCGTTCAATCCGCGCGGATGAGATGAAGCTGCGGCCTTGCTCCGGTCGGTGATGGGCGAGGCGGTGGCGGGAGGGAGCTCTCCGTGCCGGCAAGAGATGAAGCTGTGGTTGGGGATTTGCAGAAGCTGGAAGTTTGTTAGATTTGAGGAACGGGGGACGGCATTTGCAGAACCAGATGCGATAGGGAACGAGATGAGGAAGCTGCTAGAGCCCGTTTCTTTTCTCTTTAGTCAAATTTTAGTTATAGGTAACGGGTTGAGGAAGCTGTTGTGGATGCTCTAAGGGGGCCTAAATGATTGATGATTGATTGATTGATTGTTAAATCCCGTTCTGGAATACTCTCTACCTTCCAACTCACGCTAGCTCGAAATTAACAACAACACTGCATTGACTTTTGCATGATTCGTACCGTACGAACTCCAACGTGCCACGGCGTACCTAGCCTATAGCCTCCAAGTTGACTTATATATCACAACCCTGCCTGGCCTATGTCGTAGAAGACTCTATAATACTCGTACTCCACTACGCAATGCATATATATATGTATTGATACGAAGAGTACTGTACTTATGCAGGACGCCAGGACCAAACGATCTGATATATATTCTTCTTAATCTTAATCATTAACTAATTGATCAAAATCAAAGCTGAGGGAGGCGTATTCTCGTCCTTGCATCATCTGTCTTGTTATCTTAATAATCATCTTTCTTATCCTTGGCGAGGTCGCATTTGCCTTGGGATTGCCACATCCACATACAGTCAATCACTCTCTCACTTCATGCTCATCACAAAATTAACTCGGATTAGTTCTCGAGTCTATGACAAGTGGGGCTGATTTAGGGCTGAGAAACCGCTGCCGCCGCAACCTCAGCGGCAAACCAAACATTTGCCACGAAAAGCGAAACTAGAATATAGCGCCCCCTCGGCCTTCTCGAGAAAATATCATTCATGCTGCTAGCTTATTACTGTGCCTGAAGGAAAGTTTGCAACTCAAAGTCTGCTCAATCGCATGGTAGACGACAATAGACGACGACGACGGCGATGCTGCACTTGATCAACACCAAGTACTGTCAGTTTAGTTCCTGAACGACGATCCCTCGCCTGAACTCTACTTATTAACATGTCAAGATTCAAGAGAGTGATGCTGACTCGACTCTGGCCGCTGTCTCTGTACTACTCGGAGCCGTGCGCCTTGTTCCACATAAACACATCTTTCACTCTTGAGAACCCTTCCAATGGCTTGACAGCTCTAGTGCACCATCAAGTCCTAACTTGAGACACTCTTGCCCCCATCATTCCAGAGCATATACACACTGCAAACAAAGGTGGATACAACGACTCAACATGGGTTGATATATTTGTAGCATAGCGCACAAGACGCAGCACAAAGAGAACACTTTAGGTTCAGGTATCAGGATCAAAGCTCCTCTTATGACAGTAAGCAGGGAGTAAACTAGTTGTAGAACTAGCACATAATGGAAGGAGTCGGAGTCTCAAGACGTGAGATTCTCCGAATTCCAACCTTGACACAACTGAAACACCTCTTAGCAGTAATGAAAATGCATGTAACTTTCTTCATAAGATGGCTCCTACGGAAGCAAAACCATTTTGCACCAATGGACTATGAAAGGTACATAAGCAGTGTAATCAAGATCATGTATTAGTCACCCTAGAGTATGGATATCTCCAGAACAGAATGACTCAACTACCATAAAAAAAGTAGGTAGTGACTAAAGACTGAACTAACTATAACCAAAATGGGAGAAAAATTTGGAACTAATAGATGAACCCTCACCAGAACAGATATTGAAGCAAGTTTAGCAAGAATCTCCAATTCAGGACATACCTTGCTAAGACCAAAAGAGGCTCTGGTCTTTATTACAATCCCGCATACCTGAACCTCAGCACCTGGTTCCAATTTTCCTACAGAATAATATAAACAAATGATGAGGGAATCAACCTTAAAGAACAATTGAATAACGGGCTGATGGACAGGACACATCGAGCGGCAAAAAATGTAAGTGCCAAATCCTCAAAATTCCCTGTTATTGATGATTCAACATTTTGACGCAACAGAGGATTAATCTTTTCAGAGAAAGCCATTCCAACTACATCCTATATGAGAAGACCATGCACTTATGGTAGTTTTAAGACCTCCCAATAGGCCCTCAGGAATGTACAGTGTACAAGGAGCTAGAAATGACACAAGAACGCCACCTAAGTGAGGCTAAATCTCCAGTTTTCTGCCCAATGGTTACCTTGTCTGCACCTCCAGAGCTGGGTCCCACCAATAAGTAAGAAAACTACTGCCTTTTCCTGAACGACGCCACGTGCCCACATCCCACAACATTCTCCTACCTCCACCATCTTTTTCTCACCTTCTCACCTCAAATTCATTATCTGGTTGGATTCTTGGACTCGAGGCCTGAAATAGCTCTGGATCCAGAAAAATTCGTTAGCCTCGAGGCAAGGTTTAGGTCCAGATGTAGAGAGGCCAAGGACTTCTTAGCCTCAGCACTTTTGGAACATTGCACATGCCCTAAGAAGGCTACCTTATGGAGTAGTTTCCATAGGTCCCAAGTGCACATAGGGATAATGTAACAAAACCGATCAAATAGCTATATATAGAGTCCCAACCAAAGAATCAGGCCCATCATCACTTTCTCCATCTCTACCTCCCCCATTCAACATCTTCCACCTTTTCTTGCCTTGAACAAGAGCAGTTCCAGACTTCCAGGCCCAATTTCCAATTGCCAATACCTTACGGATACATTCTATACTGCCAGCCCACACCAGAAGCCCAATGACAGCTCACTGTCGCATTGTGGAATTTTGGGTTGGGGTGTTAGAATTGGAATTATTGTTTCCCTTTTCTCTTTTTATTGTTAGCTGTTGATTTCTTTTACCATTTTTAGGTGAAAAATTGTGGTGCATGTTGAATACGACTAAGATCCACACTTGAATTCTAACTAACTAGTTTTGAGATGAATATATTCAATCCAGCTGATGGCATTGTCTTCCCCTCCAATGTAAAGCTAAACCCAATCCAGATACATTAATGTTATTGAAATGTTGTCAGTAATACAATAACTACAAGCCCCTAATACCCATCTGATGTGACATATTAACTTACCAAGATTCCAAGACAAGTTAGTACTTGTTTCTAGTCAGTTAACGATACTAACCTATGTATCTTGTTTCTAGTCCGTTACCGATACTAACGTTTGTATCTTGTTTTTAGTCCATTACCGATACTAACGTATGTATCTTTTAGTTCCCCATTTTGGTTTGTAGAAGCAAAGATCGCATGGGAGGCTTCAAGCAATCTGCCATAAATGCTGAGGGGAGCCCAACATCAGGTATTGGTTTTATGACTGTGGCTTGGAAGTGTTGATCGGAGGTCCAGCACAAAATTCCAGTAAGCTGCAGCTGCCCGCTGGTGCTGGTTCAAATGGACAAAGGTGGAGGCAGATTGGTTGCATAGAAAAAGAGGGAGAGAGACTGACAAAGGATGGCGAGCCTGATTTTTGGGTGTGGGACTAGACATGTAGATATTTGGCTAGTTCAAGTATAGTTTGTTACTATCCTTGATTTTTTTTTGGCCTACCATGATGACAAACACATACTAAATTGGATATTTGATTCAAAATGTAAGCATCTAATTAAGCAAGAGTTAATAATGTCTCCATATGTTCTTTTAACCATTCTCACTCGGTAAGCAAATGCAGATGTTGCATGAGTTGCTGTTAATCGATTGAGCATAAGCAATGCATCCTCGACAGAAAAACCTGATCTTTGTATACCAAACGAAATCAACATAAGTGAACCTTCAGAGTTTCAAGATAGGAAACCCAATCTTGACCGAAATGATGAGTTCTCTCCATACTACTCTTTGCAGACATCAATAATCTATCACCCTTGCATAAGGAAATGTTTCCTGCAAGGTTATGCAAATGTTCATACGATTATAGTCACCATTGGAAAGAATTGACCATCTTCGAACAAACCTTTCCAAGATGTAGCTAATAATCAATATATCGACCAAAATGCACAACTCCTTCGCCTAACCACAACATATTCAGCCTCCGTATCCAACCATGCGCGATTCTACCACAAGATGGGTTAAGCAATAACTCGTAACTTCGTAAGGCATCCTGCATGGAATCACTCTATGGACAACATTCATAGACAAGAAGTGAAGGATGACAATACAACCTGCTCGAGCACGCGGAGATTGCTCTTCTCCACCTCCCTGGCGAGCTTCTCCAGCCTTCGGAGCATCCCTGCATACATGCCATCCATCTCCGTCGCCTGCCCGGCCGCAGTGCCCACCACCCCCTGCAGCCTCCCGATCCCAAACCCATCCACCATCCCGTCCACCGCCTTCTGCTCTCCAATGCTGTGACCCCCTTCCGGCGGCGACGGCTCAGTCGGCAGCGACGGCAAGGGCGACTCCGCGGCGAAGGAATGGTACTGGTCCCGGAACCCGGGGCCGACGTTGACGACGGTGAGGGAGGCCGGGACGAGGCGGGATCCGAGGAGGAGGAAGGCGCGGTAGTCGAAGGAGTGGGTGGAGAGGTCGGGGGTCGCGGAGGGGGAGACGAGGAGGAAGAGGACGGGGTGGGCGGCGAGGGGTGGCAGGGTTTTGGAGAGGGAGCGCGTGAGGGCGAGCTCACGCATGGAGGGGTGGAGAGGAGCGCGGCGGCGGCGGGAGGAGGAGAAGAAGCCGAGCGGGGCGGGGGAGGAGGCGGAGGAGGGTGGCGGGTGGAAGCGGCCGAGGGGGTCAGAGAGGGAGGAGGGGTGGGAGAGGGAGGAATGGCCGGAGACGGAGATGGAGAGGGGCGAGGCGGCGGGGGCGTGGTGGTCGTCGTAGTCGGAGAGGGTGGGCGGTGGAGGAGGGGCGCGGGAGGCGCGGCCGAAGAGGAGGCCGTCGCAGTCGTTGGTGGCAGCCCCGCAGCGGTGGAGGAGCGCGGCGAGGGCCGCGCCGGAGATGGAGAGATTGATCTCGCCGGCGGGAGCGGCGGTGGCGGTGGGGTCGTCGACGACAGCCATCGGTGGTGGGTCTATTCTGCTCTACTGCTGACGTTTGTGCTTGGGTTAATCGGTGATATGCCCGTTTTCCAGAGGCCTTTGATTATATGCCCCGTTGTTCCTTGCAATTGATTAAAAGCCCCGTTATTTGCTGGTATCTGGATCATATGTCCCATCTGAACTAATTAGGGTACTTTGCTTCACTTAATCTGCTGACTAGGACTCCCGTTTTGCTCCCCTTTTTGCCCCTTTGCTCACGGGTGACTTGAGTCCCGAGCCAGATCTGAGGAGCGGCCATGTCCACTGCGCAGCACCGAGCGGCCACCTTCACTGCCCAGCACTGAGCGGTGTGCACGGAAGAGGAGAACAGCAGTAGCTGGCCGACGGCAGTCCAGGTGAGGAGCAGTTTAGGTGCTTGCCGATAGGCGTCTTTCCCCAACAGCAAAGCCCGGCGGCGTGCGGCTGAGAAGGCGCCATGGTCTGAGACGAGTGGCGGCGGATAGGCCAACCGGCGGCGGGCACGGCGTCTGGGTACGTCTCCCCTCTCTTCTTGGCTATTTGTGTGCTGCCCCTTCAACCCTAGCTTCTCGATTTTGGTCTATTCTGCTCTACTGCTGACGTTTGTGCTTCAGCACCCTGTTATATTATTTCCACTGTTCTACAGTGAAATATAAAATGTGATAAAAAAGGAACAAAAACATACTTGAAATCATTTTACAGAAAACAGTTCAATTTTCGCAGCAATTGGGAAAAGGGAGGGTTTCAAACTGGTATCGAATCTGAAACTCAACGTACGAAACGCCACATATCTTGTTCTGATTGGTTGCTTCAATATACAGCAGGAAAGCAAATGATCATGGGCATGCGAAATCAATTCTAATCTTCGTTCGTAAAGTTCGCATCTTTCAATAAAGTTAAGTTTTGAATCACATGTTGCTGCATTTGTTAATTCAGACCAAAAGAAGGAGAGATGGACAGTTAATTCAGGAGACAATGGTTTCTCAGTTCAGACAAAAGAGGACACTTCAAGGTCTCAACAGTTCGTTTGCTGGTCACTCGTCAGCAACCTAGATAGTAGATAGTAAGTTTGTAATGTCAATGGACAAAGTCAGTCAGAGAACAATGGCAGAACAGTAGCATCTCTTGCCAATTGACTTCAACCCAGTATTCGCCCAACCACAGCCTTCCTTGTAGCGTTCCACCTGACAATTCACCCAACACAAAGTTTTAAGTGTTGCCAGAATAAAATTTTGAGAATTATACAGCTGACAGCACTAAAATCAGGTGATAGAATGACTGAAATCGACGGTAATATAGGTTTCAACATCGACAGTAATATGATTCAGATGTTAGCCATTTGGTGCTTGATAGAATTAGTTATGTACCAGAGACTATGACTTGGACATGGTAAGAAAATGGCATCTTCAAGTAGCTACCTACCACATCCAATATTGTATCTGCTTCACCTTTGACCCCACAGAACGTGAATATCGAGCCACCAAGCACAGCCGAAGAATGGTACCCTCTGGTGTAGTTCATTGGTTCGACCATCACCCATGATGGCATTCTGGGCTCGTAGAACTCGACGGTGGCCACCATTGCTCCAGTATCAGCATCATAACCACCAATTGAATATCTGAAAGAAAACAGAAGACATTGTTATACACCATGATGGGCATCTATGCTGTTTTGAGTTAAAATAAGAGTCAATTTTAAACAGACTTAGATTAGATGGGCTGACATCCTATAAAATTTAAGTTGCCCGTCGTGATCATCCTGACTTGTAAAAATTTGTGCTATATACTTACATCTTCTCATCAAGCACTGCAAGTGTATGGCAACCTCTTCCTGTACTCATCATTGGGAGCATTTTCCAATTAGGCTCCCTAGGATCAAGTCTCTCAGCAGAGCTGGTAACAAACACCATAATGTTAGCACAAAAAAATCATGAATGCTTCTCACTTAAAACAAATAACAAGTTCGACACTATGAAAACCATTGAAAATAGTATAATGAATCTTGTGAAATGATTCAGTTGATTACAGCATGATTTATTCCCGCTAGTCAGTAAAGTTGGTGCTTTTGGTAAAAAAAAAGGTTCAGTTGATTACAGATTTAGTCTAGTGCTTCGATGTGTTTTAGGGCACTGAACAGGATGTTGACATAGTGGTTTTCACTAATCCATGGTTCACCATATGTGCTTTTAAGATTTTTGCAGGCTTTTGTGGAGCACATAAGCACTTCTTACTTTTGTTGTATCTCCGTTAGCTCATAACTGAAACTTCTTGAGAACTAAGTACAAGCAGCAAAAGGAGAGCACCTCAGATATTGAATACTGTTGAAGCCACCAACTGCATAAATCGCACCATTAAGTTCCACACCAGCTAGAGCAAAGCGCTGAAAACCAAGTGACCAAAGTTGTTCAAACAAAATTAATCATCGCATTATACAGAGATATATAGGATAGAAGCAAATCTTATCCCAAAACAACATTCAAGGAAACTGAGTAAGAAACCCTAAATAGACAAACAGGAAGAAATTGGTAGGGCACTATAAGAGAATGCACTTCTCCATGAGCTGATGAGCGTATCACTATCTTTCCTAGAATTGTCCTCATCTTAGGCAAGCTATAGGTTCATTTTACAAAGTAAAAAGAAAATCATAGCTTCACTGGTCCTTGATAAGAAAATTCTATAAATTTAAAGCATATAAACGTCAGAGATTAATACCTAACGGTTACTTATGTTCATAACTCAACAAGTCATTTTGTTCATATCTTGACATGAATAAAAGACTTGGCCTGTGCTTAGGCAGCGTGAACTTCTAAAAATTTCTTTCATCATCCATAGTGAAAGTGAACTAGCAGAGCTCCTGCTTAAGACTCATCCTAACAAGGTGTGGTTGCCCCAGGACCAGGACATGACGGACTGGAAGTAGAAATTTTTTTCAGCTACAACAGAGGAGATCAAGGCATATAGTTCAAAGAGTTATTGTTTTCATATCGTATAGGAGTATTCTTTGACATGGAGGTTTTTATCTGGAACTGATAGGAGTTGAGGTTTTGAATTCTCGTGTTTGCAACGAGGAGGAAAGAAGATAGAAGTTGACATCATCTCATCTGTGCATTGAAAACTGATAAATTAAGAAACTAATTAATCTGTAAGCATGTGCTCATATTCATTCATGACTAGTTTTTTCTTTAAACCCCACATTTTTTTTTCTGTTGGGTGGAGTACTGTCAAACCACCAATACTTTTCCTGCTCTGCAGCATATAAAACAAACACAAGACTAAATTAAATAATTCTTCAAAATAAGGGTAGGTTGAATCGAGCATGATAAGTCGAGGAATATGTATTTAGCCGTTACCTTTTCCAGCATAGGCTGATTCTTTATCCACTTTCCATGAGCAGGATCAAACACCTCAACGTCAGAGAAACAGCTAATACCATCTCCACCACCAAATGCATAGATTTTGCCATGCAAGTTAACTCCAGCGAGGCTCCCCTTTTCATGAGTCAGTGCTGGGCATGGGCTCCAATCATCACGCCTTCGGTCATAACAGTCAACTTCACGAGAAAGAATAAATGCTATATTAGGACAGAAATTACAATCAGGGAGCTCGTGGGAAACTAAACAAAGAAAACAATGAGTACCTGTATCAAACCAGCAAGCACCATCACCACCACCAAGAACAAATATTTTGCCGTCTAATGCAACAGTGGAGGTATAGGACTTCGCAACAGTCATTGGTTTCAGAGGTGTTAGTATGTCCAAGGAGGGTGAAAAGGAGTCTAATGATGGCAAAAATGAGATGCCATCAAAACCACCAATGAGATAAATGACATCTTCTGAACCCAAACAGTGTTCAACAAACTGGTTTAGTGAATCATCTAGGGATAATGGGTCTATTTTCAAATTCAATTTCTTTACCGTGTCCTTTAGCTCAACAACTCTTTTCAGTAACCTGTCATTCACACCTTGTAGGTATTTGATTTCTTTGTTGGACCAAGCCTGCATTTGAACATGTCAAAATATTAGGAACAGAACACCACAGTAGTTCAATTTTGTAAGAGATTACAAAATTTGGTTCAAAAAGTATGATCCTCCACACAAGAAATAGTAAAATTAGTTTTAAAGAACAGCCATCCTGGAAAAAAAATTACATGTAAGCAGATTTCATTCAAGCATGATCCATGAGTTCTTTGGTCTCTAGCAAGCAGGTAGCCATGAATTGAAAGTACTAGAATCATCTTATTGATTCATAAACTTTAAGATCCAAAGGTTCAGTATAACAGATATAAGGTATTTGAAGATGTTAAGGCATTTCGAGATAGACCTGCTTCCTCTCCATAGTCTCTATACGTCCAGATAGCTCTTTAACTACATCTATCAACTGTAGAAACAAAATACGTGTGAGAAATTTGGAATAATTAGACAGGAAGTAAGCTGTTAACAAGAGTAAAATTTGTATTAGACAGACAAGAAACGAGGACGGTAGTAACACATGTAGCTATGTGCAAAGTTATAACTAACCTTATCTTCTGAATAGGATTCATAGTCCAATTCTTGCAGGAGCAAATTGGAATGCCCCCACAAAAGCTGATCGACTTCAGTATCTAAGTTTTCTGGCAAGCTAGTGTGCCCCTCGAGAAATACACCATTGATTTCTTGCATGTCCTTGCAGTTATATTCATTAATGCCACTGATTCCAGTTCCATTGGCATGTGAATCATAACTCAGCTGCTGGACAGATAAAGCCTTGAGCTTTTCTAAAACCAATGTGAAGCTAAGCTCTTTGTCCTGCTGACCAGCTTGTTGCTGTTGTTGCACTTCAACCCCTTTACTGGACAGTGCATGACCCTCGCACTCAGGTGGTGTCTCTTTACAATCCAAATCATCGAAACCATTAGAAGATTCTTTGCTTGAGCTAGCATGCTCATCATCCACATCTCCCGTTCCAACTCCCTCAACCTCAAACCTGTTCTGCTTTACCATATCTGCATATGACACTAGAACCTTTTCTGATTTGAGCTCATTGTTCCCCTCAGATTTCTTTGCCAACACAGGAGATGGTATTGGTTCTCTCACATGCTCACCACCTGGTTGTGCAACGTGAGGCATCCAGAAGCTGATGGGAGAAGGTGAAGGAGTAAACATGCCCATCAAAGCACGTGTTTGTGCATGATCCAATTCAAATCGGAAGAAGTGAGGCTTCTGGCCAGGAACAGCCGGCATCTTCTGGTAGTAATTGCCTTGAATAGCATTCCTGAATTTATTCTCTTCTAGCGGAACACACCACATCCTTACCCGCATTGCAACCTAGATGAATAAAGAGCAGGATGTGCATCTGAGTCATTTCATGGAGGTTGAGCAAGGTGGCATCCAGAGGTACAGAAATCAAGGATGATACCTGAGCAGGATAGCTTGTCTTTTCCTTGCCATTATATGTCCATGCATTTGATTCAGGACAGAATTTGCCATTGCTTGCAGCTTCATAAATGCCATGCAACCTGCGATCATCATAATTGAACAGGAATAGAGGTAGCCCTTCCTTGATGTTTTGTACATATGAGAGATGTGTTCTTGGCAAGCCTGACACGCAATACAAATAATTGCAAATGTTAGTGGATGATCCAACTGATTTGGGACACCTGAGTTCTGTTGAAAAGTATGAATTACAATTTTTTAGCACAGGCATAATTAGGTGCATCAAATGGGTAGGTCATTTCTTTTGTATGAAAGAGAGGGCTTATAACAACAAAGTTTTGAGTAAGAAAATATGAACATACCGAAAAGTTGGCGTGAATGGCACTCAGAAATAGTACTGTTTGTGCAGCCAAATATTACAGCTCCAAGATCCTGCGGTTGGAGATTCCTTGCAGTAACAAAGAGGTTTGTTGGCCTGCCACTCACAACCTGGCTCCATGAAGATTTCTTTTTGACCATTATATTGAGCTGGGAACAAAAGGAAAAAGTAAACAGAGTGCAATGTAGAACTGAAGTACATACATACACTTGAATACATGATGCACTGCACCTGAACATTGATATGGAGCAATACAATTAAGTTGTTTAGGTACCCCCATTACTATTTTCTAAAGATGAAAGCAAGGTGCCCCAGTTAAGTAACATCGTCTTATCATCTCACTAGAGTTTGTTAGTTCTAGTAAGATTCACTGCACGGAATATTCCAGATAAGTTATGATTCACACGAGTGAAACATGTCAAAGTGAATTTCCTATCTGCATGCATAAATCTCCTGTGAAGACAACATAGGAAGGACCCATTTTATCACCATTTAGTGACAAAAGTGTAGAGTTAGTAGTTCCATCATGAGAAACTGCAAGTATATTACATGATCAGGACATGCAATAATTCTAACAAATGCAACCCTACCAATTTTCTAACACCCCCCCCCGAACTTACAATATCAATTAAAAAAGGAAAAAGTTCATCCTAAACCCCGAACTATAAAACCGTCTATATTAAACCCCAAACTTTCTAAACATTTAACCTGAACCCTAGCTTGGTTTTCGTCAGTGGTTTTGCATTTAGGTGTTTCCAAAAAATGTAAAAAAATTCATGGATATAGAGAATGTTAGGAATTAATAACCTACAAAAATGCATCAAAAAACATGACTATTTGCGTCATGTGCAAAAATGACAAGAGATAAAATAGATTGTTGCTTGTCTTTTTTGTACAAAACACAAATTATCATATTTTTTTTGGATGAGTCTTTGTGGGTTCTCGTTCTGTAACATTCCCTATGTTCATGAACTTTTTAATTTTTTCTGAAACTTCAGAGGTGCAAAACCATCCAAAAGAATTGGGCTAAGGTTTGGAGGGTGGTTTTGTCTCCCGAGGTTCCAAAAAAAAATATGAAACAATTTATGAGTGTGGGGATTGCTGTAACTTGAGAACCTGCAAAAATTCATCAAACTATATGATAATTTGTGTTCCATACAAAAAAGATAAGAGATAAAAAAATATCTTCGCCATTTTTGCATAGGACACATATAGTCATATTTTTGGATGTATTTTGTAGGTTACCGTTTCATAGCATTCCCTACATCCATGAAATTTTTTCACATTTTTAAAAAAGTCTGATACAAAACCACTATCCAAAACTAGGCTAGGGTTCAACCGAACAGTTTTAGAAAGTTTGGAGTTTAATTTAGACGGTTTCATAGTTCAGGGTTTAAGTCCGACAAAGCACTATAGTTTAGGCTTCGAAATGGACTTTTCTCTTAAAAAGGGAACTGAGTAATCAAACATATAGCTACCAAAATCTGCTGCAATTCAGTATCTCAGTACATAGAATTGCTGCAAGCCCCACAAAATTTACACCTTGAACCTGAGATTGCATGGCAAAATTAATGGTGGAACCAAACAAGTACAACAGGAAGCCAGTACCAGGGCAAGAACAGTAAACATAAGTACGGCGCATTTTGCAGTCCGCACCCTACAGTACTCGTTAATCGAATGGAATCTCTCATACCACCCCAAAAAAATTCTAGGGATCACTTGACTTCATGTTAATCCAAAAACGAATGTCACACGCTCATATTTTATTCACTTGAATCCTACATTACTTTATTCGTTTATCTTCATGGAAAACCCTCCCCCACCGTGACCGCACAACAACGAAGCAAGAACAGATAAAACCACCACGATCGGACCCAGTTGGGTAGAAAGAATCACCATCGTAGGCAGTCGGGTAGATAGAAGTACCTCACTACCGCAAACAACATAGAAAAGATTTTGCTTCGAGAGGAAATCAAGTAAAGATTTTGCTTCGAGAGGAAATCAAGTAGCTCATCACACAGCTCGTTGATAAGCACAAGAAAGAACCAACCAAGAGAGGTAGGGGTGGAATGTACCTAACTAGGAGACCTTACCCTGCAAACTCGCCAAGAACCAGGGATCGATCAGTGAAGAGAAGTCGATCCCAACTAGTGATGAGAATCAAGAAGAGCTGGTTCTTTGGTAAGGGAAGGGAAGGTAAGGGGATGGGAGAGGGTTTATTGAGGGGAGGAGCGCAGTGAAGAAGGTGCGCAAATGCACTGGTGGTGTGGTGGGTGGAAAAAGGTTATTCCTTTTTAACTTCGTCCGTCCTCGCCGGGGCTCTCTGTCTCTTGCACGGCATTGGAAAGAGCAAAGCTTTACCCACCCTCTCTTCGTGCAGGCGCAGTTTCCATTCCGGGCACACACTCTCTCTGTGTCTACCGGCTCCGTGTACACCGCTCACTCGTTTCGTTTCACGCAGCAGCGTATGCGAGCTGATGCTTACTAGCTAAGCTAAGCATGTACCGAACTGTGCTGCATAGACACGTTTTTGTTGTAGCTGTTGTTGTTGTTATTTCTTCCTTCTCTGCTTTCACGCTTTTCACTCAGCACAGCACGCTCTGTGTGTGTAAGAATAGCAATGTGTGTGTTAACGAGGGCATGATCTTACTGGCACAAGGAGTGTGTGGGCCTGGAGTGGTCTGGGCTGGCATGGCATGGGCGTCGGCACTGAATCTTCTTACTTGCTTTCGACTCTACTTTTGCAACATTGTCTTGATTGTCCAGGACGGGAAAGAAATCGTTGATGATCTCCATTGCTGAATCCCACACAAGTAAACAAAAAAACTCGAGGTGTCTACACAGGAGGACATCAAGACTGTTCTGCAGGTGTCTCAAACGTCCTTTGAAGCCAAATATTTGGGACTCCCAACTCCAGAAGGACGCTTGTCTAAAGGAAAATTCCAAAGTCTCCAATCTAAGCTGAGCAAACGTCTTTTGTCTTGGGGGGAAAATCACCTTTCGCAAGGGGGCAAGGAAGTTCTGATTAAAGCAGTGGCACAAGCAATCCCGACTTATGTTATGGGGGTTTTCAAATTACCAGTCGGCCTGTGCGATGATCTTACCTGGATGGTCAGAAACTTTTGGTGGGGTGCAGAAAATGGCAAGCGACGTACACATTGGTTAGCTTGGGATACTATAACTCGGCCTAAGTTGCATGGAGGACTTGGCTTCTGTGATATGAGACTCTTTAATCAGGCTCTCCTTGCTCGGCAAGCCTGGCGATTTATTCAGTTCCTAGCTAGCTTGTGTGCCCAGATGCTCAAGGCTAAATATTACCCGAATGGCGAATTAACGAACACTGTCTTTTCTGGAAACGCTTCCCCAACTTGGCATGCTATTGAATATGGGTTGGAGCTGCTAAAGAAGGGAGTGATATGGCGTATTGGCAATGGGGCAAAAGTTCGGATATGGAGAGACCCGTGGATTCCCCGTGACCGACTCATGCGACCAACATCTTCCCACCGGCGTTGCCGGTTAAGATGGGTGTCCGATTTATTGATGTCAGAGGGCACATGGAATCAGGAGCTCCTTTGCGTGCACTTTAATTCCTTTGATGTGGAAGCAATTAGCAAAATCATCCCGTCGCGCAGGAATGAGCACGATTTCTTAGCTTGGCATCCAGACAAGCGGGGCATATTTTCAGTTCGGAGTGCTTATAAGTTAGCTCTAGCAGAGCAGCTTAGTGACCTTGGTGCCTCTAGCGTTCGACCCGATGGCTCCCAACCTGTCTGGGGCCTTATCTGGCACTGCCCTGTGCCCCCAAGGTACGAATATTTGCTTGGCGAGCTGCTAACGACGCTCTGGCTACTCAGGTAAACAAGCTGCGTCGGGGTATTGAATTCACAGGAATCTGTAGAATATGTGGTCAAGAGGATGAAGACTCGTCCCATGCCTTAACACGATGCGACCGTGCGCGTGCGCTGTGGGCAACAATGCGCCTTGATTGGGATTTGCTAAGCGATGATATGCTTCGAATACAAGGTGCTGACTGGCTGCTCACCCTGCTCTCGAGTATCAACGAAGGTCAGCGCTTGAAGTTACTTATGTTGTGCTGGAGAATCTGGTTTGTGCGTAATAGAATTACCTACGACAAAAAAGCAGCTCCTACTGAAGGATCACGCCGCTTCCTCCTTAGCTATGTGGACTCCATTCTCGCTATTTAACAATTCTCCACGGAGGACATTATCAAAGGTAAGCAAGTGATACGTTACTCGGATGTCCTAACTAAGACTCGTGTGCATGCAGGATAAACTCAACTTGAGAGGCTGAGTTGGATTCCCCCGCCACTAGGATGGGCGAAGTTAAATGTGGATGGCGCCTATGACGCCGGCAGCGATAAGGCTGGCGCAGGGATGGTGCTGCGGGACCACACTGGAGAGGTATTGATGGCGGCTTGCCGATCTCTGAGACAGTGCTCCAGCGCCCTAGATACGGAGTTGGCAGCGTGCAATGAAGGTTTGTCACTGGCGTACCAATGGACGGGGGAGCCAATTTTGCTTGAGTCGGATTGTGCCGAGGCCATTGCTATGCTCATCTTCAACGGTCCAGATTATTCTGCATTCGCACCGCGGATTCAAGAAACAAAGGACATGATGTATGGCGACAGGGAGGTTAAACTCCAGAAGATTCATTGCACTCAAAATAGAGTGAGTCACGAGCTCGCCGCTCTCGGCAAACTTTATAATCGGACGGCGTGTTGGATTGGTAGTTGTCCGATTAGTATTGATCCAGGTCTGAACTCTGAGTGTACTCATTCTATTGATTAATTCCATCTCTGTCTTCGAAAAAAAATATTCGGAGAAGAACAGAAATATAGAATTTGATCTAGAATATAAACCAAATCAAACTAGAGAAATCGAAATATTCTTGGAATCCATATGTCCAGTTGGGCTTAGCAGAGGGCCGACCCACCAACTTCATCCACCGACATGGAGGTCCAAGACGGAAGGAGACGATGAGATCCTACACTCTCCCCCAGCCCTTCTTCCACCTCTACCTCTCCCGCGCGCCGCCGCCGCTCGCCGGCGATCCGAGATGGACGGGGAGGAGGAGAATGTCGGGCCGTTCCGCCGCAAGAGCTCGCGGACGCGGCGGGTGGCCACGCGCATGGCCTCCGCCCTCGCCAGCTCCGACAACCGCGCCCAGGCACGAACCATTCCATCCCTCCCTTCGATTCCACCCGCTCCACTTGTTGGCCACTTCATTTTGCTTGTAATTCCAAGCGTGCCTTCGCTTCTGGTTCTCAGTCTCAAACCTTCCGTTTCTAGTGGAATTAATTTGCATGTAACTTCAAAGATCCGATTTTGGCACTAACCCTAACGAAACTTTAAAATAAAAGAAGAACAAGAAGCACTTGCTTCATATGCTGTTGAATTATGATCACTAGGCACTACTTGCTCCGAATTATTGTGCATCTTTTTCTTGACATTTCAACTTGGTTGCTTCTCCTTGTGTTAGCTTTCCTAATTTTTATGTCTTCTTTTTCTGTAATGTCATGCAGGCTGCGTCAGCTCGTCTCAACGCTCTTGAGAGCGATAATGCTGGGGCTGAGGTGGTGGATCTCAATGATGATGAGTATGGATCTACAGACGAGGAAGACCATGGTCAGTTCCTTTCTCTTTGTTTTCATTGTAACTACTTTTTGGGGTTCTTTCAAGTCTTAATGAAGTTGCAAGTGTCATGTTGGTCTTGGGGCAGGGGGAAGTGAGACCTCGAGTGGCAATCCTTAAATGCAAATGAATGGAGTGGCAATTCCTAACATTTTCCTTGGGGGAAATTACCTAGGCATCTAATGCACAGCTCGAAAAGAATAGATCGATACAATGTGTACATACACACACCCTGCAATTTACAACTGAAGAAGTGAATATTACTAATGCATAGAATGGCTATGTATAGGATATTAGTATTGCTTCTAGTATCAGTGTTAGCATATTCACATGTACCAATTTTACAGAAATCTGTGACATTCTCTGTTGCTGCTTGCTGCAAAGAGAAATGATGGATTAGATTAAATGGATCTGTGTAACAATGGTTCTCTTTTTGAAAGTTGTGTGCCTCTAATACACCTGATAAGAACAAGAACCCAAATTATGCGCGAGTTGATTGCATTATTGACCTCTGTATTGCCCCTAAAGCTAATAAACCTAATAGCTTGTAGTTCAACAAGCTATAGCTTATCCACTAGTATTAAGGATCACGGCTTGACCTTTCCTGTAAAACATTACATTTACCATGCTTGATTTGGCATTTCAGTGTAGAATTATCTTTAACATACTGGAAGTTGCATGCTGTCAGCTTTTTGGACAGCGAATGCTCAATCAATTAGTATTTCTGCATGTCTTAGTAAACTACGATTTACTCATCTGGTGGTAATCTTCTTTTGTTTCTTACTTGCCCTTCTGTAGTTCTCATGCAAAAGAAGCAGTCAAAGAACATGAAACGCAAGACAAGGCAAGGAAAAGCTTTGGAGAAGAGGGCGGTGAGATCCTTCATGGATGTGTTACAAGAGGTAAGTAGAAGATTTTGATGATAAATGGATATAACTCATAAGTTATGTTGTAAATTTCTTTCTTGCCATGTTTCTTTCTAAGTAGGGTGCTTAGAAGATTTTTCACTTCTGAACTGTAACAGGCAAATCTGGAGTCCCTGCCTCCTCATGTCCCAACATATTTGAGGGCTGCTGTGGGTCCACCGAGCACTTCATCCCGGCGCCATTACTGCTCAGTTTGCGGGAACTCTGCAAACTACACATGTGTCAGGTGTGGGACACGGTTCTGTTCATGCCGCTGCCAAGTTATTCACAACGATACCCGCTGCCTGAAATTTGTAGCTTGACCCACATCTACAAATCTGCGGTGCCTGCCGAGTTATGCCAATGTAATTGTGTCACCTAATGGTCTGCTTTGATCAAAAGGAAATGCTTGTTGTACATATTGTGTAGCTGGTAAGAAAATGAATGTGTGAGACAAACTACTGCAGCTGCAGCTAGCCAAGTAGTAGCCAGTTAGATCTCTTGCAGACAGAGACCATTTTTCCTCTAGCAATGTCATGTGACTAGTTGTTGTATGCTTAAATGCAATGCAGTGGTAAATGGTAATTGTACTTCATTCAGCACTTAAGATTTCAGTGTACCACTCAATCCCCTGTTAATCTGATAATGCGGGAAATGTTACTACAAGTATCTCTCTTGTTTCTATATCTGAATAGCAATGACAATTGTCTTAATGAATCAAATGTGGATAACTAAGACTGGTAACAAATGTGAGACTGGTACATTGCCCCCAAATAATCAGTATAAGGTAAGCAAAACTTTGATGATTTCTTCAGCAAATTGGCAGGTCTGGTGGAGGTGCCCCCAGGGACTGCAGCTCTCCAACCCCATCCTCCACCAGGAAGGCCATGGCGAGGCCCCAGGTGATGTGCACATCCAGATGGCAGTGCATCAGCCACACGCCGGGGTTGTCAGCGACGAACCGGATGACAGCCCATCCGTTCACCGGAACGCCGACCGTGTTCCTTATCGGCGGGTCATCGAGGTTGAACTTTGCAGTGTCTGTGGCGGCATTGAAGTTGCCCAAGCCCTCGGCGAGGATGAAGAAGTCATAGCCATGGATGTGGATGGGGTGGTTCTCCCCTGCAAAGATGTTGGTCCCCTGGAGCACGACCTGCACTACGGAGCCGTACTTGAGCTTGTAGACCTTGGTGCCCGGCAACGGCTGCCAGAGCGCGCGGCTGACGTTCTGTGCTGTGTAGTCAAACTGCACTGGCGGGCTAGCGGGGAAGTCGTCGGTGAAGACGCCGTTCACGCCCTGGTAGTGCGCCTGGAGGATGGAGACGGTGGAGGGGAGCACGAAGGAGACGTTGTTGATGCTCGCCGCAAACCGCGTTCCGTTGGGGCCGCCGCAGCTCTGGCCACTGGTGCAGTTGAAGAGGCCGACGCCGACAGTGAAGAAAAGGTCCTCGTCGACGCTGGACGGGAGCTCCACCTTGTGGAGGTTGCGCAGGCTCGTCGTGAACGCGGTCACCGTTGCGGTGTCGTTGTACGCCGGGAGGGTCGGCATCGCCGGCGGGCTCGACGTGGAGGTGGCGCCGTAGTCGAAGATGGCGGTGGTGGTGGTGTTGTCGAAGGGCACTCCCTGCGCGCTGGCATAGGCGCGGGCGGCGAGGTAGTACCGGCCCGGAGGCTGGTCGAAGGTGACGAGGACGTCGGTGGTCTGGCCGGAGCCGAGCACGAGGACAGAGGTGGCGTATGGCTTGGTGTAGGAGGCGTCGGCGCCCACGACGGTCATGGTGTGGCCGGCGAGGGAGACGAAGAGCTCCGTGTTGAGCGCCGCGTTGATGAACCGCAGCAGGTTCGTCTCGCCGGACTTCACCGGGAACACGGCCGTGTCTGAATGTCCACCATTGATTTGCTTGTTACTGTCTAGCTGATTATAGAAGCAGTACTGTGACAGTAATTTGCAGTGAAGAAGAAGAAGAATGGTGTGTGTACCTTGGGAGGAGCAGTTGTACAGGTCACCGGGCTGGCCATTGACGGTGAGGGCATCGGAGACGTTGGGGGCTGCACCGGTGCGGGTGGCGGCGCGGATGACGTCGATGGGGTTCATGTCCCACCATTCACCTGTTCAAGGTACACAAGATTCAGTCATTTACAAATTACAATGAATATAGAAAATGTGTGAAAATTAGTATAGAAAACATAGCAATGCTTTTCTGCACTAATATAAAGGAGAGAACTACTTCACACATTAAACACCTCAAAATGCAAAGGGAAAAAGCTAGCATGTAGTACATGTTAGGTCTACTGTGTCATGTCGGCCACAACAACAGCCTAAATGAACTGCCAAACGACGCGATTTTGATTATGCAATTCCAGTAGTCATATACCTACTCCTCAAGAATTTCTCCAAGAGGGTACTCCTCAAGATGATATTTTTTTCAGAGAATATTAATTAGAACGTGTTGAAACTAGTCTCCATGTTATGTCTCTTTTAGAATTCCTTTTGAAATGCTTTAAACAGTGCTATATATCTTAATTCTAAAAGGCTGAAGCAAGTACAAGTATATATGTATGTTCCAAGAGTGAGAAATAGCACATGTTTCCTAGCTACATGCAGGCATAGGTAGCATGTGCATGACATGAGTAAGGAAGGATCTGTCGCATACATGCACACGATGATCAGTTTCTGGCTGCATACACGCATGCATGATTAGTTGTGCTTAATTGCATGTAATCCTTGATGTTTGGCTCTCAGGTAAGCAGGTGGTGCCAACAACCAACAGAAAGCATTGGCAATGATAACAGCCGTTAACACGCGTGAAAAGCACCTCCTAATTTTGCTGCTACTTTGCGAAATGCATGCCATTGGCACCAATCGTGGCTGGCTAGCTTGGCGATCAATTCCTTTCCGTTATTCCGGCGCATCAGATCTATCATTAGTTCAGTTGCTACTGGTCAAGTGAAAACAAAGAGGAGAAGGTACTTTATTCACTCTAATTTTTCTGGTACTTTTGAGCACGCGATTGACCATGATAAATACTCTTCAACGACAATAAACCAGAATTTTCACCTCGAGTGATATACCATAAACTAATACGGCACATCATGTCGATCCTCGAGTGATATAGGAGTATTTTCTACATAAATTCGACAGTACATTGTGTCGATCCAAGAGACCGAACCCTAAACGGACCGGTGTTAGAAGATAACTTATATACGTACCGAGCAGGATGGGGGCCATCTCCCGGTCGGGCTCGCCGGCGTCGAAGGGGTAGGGGACGCCGTCGCGGGGGCGGATGACGAGTGCGCCGTAGACGGTGGCCCTGAGCCATGAGCTGTGCGCGTGCCACCACAGAGTGCCCTCCTGCCCGGCCACCGTGAACCTGTACCTGTAGCTCTGCCCCGGCCGGATCGGGCACTGCGTCACGAACTCCGGCCCGTCCGACCACCCCGTCCGCATCTGCCGCACACCGTGCCTGCCGCGTACGCCATTATTGCACCTCAGCTCAGTTAGCTTAGCAGCTGCGAGCCATTGCTGATGATGATGATGGTGGTGGTTACGTACCAGTGGAGGGTGATGTTGTAGGTGGCGCGGTTGATGACGTTGACAACGAGGGAGTCGCCCTCGCTGACCTCCAGCGCCGGGCCCGGGAACTGCCCGTTCACCGTGATGATGCTCCGGGCGTTGCACAGCCTCTTCACCGCCGCCTCCCGGATCTGCATGCAGATCGAAGCCATGAACAACAATGATACAAAATAAAAGTAAATGAAGGAACTAGAGGGAGAATGCACGCGCGAATACATACCACGAACTCATGATATTGCTCCTTGGCAATTGCGAGGGAAGAACAGAGAAGAAGAGCAGCGAGGCCGATGAACAGGGAGTAGTGCAACGCAGAGACGCTTGAACTTGCCATTGTCGAGTTAACTGCAGCCAGCTCGAATACAAGCTGTAGCTAGCTCAGTGGCACTCGTGTATGCTGCAATTGATGAAACGGATCAGCTGCATTTATATAGGGGCAGGCTGGGAGGGCAGGACAGGGCAGGGCAGTTGTTTTGTGGTTGGAAAGATTTGGTCCTCAACTGATTCTTCTGGTGGAATGTACATGGCTTGATTCACACTTGCTTTGGCTTTCTTTCGGCATATTTACACGCCTCTCTTGATCCATATATGTATGTACATTGATCCTAAGATGAAATCTGACTACTAACTTTTGGCCAACTCTGCACTTTTTTGGTTACCTAGTAGTAACTAATGTGATGGAATATTTGGCCGCCCTGGTAATTAACTTGTGTGATGATGCTTCCATCACAAGATTAAGATTTCCTCATATGGATGATGAGACCTAACCTACTCCCCTGCAAGGACGACGGAGCATCATCATAAGAGACTTCCAAGATCAATGAATGTGGCATTGACAGGGATATAATTTGCTAAAGAGGTAATAAACAAACTGCGTAGCTAAAAGTGTTTTAGATGTGTTTTTCGTGTTCATTATTTCAAAAACTGGTACTCAATTAGAGGTTGCTTTGATCAGTATTAGTTTCAAATGCAGAGCAAAGTATGTCCTAAGCATCATAGACATGTGCTGAGCAGCCTGACCAGCATTTTAGCATCCCCTTTTGATGAGCCTCAAATTATGTTGAGCATTTTTTTTCCACTAGGAGATAATTAGGATGAATTAAGGATTAATTGCCAGTGGAGCCATTAGTCCAACACTCACTCCCACATACGTCGCCACTTTGCCACAGAGCATCCTTAGCTTTTGTTTCTTGTTGTTGGCAACCAAAGACTTGATTCCTAATTCTGTTACAGCATGCAACCTTTTCTTCTTTTTGACCATTAAACTAAACGATGGATCTCTCTCTTTGCATCCATGCTTTCCCAGTATAACTCTTACTGCTTGGTCTTTGCTTTGGTAGGAGTTGTTGGACCTGTGTTGCAAACTTTGGCGTGCTGTAAATTCACAGTTTGACCTTACCATTTCTGAGATCACATGTACATCTAGATGGTCTCCTTTTTGTTGCTTGCACCACGTGGCCAAAAAACCTAGATGCGATGAAGCCACACGGGGTAACTAATTGGTTATCAAATGAGTTGTGAATTTGGTTCCGTGGATTATTTCTCAATATCAGTTAATTTGTGAAGGAGTTTTCACTATGCGTCTATGCTTGTTGGTAACTGAATCATGCATACAATTAAGACTATTGACGATTGGTAAAAGGTTTTCCTCTTAAGCAAATAAAAGCAAAATAAAATAAATCTGTCAATTGATGGTTGAGAATATTTCTTCATACTCATTTTGAATCTGTAAAAAGGGTCAAATCCCTGTTCCATCAAATGATTCATTTCCACGAGCTCTGATTGGCAAAAGTACAACAAGAAGCATGCCAAGTGCTGACCACTACATATGCAAATGCAAGGGATGTTCATAGCTTCACTAGGAAAACACCCAATCCCCTTTAGCTTCATATGGTTTCTTGCAATTCAAGGCAATTTAAAGTCAAAATGTCAACAAAAGCAACAATCTTGGCATGGAAGGAACATGCTACTGCCTACATAAAAGGGTGATTTGCTTGGTTGGAAAAGATTTGGAAAATATTTTAGGCTGAGGCTTAGGTGTAGCTTGAGGCTAATTTGGAGGCATCTAACAACTCTGGAACTCCACCACTTGTCCTTTAAATTGAAAGGATGTATTTGCATGTTGGTACTTGCATGGAATGCCCCCACAGTTTTCTTCAGATTGTAATTATCAGTAAATCGATGTCATAACTTTTACCGTACCGGACCGATCAGGCATATTCTTGTTCTGAGCAGTTGGCGGCGTTGCGAGCGTACAACATGTCAACATGTGTGGAAGATCTCAGACAAGAGAGATTAAGTGAGGTAGTATAAATGATTGATTGAATTGGTGCGATAGTGGTCAGTTCAAACACCTGAATGCAAATTATGGTGCAGCTCACCATTGACATGGTTTTGGGAGCCAAAGAGAGAGTGGAGCTCTGCAACCAACAAGCAGATCATGACTGAATGGCAAACACCAACCGGCCTATTATTTTAATTTTAAGCATTGGGAGCACTGATTAATCGACCAAACTAAAAGGCGCCTTAAACTTCTTAATGGAAATAATCGAAGCAAGAGCACCATCAAGTAGCATTCAGCTAACATATTGTCAGATTTTTTGCACAATGTTAAATATAATGATCACTACTTTTTGATCACCTGGCAAGTTTTCATGACGTCTATCTATCAGCTATACTAGCATTAGAATGCTAGAATTGGTTCGCACAGTTGCATATGGTTCTCAATATCATCATTTGCCTTTCAGTTAGCTAGACCCCTTGGGATTATTTTAAGCCAGTGCTTAACTGGAATTGTTTTGCTAAAGCTTCCAAAGCAATGAAGTAGTAGTCATGACACGCAATGAAGTAGTAGTCATGACACTAGAAAGTAATATCATTGTCATCGATAACTAACCGTGTTGCGTTGGAGTAGTCAATACAATCTTTTTGGTGTTAGTCAACAGGAACATGGAGCTATGAAACGCATAATTTGCCTATTTTGGTCAGAGTGCACACACAATTCAGAGTTGAGAGTAACTTCCATTGGTGAAATGCAACATTAGTTGGTGGGGATTAGGAGCAGATGGTGAGGATGATGATAATTTCAGAAATTTCGACTCGAAGTCATGACGACAGGTATCGGACAGGCAACCAAATAAATTCCTCCAAGATTTTATTCCTTCTTTTCTGATCATGCTGAACAAAAGAAGGGTGTTCAGAAGGGTTATTTTTTTGCAAGAATGGTCATACCTCCTTTCTTCAGGCAACATTTTCAACCATGATATTTGCAGCACAGGGTGTTCAGGTAACAGGTAAGTCCTTGTCAAACGAATACTGCCTGCAGAAAGCTTGCTTAGCTGCAGAAAATGCAGATTAGTTTGCATGGGTAGTGTTGGGGGAAGGGTCCCCGCGCTACCCTGAACTGACGAGTTTCTCCTTAACGACGTCGAGGTCCCCCTCGTCGTCTCGACACGTTGTGCTTGACATCATCACGTTTCGCTGGCGTCGTCGGCAATGTCGAGGCCGCGCTCCGTCCCGGCAAACATCAGGGTTGCATTTCATCCCAGCAACCCGGATAACACGTCGACGTAACCTGAGCACTGGATGTTAAAATATTGAAATAATTCCATAAAGATTCTCATAAAAAGACTAAAATACCCTTGAGAGTGTGTTGTTGCCCGAGGGGTATAATTGTAATCTCTCACATCCCTCCCTCAACCCCTATAAATAGGACTCAGGGAGGAGAGAGAGGGGATCCATTTTTCCTCGCATAAACTGTAATTCCTGAAATCAATACGAGAATTTTCACTTCGCCCTGACACGAGAGTTTCCATTTATCCCCGACGCGAGCGTTTCACATTTCGCCTCGTCGGTTACAGTAACACGCGCTCCTCCTCGACGAACACCACACTTGCTCGTACTCCTTCGGTACTCCCGGAGGTCGATGTAACCGATCGGGGGTGCCTCAAATACACTGTCTAGTCCCGTAACTACGACAGGTAGGTTGCTTGAGTTGATAGACGAGTGTGCAGACAGCTCAACAACCGAAGCTGCGCGTTTTGACAAAATGTGTCTGTCATGCTTTAGCCTGAATACGGCACCTTCGGAAAGCTGAGAGATGAACGCTATCGATTCTTCAGGAATTATTCATACCTGTATATGCTATTACTCTTGATTAAATACTAGTATTGTTTCTGCATCCTCAAGAGATTGTCAGGTTACCTTCAAAAAGAAAGACTGTGAAGTTTACTGAAACTGTTGCACCCGAAAATAAAATGGTGTGAAATCATGAAGACATTGTCAATGGTGGGAAGGTGGGATGGCAGATTTAACTGTTGTACATAAACTCTAATATTTATAGTAGTAAAAAGATATCACACAAACTCAGGAAGTACTCCGTATGATCAACACTTGGAATGGCCAACTGGCCATCGTCCAGGATTCTAGATGCGCAAATCAAATCACGTAGGAATGCACTATAATGTTTATTTTATCTTTGACCAATCGAATTCTGACAAGAGATTCTAGTGCAAATAATATTTGCCTATACAAACAAGGAGTGTAACAAATGATGGTTCCCTACAACTAATAAGCCTTCAAATGAATAAAAGAATTCTTGCATATCTCTATGTAACTAAAGCTCCTCAATTTCCTTTCTTCTTCTTGCAATTCTTGCATGTCGGCAGCAGTTTGCCACTACTCATTGCTTGCAGAAGCAACATGGTCTTCCTCACTCGGCCCGGCGGCGCCCTCCGGCGGTCCAGGCCGGATCTCCTCGAGCTGCCGCAGCACCTCTCTTGCCTCGGGCCTCACCGACGGCGACGCGTCGACGCACTGCAGCGCGAGCTTGAGCGTGTCCATGAGCTCGTCCCCGTCCGGCCCGGGGGCGGCCGCATCCCGCATCAGCTCGAGGTCGAACACCTCGCTGGTCCACTCCTCCTTCACGATGGACCGCACCCACTGCGGCAGGTCCATGCCGTTGGTCGTGTCCGCCGGCGACCTACCGGTGAGGAGCTCGAGCACGATGACGCCGAGGCTGTACACGTCCGTCTTGGCGCTGGCCTTCTTGAGCTTGGACAGCTCCGGCGCGCGGTACCCCAGGGCGCCCGCGGCGGCGAGCGCGTTGGAATTGGCCGCCGCCGTCATGAGGCGCGACAGGCCGATGTCGGCGATCTTGGGGCGGGTCTCGTCGTCGAGGAGGACGTTGCTGGCGGTGAGGTTGCCGTGGACGATGCTCACGTCATCGTGGAGGTAGGCGAGCCCACGTGTCGTCCCCTTGGCGATCGCCATCCGCGTCGCCCAGTCCACCGGCGTGTTCGGAGCTCGAGCTGAACGCCATGAAATCAACGTCAGAACTCACAAGTGCAGAGATGAATTCAGCTCAAAGGATTAAATTTTCAGTTCAAAGGATGAAATTTTTGTAAGAATCTGACCGTGCAAGAAGGCGGAGAGGCTGCCGTTGGGCAGGAATTCGAAGACGAGGAGCTTCTCGTCCTGGGGCCGAGGTAGTAAGCCCAGAGCGGGAGCAGGTTGGGGTGGCGGAGCTTGCCGAGCGCCGCCGCCTCGGCCTCGAACTCCTTGTGCCCCTTGGTGATCTTCTCCCGGAGCCGCTTCACGGCCACCAAGCTGCCGTCCTCCAGCGTCGCCTTGTACACCGTCCCGTACGTGCTCTTCCCCATGATCTCCGCCGTTGCGCACAGCAGGTCGTCGGCCGTGAACGCCAGCGGCCCGTCGAAGTGCACCAGCTTGCCGCCCACGTCGCCGCCGGAGGACTCCACCTCTGTCGCCGCCCCCGGCTTCTCACCTCGCCCGGCCACCGCCGCCGCCGCCGCCGCCGCCTCGGCGCTGGCGTTCTTGCTCGACGACTGCTTCCCGCTCCGTGCTCCGGAGCTGCTGCTGCGTGACCTCTTCTTCCTTGTCAAGAAACAGAGGAGGCAGCAGAGACATAGCAAGATGAGGACGCCGAGCACGATCCCGGAGATGATCAGTGCGAGCTCCTTGGCGCTGAACCTGCCGCCGCGGCCGCGGCGCCCGGTGGTCTCTTGTGCGGGTGATGCCGGCGCCGGAGACGGAGACACCTGACAGGGGACAGAAGCAGAGTAGCCGCAGAGCAGAATGTTTCCGTCGAAGGAGGCGGGCCGAAACTTCTGGGCGAGCGAGGCCGGCACCGCGCCGGAGAGGTTATTGTACGAGACGTTGAAGGACTGGAGCGTGCTGGTGAGATTGGCGAGGCTCGCCGGGATCTCTCCGGCGAGCGCGTTCCCCGAGAGGTCGAGCTCCTGCAGCTTAGTGAGCCCGGCGAGCGACTCCGGCACCGGCCCGTCGAGCGAGTTGTGCGCGAGGCTGAGGAAGACGAGCTGGTAGCTCCCGGTGATGGCTTCTTTCTGCTCGTACGAGGACGGCGCCTTGGAGCCGCCGGCGAAGGCATCGGGGATGCGGCCGGAGAGCTTGTTGTACGACAGGTCAAGGAAGACGAGCGACGGGGACGCCGCCACCTCCGCGGGGACCTCGCCGGAGATGGCATTGCGGCTGAGGTTGAGCCGGATGAGCTTGGCGGAGCTCGCGATCTCGCCCGGGACAACGCCGGTGAGGAGGTTATTACTAGCATCAAACGCCTGCAGCGCGAGACATCGACCAATCTCCGGCGGTACGGCGCCGGAGAAGCGGTTGTTGAAGAGGTAGACCCCGCGGAGGTCGGGGAGGAACCCCAGCGAGCTCGGTATCGCCCCCGCGATGGCGTTGTCGTGGAGGCTGAGCCGGCGGAGGCTGGTGAGCTGGCCGAGCCCCCGCGCGGAGAGGCTGCCACCGAAGCCGCGCCAGGGGAGCGTGATGGCGACGACCTCGCCGTTGACGCATTTGATCCCCGTCCAGGCCCCCGAGCATGCGCCGCCGAGGCCGGTGGCGTTCCAGGAGCGGAGGTAGCCCTGGGGGTCGGAGAGGTCGTGCTTGATGGCCTGCAGGCCCTGGTAGTCCGCCTCACTGATGACGACGCCGTCTCCGCCGCCGTGGACGGGGCGCGCGGCCGTGCAGCAGCAATGTACTAGGAAGAAGAGGAGGAGCGATGCGGCCCTGCGGCTGCTGGTTGGAGCAAGAAGGAAGCAATGCGGAGGCAGCATGGCGTAGTTTAACCTGGGAGGAATCCAGCTAGGAGCAAAAGGGATTCAGAGCTGCGATTGCAAGGAGGAGAGAGGAGGGTGGAGTAGGTGGGGGAGTGTGCAGGGTGTCGTAAATGTGGCGCGGGCGCGAGCGAATGCTCTGCTGCTGCGGAGTGGAGAAGAAGACGAGGGAAGAGAGGCAACGGCTAGTACAAGGGGAGCAGAGTGATGAGGGTCCGCAACGGCTAGTTCGTTCGGCTTCGAGGCTTCCTGAGGTTTTGTTTTGTTTTGTTTTTTCAATTTTTAAAGAATGCTCCACAATAAAATAAAGATTTTGATGCGTGAGATAGCGCAAACATTGAAATATAAACAACAATAAAATGACACTTGAGGTAGCACTATGCAGGCGACGCAATCTAGTAAGGCTTTGTGCGCAAGATCATGTGCTGGAACAATCTCCATGGCTTATTCCGCATCATCCTCTACGAAATTCTTTATGAAGCAGACAGGTTGCAGACGCTTGCGGAACAGTCCACCAGGCAAAAGGAATACCCTATCTTTGATGTCATGCACCATTGCACCCTACGCCAACGTCCGTCGTCGAAATCCATCTCGTGGACAAGGATGACACCGATGTCATCAGCGTCGAGTTCCCATAAGAAAATACATACATGGAAGAGCTCCTCTTGGGACTCTAGCAGCAAGCTAGGGCACACCACAGCACATGCCTTCTGCGAAAACAATTTTCGCATGGACATCCTCGACTGTCAGTTCAGCAACAGGAGAAGGATCGTTGAAATCCAAATGGACAACACTCATCTTATATTTGTTTGATTCCGAGAAGATGAAGGAGACGTGGGAGAGATCGACGATGGAAGAACGAAGAGATGCGGGTGGAAGGAAACGACTAGCTCGCTCGCGCGTGGACGCATGGCGGCGTTTCCGGAAACATTTTACAGATCTTACTGGGTAAAGATACGCACGTAGCACATGCTACTTTGAAATTTCACAAAAGAATATCATACACAGAAGCATGTGAGTAAAATACCATGTTAATTCCTTTTATTTTTGTCATCAGGGGTTCAGACTTGAGACACTCGAGCCATCCGTGTGATATCATCTATGCCGCCACGCTGGGAGGGAAGCTACATTGCATCTTGTTAGAATCAAACTAACAAACAATACAAGATGGTCAGTGTTCACCTAGATTTCAACCATCCTGCTGCTGCTACTGCTGAGCTCCATGCGCACTGTTTCCCTGCGAGGCATGTTGTACGTGGACTGGCTGCTAGAGTCGCAAGGAGAGCTCTATCATGTCTGCATTGGCCTTCAAAATTTTGGCACCAGCGATATCGGCACCGTCCTCGTCCACAAGATGTATTTCGTCGACGACCTTCATTGGTGCAGGGCGCAGGACATTGGGGACAGGGTTTTCCTCTCGCCTGACGAAGGCAACGCGGCTTCCTGCTCCTGGAGCACATGTAGCTTGACGTCTACGACCTAGAGGGAGAAACCATGGAGATTGTTCGAGCTCATGAACATGGCTTGGCTCTTGTGGCAGCTCCTTACTATCCGCCTACAGGAGAGATGGATCACACCTTAGGGCTAGATACTCTTCTTGGGCTAACAGTTGTATCTACCTTAATCATTTTTAAAGTACTTCGTCGAGAGGCTTCAATTGGCTTTGATCCTAGTGCTAACATGATCAAAGTGGTGCGATCATCAGTTCATAAACAAATTTGTGATGTTTAGCCGAGAAGCAGCAATATATAAATATATGTATATATCATTTTTGCTATGAATGACGAGACGTATCACATGAATATCAAGATCAATATAAGCTAGCACTGTCTATCCATATCACCTAATAGTTGCATTATTCCCTTGCTATGCAACTAAACTACTTTAGTAGTACCAACCACGAATACATCACAATGTCAGCGCAGTGGCTCTCTAAAACGCAAGCTTGCTTTACCAGCCTCTATGTTCAGAGATGTGACCCGCTAACCGCATTATTTGACACCAGAACCGTTGCAAGCTTAAGATTATATATCAACCAAGTACTAGTCAAACAGACACAGCCCTCAAATATGCCAAGTTGCATTCAGAAACCCATTTCTAGTTTCACATGAGAGTTCACTGACACATCTTACCGCATTGTCCTTAAATAGGCAATGAACAAGATTATGCGAATACTAAAGTTCCATGCATCTTCAGGCCATACAGCACATCTAAAAGGTCGATCCATTCCATCCGAAGTCCGAGCGCTGCATAATGAAAGGAGGGATTTATTAGTGCTCAAAGTTAGCATGAGACTAACGATATATGAGATGTTGGGGAGGAATACTATCATGTACAGAAAAGAAGTCACTGCGAAAGCTAACACGAGGATGATGTCAAACAACAGATGGGTATTTACGTGATCTATTCTTGATGCAAAGCATGCAAACATTGAGCATGTTCTTGTGCAGGATGGGCCTAACAAACAGCAAAATTGCAATGAGAACAGGACATGCATGTAATGAAGACCCATAATGAGCAGTCAATAAGATAGTGTATGCTTGCCTTCGAATCATGGAATTTGAGGTAGAAGCGGGACTTGGGAATGGACAGCTTCGACTCCAGGATAGAAGCAATCCCAGCACTCAGCTTCTTGTTGACATCAGGGTTCAGCCCACCAATGGAAACAAGCTCACCGTAAGCTGCAGGCTCCTGGGTACCTCCAAATGCCATGGGCACTGAACCCTTGAGAACAACCATCACATACTGTGTGAGGATGAGCACTCTTAGTTAGTATCTGAATGACAAAGCCGATACTACTGAAGCTACTATTTGGTCAGCTAAAAACCAGGAAATTGTCACAATTTAATTTTCAGTAGTTCAAGTCCGAGTGTGTAACAATGTGCAATCATATCGTATCTCCAAAATGTACAGAGCAATACCACGAGACCAAGAGCCTTGTTAGAAGTGGCTTGAACATCACAAATAATCAGACAAGTCAACTTGATCTTAAATATGAAATATCAGGTCCACTAGCAACAAAAGCAGCTATTGGAGCCATTTCTTAGCAATACTAATGTATTGCTGTTGCCGGACTTAGAAATGATCACCTTTACTATAATTGGCTTACAAAAGAATAGTATTTTTAGAACAGAATAAATCAGAAACAGGGAAACGACCTGTACTTTCTGTAAAAGGTAAGCAAAGAAAATCCTGAAAGATATGCGTGTGACATGTATGGTATCAAGAAGCGGCTAGAGTAAAACATGTGCTGTCCAGATTTACACAAATTCAATGGTACTTCATGTATTCTTGATAAGTGGGGTCTGGATTAGCAATTGCTAAGGAATGCCAAAGAAAACAGCCATAGCTTGTACTATGTAATACTTCTACATTGGAAAGATAAGCAAAGCAAGTCAACAGGTATGTCCAGAAAGACAATGGACATCACTTGTAAAAGCCAAATGTCTAAAACAGAGTAACTTGTGAAAATGTGTACACTCCATTGCTCCGCATGTAGCGTTGCTATATAGAAACAGTTATAAATTCTTTTAAGAGAAACATGTACATAAACTTCATGGTAATCTTCAAGCCTTCATATGCTATTTTTATAAAGCTATCTGTAAATGATTGAAGATGTCAAGCATGTTCATCTTTACCGACCCTTTTTAGAAAGAACAGGGCTAAGCCCCTCCCAATTTACATTACCGGAAACCAATCAAACCATCATAGAGGTTCATTCCTCAAATAAAAATCCATACTGACATGACATTACCTGATCCTTTTTTGTTGGAAAGAGAAGTTGGTTCTGTTTCATCTCTTTACCATGTAACTTGCCATCCCTTTCAAGTTTCAACATATCCACATCACAGCAAGTAATAGTTCAGGAAATACCCCTGATGCTTAGATTAGGAGATATGAAAGTTTAACTGATTTTATTATTGCTGATATGAACACCAAATGAATGAGTTGTCCAGCAAACAATGAGCACTAAACCCTTAAGTTACATTCTTCTAAAGATTTTGATTAAGTTTACACACACATTACTACTCACGCTATCAAGTCCTCAATTTTGCAAGCATGCTAATTGATTAATAACAAGAACTACGAAATTAGTTGGTGAAGGAAGCTCAACAATAATGTGTCTTGTGTGTGGTCTATTGCAAAGAAAGAAAATTTCCAGTGGAAATACATTCCTGGACTGGACAGGACACAATCAAGATTATGTCCTCTTGGAAAATTTTGTCTTCCCATGTTAACATCATCACTATCATCAGCCTTCAAAGTTGAACTATTACTCACATGCAAATGTCAATACTAACCTAAAGATCAAAACACCCTCTAAGCAGTTGCAGGCCAAAGATCGAGACCACCATCTATTCGTGCAACTACCATGGAAGCAAGCAGACACGAATAATTGCCCACACAGGAGGAAGGGGGAACGAACCCCAGCATTCCCATCCCCCGATAACCTAACAGATTGAAGTGCCGAACCTAAAATACAGATGCAATCATCCATGAAACGAGCATGCCTGTATGGATCGATGAGGACATCACGAGAAGAAAGAAGCTAGCTAAGCCTAGACGAGACATTCCCAAAGAAGAAAGAAAAGGGGAGAGAGACGGGGAGGGGGCGTACGGCCTCTGGCTTGCCGATGATGGCGGCGACGGTGCTGGAGGCGTCGGCGAGGACGGCGGAGGTGTCCAACCCATCCAGGTTCACGTTCGTCGACACGTTGAGGCAAGGCATCCTCCTCCTCCTCTTCCTCTCGCCTCCGCGCTCTCTTTGTCTGCGCCTTCTAGTGGAGATGACTCTGGAACTCTAATGGAGATAGCTTCACCTGTGGCACACCACTCGTTCCTCCTCCTATATATTTATAGGCCGCTATGGCAATTTTTATGTAATTAATTTAACTAAATTTGATGTCAGAAAACAAAACAAAATAAAAGAAGTAAAACTTAGGCTAGATTCCAAGATCCAATTTTTTCATAAAAGCCCTATGTTTGCAACCAACGGTCTCAACACCAAGCACGAGATAAGCGTTAAGGAATTGAGGTATTGCACCTCCGCCCAGCGCTTCCTGTTGGATGGAGAGGCAATGGGACACGGGCGCTGAAAAATGCACAAGCCTCTAGGTGGGAACCATTTATCTTCACCCCGAGCACATCATCCCATCTACATGATTCCTATGTCGACATGTATCAACCTTCGGGCACCAGTCTTTTTAGCGTTCAGCTATTAACCCTCTGCACTGTTTATATTGTCACTGTGTGAAGGAGCCATTCCTACAAGTAGTTTCTAGGAGGGGCTACTTTTAGAAATACAATAAAAAGAGCAAAAAAGAGCAAATATCACTCAGTAGTCATTAGTAGCTCCTTTTCAGTAGAAATTGCAATATTCCATGTGATCATGCATGTTGGCCTTTAGTAAACTCTTTTTCAGAAAAGCTAAACCAACTTTCTTGTAGCACTTTACAACAACTACTACATCAAAATAATAGAATGCTTCTACTGTTACACATCATCTACACGACTACATTTGACAGGATCACAGGATTCACAATTCCTCTGCCTTAGTTACAACACGGCCTACTCAGTAAGTTTGCAATTTCCCCTAGATCTGTACATGTAATTGCATTTTAATTGTACAAGTCCTTCAAAGCTGGCCCACCAATACAAGGACATCAACATGGTTCAGTATCTTCTAGTCAAATTATCCAGGCTAGTTCACCTCTTGTCGCTTAACTCGGTATCTGACAAGATCAATTTCCAGGGTCCACCTTTGCTCCCTAACCTGCACAGCAGAAAATTACGTCATCAAGTTTTATCCTCTTCCGATTTTCAAGAGAAAGACATTGGAAACCTTTATACTACCTTCATAACCCAGCAACCGCTCGCAAACTCATAAAAAGAACGAGACCAACCCAGATACCACCAAGACCGAACTCAGGAGCGGCAATGAGTAAGAACACCGATGAGACAGCCCCGCGAAGAACTGAGAAATGCAGATGCCAAGCTTTTTAGCATGTTGGCATGGCAGTACAATTTAGTAACAACAGCAAAATGAGAATATAGTGGAAACAGAGATCGAAACCATGGAGTATGCAGCATATGCAAAGTCAGATATGCCATAGTAACAGCAAAAGCAACAGCGTTTATCGGCTGGGAAATGGCGACAAACTGCAATATATTCATGTTGGCGGAGTATCATGGTATCAAGCTTTACTTGTGAAATGAGGTGCTTATTTCGGTAATTCTCATTACCCACACTCCAGATTTGGCAATGTCCAGAACTGCTGGATCATCTGTGAACAGCGAAGAGAAAGATCCAAACCCAAAAAATAGGATCACAGCCAATGCAATACCAGTGACACTTCCAATCTACATAACAAAAGATATGAACAAACATCTTACACCTGAAGGTGAGGAAAAAGAGAAGTTCAGCAGCATTTTGTGAAAAAATTCCATGAAATGTATTATTAACCTGCAGAACTCTGTATAAAACCATGCGGGCCTGTTTGTAATTCCTTTTTGTATATTCAGTTGCAAGTAGAGCCTGCATTGATTTGTGGATACTTTATGAAGACATATAGAGGTAACGGGATAGAAATCCAATGCCACATCCTATAAATGTACAGACCTGTCCAGCAAGAGCTAGTGCATCATTGAGTAGAGAGATTGTCAACCATACTTGCAAGCATAACTGATGACCAACCATCGGAATAGGCCCTTCCCTTACAGCGAGTGATGTCGACAGTGTCATGGTGAGGAGAACTGCAATGGTCCTTCCAATCAGAAGTCCACCTACAGAACAGTTCGAGTTAAATTGGATACCATACGATCTGAAGTGGTAACCTGCAAATTGGCATATTTAAGCGAACAACTACTATGAATAGGGTTGAAAACAGAAAGGAAAATTTCCATACATTTCTGGAAAAAAAGGGAAACGGTAGCCTTTAGGCGGAAATGGAAACAGAAATTTTCGGTACGGAAACAGAAATTTATACGGAAACGAAAACGGAAACGGGACAGCTATTTTCGTCGGAAACGGAAACAGTACCGAAATTTCTATATAAGAAAAACGGAAAGTTTGCGGATTACATAATCCATCTGCCCATGTTTCTATTTCGTGGCCTAGTACAAGATCTGGCCCATCCGAACTCCCCAACGGCCCTACTCGATCCATATTCCAGTGAATTCTCAGCCTAGCCTCTCCTCAATCGATCAACAATCCCCATTCCCCCTAGCACCCCGCACCACAGTCCCGCACCCGGTCTGTAGCGCCGCCCGTCCTCCACCTAGGCGCCCACCCTAATACACTGGCGGCGCGCGCCCCCAACCACCCCGCCACCTAGCGACGCGCACCCCCAAGGCCCCTGCACCCAGTAGTGTCGCGCCCTCCGTTTGTTTGACCACATCGACGTGCCCCCAACCATCCGGCAACGCCATGGCCTCCACCCCTCTAAGCACGCCGGCAATGCACGGCCTCGACCACCCGGCCACCTGGCGACGTGCGCCCCAAGTCCCAATCACCCGACGCCGCTCCCTCCGCCCGTCGGCCGCCGCCCACCGCTACACCACTGCAGTGCCGCCTTGCACTGCAGCAATACCACTGACTACTACTCCACTACAGCGCCTCCGCCCATTGAAGCTTTTTTACTTGTACAATTATGTTTTGATGAAGTATCTATTTAAAATATTTATTCATGATATATGATTGTCAAGTTAACGTAATGTTCGTAATCGATTCATTATTCCCAATCGATTCATTATTCCCTATAACAATCAGAGTGTATGAACATCTAGGGAAATTAAACTACTTTGTTGTTTTTGTTGTGTGTTTTTGTGCACTGTTTAAGGGGTATTTGTGTCCCGACAAATATTCATTATCGCTTCCGACTTCGACTGTATTCCTCTCGTATTTGTTTCCGGTACGTTCCACTTTTGTTTCCGTATCCGGAGTTTCTGTATTCGTTTCTGTTCCGGTAAAAGAGTACGGAAATGGAAACGGTAGAGCCTGTTTCCTACCCTTCTAATGAAGTTGCATCGGTGGATAACATATGTTGAAACTCAAAATGTTTCTTTTTAAGTCCTTGGCAATGAACAACAGGAATATTCACCAACCTGATTTCAGGTAATGGATCATTCCACCACCAATGATGTTTCCTGAGAAGAGTACTACTTTACTATTCAACTTCCAGAGGAGGATGAAAGCTATCAAGTACCTGATAATAAGCAAATATTAGTGCAGATAATTCAAGTCCATCGATGCAGATGGATAAAAGAAGGAACTAGGAGACACCAATGAGGAAAGTACATTAGATTTTCATGATGGCTGTAACATACTCAGAGGTCACAGTTGCCAAGGCAGCAGCTCTTACTCCTAAACCAAGCGGAAAAACAATTATGGCATCAAGTATTGCATATACTAGGTGACCAACACCTGCATGCAAAGGCCCAAGTCCTTAACTTTGTCATCTGAAGACAGGTACAGAAAGGGTCTCAAAGATGCCAAACATAAAGTTCTTAACATTGACTGCAGCATCAGATAAAAAACCAAAAGCATCATCACTACTTGAGTCTTAATACACATTGTTAAAAGGGTAAATCCACAAAACTGACTGGCCAGCATTAATGTTAGATCTCCAGACGATCACCAAACAAATGATCAAAAGGGAAATTAAGATCAGATGGGAAGAATGCCAACATTTCACAGGGGCACTGCTGTGGTGCTTCAACCAGCGGGAGATATTTTGAGAAAACATATTCAGGGCAATTAATAAGACACATGTCGAATCAGAAGGTTCGAAATGCAAATATTCACCTGATGCCAATCAAAAAAGAGAACAAAACAAAAACGCACAAGTAAGGGAGACTGACATGACGCTCTGGATTTGAAAGGATCGATTCAATATTTGGATTACTCAAAAATCAAAAACCAGGGTTGAATTTACATGTATAACTCACGGAAATAGTAAAATGGGACTTCTTTGTATCCATCAACCCACGAAATGCACCTTGTGCTGCAAGTGCTACTACAATAGGTGGAGCACCATATGCTCTAAAAGAAAGAAATTGCTCTGCCAGTATTCGTATTGGGGAGTCCTGCTCAGGTAACAAACAAGAAATTATATTCAAGAGTTAATGTTGATATAAGACAATAAAAATACATGGGTTGAAACAACTAAACTGTTAGTGCTGTAATAAATACTTCAGGAGATGAGAAAACATGAATAACCACTGAATTATGATCATAGTAAAGCTCAACTTTCCAGGTAACATAATTGCCTCGTCTCATCCTAACTTAGTAACTTACTCCATCCATGTCACAATGTAGGCATTTTAGAATATGTGGAAGTTAAACATTTTTAAGTTTGGCCATCAATATAGAAGAACTTATCAACATCGACAATACTAAATTGGTATTACTAAATTCGTCATGAGGTACAGTTCCATAATGTATACTAAGTTTTATTTGAGAAAACATATTTTTATAGAAATTGATGGTCAAAAATATTATTTTGGAGACCGTGTCAATATATAAAATGACCTACATTGTGACATGGGAGGTAGCAGTCCATTTTCTCGGGAAGATAAGAAGGCATTTATCTAAAAATTAGTACCAGCTAAGCGCATAACCAACAGAACGCCAGAAAATAAATACAGAAAATAGAGTGTGGTAATAAATTATCCTACATACAAATGGGTATACCGATGATGTCCATTAGTGTCCCAGATCCAAAAATCAGTGCCCCAGTTTCCATCAACCCGACACCAGCAGCTAAAGCCAAAGATGTCGTAACCGCCGGAAGAAACTTCCTTTGTTCAGCTAATTCATCTGAAGATCTTCGAAATTCATCTTTTAAGTGAGAACTAAACACCAATTAGTGTAACACAAACAATGGAGCTATTTTTCACAAATCTTTAAGCTCTTCATTAGCTTACTTTCTCCTGTTCCTCTATAATCATCGTCCATTGCCTACTGCTCAGCAACAAAGGATGTGGTCACATTAAGCAATGGGACATTAAGAAACTTCGACACCAAATTGAAGACTGAAATCGACACACCAACAGCAGCAATTCAGCTGAGCCTGATGAGAGTAAAATTCAATCAAGTAATCAACAATCTTTCCTGTTCAAAGCATATATCTACGTGAATGCTCTTTTACAAAATTTTGAACTGAAATTCTAAAATATGGTTATGTCTACCGACACTATGCCATGTAAAGATTGCAATTTGACAGAATTATAATCATCCTATCAAGAACAGTAACTTCAGCCGCAGATTGACTACACATGCATGTCACAGGCTTGAAATTTCTTGGACAAAAATCATTAGTTTCTGGGTTGCATTGCTGCAATATAATTGTAGTGTTAGTGTAGCATAATTTGGCTGAGACTAGTGTTGGTTAAATTGCATAAACACCATCTTAACATCGTCAGCTTTGTATCATAGTCCAGGCTCCACCACAAAGTGAACAGGATGGCAAGAACGAAGCTTTATTACCTAGATGGCCGACGAAGGCGGTGTCGACGAGCGCGGCGATGGGGTCGGCGGCAAGGGCGAGCACAGCGGGCGCGGCGATGCCCAGGATGTCCATCCCAACCCCGTCGAGCCTGAGCCGGCCCAGCACCGCACCCGCAGCCTCGTCCTCCTTCCTCTCAGGCTTTTCCTCCGGCGAAGCGCCCTCCTCGTCGTTGACCACGCCCTCAACTGTCCGCTTCCCGGGGCACCGCGGAGGACGGCGGCACCGAGCAGGAGCAGCAGTACGGCAGCGCCGACGGCGGCCGGAAGGCATGGTGGAGACATGGCTGAGCCTTGGGGACGATGGGGCCAGGGTAAGCGCGGCCACGGCGACGGTGACAGTCCGCATCGGCGCCGGCGACGGCGAGGTCGCCGCCATGTGTGCGGTGTGCGCGCGCGCGGGAGCGTGTGGGTGGAAGCGGTGGCACGTGCGGTGCCGCGCAGTGGGAAAGAAGAGATGCCGAGTTCGTTGGGCCTTGTGGTTGGGCCCTAACAACACAACTCGCTCCATCTTCTTCGCCCGGTCCGCTCGTGCCACGATCTGCCGCCGGCACCTCGCCTCGCTCCGCCCGCCGCTGCTTCTGACGACTGAAAGGTACCGGCTTTTTTCTTCTCTGTCTCACTCATTTGATGTGTATATTGATTGGTCTCTATGGAATCCGCAGCTTGCAGCCAACGGTGTAGTAGTATGCGGTTCGCGGGGTGGTACCTGAAGATCGCCGCCGGCGGCGCGGCCATCGGCGCCTCCATGGAGCTCTTCATGATCCACACCGGCTTCTGTGCGTCGCCTCCTGTCCTCCTCCATTCACCACCCAACCCATTCTGATTTCTTCCTTTTCATCTCTGCATCTGCACTTCACTGAAAGCCACCCCTTTGGGAGTACATATAATCTATACTCCGATTGATCTATGTTTCTAGCATTTGCACTTGCACTTGATCCAAATTCACTGGACCTCTAGCAATCATTTACCAAGGATCCCATATTTTATCCCTCAAAGTAATTAAATTGGATTGGTCAGGAATTAATCTTCCCATCAGTGACAACATAAACTTCTATTGTTAGGTGCCCATGAAAGTTTCATCCAAATTCATTGGACCTCTGGAAATCATTTACCAAGAATCCAAAGTTTCATCCTTGAAGTAATTAAGTTGGATTGGTCAGGAAATAATCTTCAATGAGTAACAACACAAACTTCTACTGTTAGTTGCCCATGAAAGTTTAGATTGTACTGCACTACATTCATTTTGTCAAGTTCCTTTCTGTTTCTTTGGTGCATAGCAATGCCAATGATGCTTTCTGTTTGGTTATATACTACAGATGAGAAGGTAACTGTACTGGAGTCGGAGAAAAGAGCTTGGGAGAGCAGTCCAGAAGCACAAGCTATGAGAGAAGCCTTAAACCCATGGCATAAGCGTGATGAACAAGAGAAAAGATAGTCGCTCATAGCCTCATTGGTCCTCTTGTCAAGTAATTGCATTCCCATCCTTCAGTTGTATCATAGTACATTGGATGAGGTAATATGGATGTGCCATTTTTGCAGTTGCTGAAACACTTCGCCATATTTCTCTGGAATTGCTGGATGGCAACTTCCTTAAATGTTTCAGAAGTGTATGTTCATACCGGAAACCATGTCTCTTTTTTTTCCTAAAAAGGATGAACAATGTTCTTTTTTTCTGTTTCAACACATATATGTACCATGGATATCACTCGCTATCTTTTTTGTTTTAACAATATAACAAAGAAATTGTAGGCTCGGAGAGGTCAAACCAGTATATTTCTTTCATTCTTTGTGTGACAACTGTCTGTTCGATGTGTTTTTGTGATGAAAGATTACTGGGGTTGCTCAGCTGCCCAAATCTTGCAAATTGTAGAAGTATTTTTTTCTTTTTGTATTGTTATATTTTAATTTTCTCTTGTTTGCTATGTCACATAGGAGAAAAAACTGAGAATCGAGTGTTTTTTTCCTTATTTCCAATTTTAGGCACAAACCTAACATGCTAGGCAGATCCAATTTCAGAACTCTGCAAGCGTAAAGCAGTAAACATCAATATTCAATACTCCATTTGGTCAGAAACAAAGAATCAAAACTAAAAGTTAGTGCAGCCTTCTTGGGCCTCCAAGTTAACATCAGTGCCCTGTAAACGGAATAATGGTTCTACCTTTTACATAGGGTGCTAAGCTGATAATTTGCTGCCGTCTTGATTAATCTCGTGATGGTATTGATTACATGTATTGGATCTAAACCAGGCCACCTAGAACTGAACCAAAACTTGTACAAGCTAGACATGATTTCAGTGCAGTAAGGAACAGATCAAGGATCAACTCAAAACTTGGCTATGGTGCTTACAACTAGACTGACCAGCAACAATAGCATAAGCTGGTCTTGTTCTCATAAATAGGGCTACGCTTGATGCCAACCCCAGCAATGTGATGCAACCCCACAGGAAGAATGTGGTCGAGTAGCACTTGGCACCCATGCACATAACCATGGTGTCAACCTTGCCAGTGCGGTTGTCCAGTACTGCCATCCTTATCCCATTTGCATCATATACCAGGGCGGCAATCTGGCCGTAGAGGAGTGAGCCAAGAGGGATATTGGTGATGAGGATGTTGTGGTTCACGCCAATGCTGTTTGGTCCAAAGAGCTCGGAGGTCACTGACACTGCCGCAGCGAAGATGAACCCTGAGCTTAGGCCAATTAGCGCCGTTCCTGCTACCAGAGTGTTTTCATCGTGCAATTTCCACATTAGGAAGAAAGCAATCGGCATGGGTACTAACGCAGCCGTCAGCCACCCTGTCCGGGCAAACGACACCTTCCTGCATGCAAATTGCATATAGATTATAGTTAGTTAGTTAGGATTGCAAATTGTATATGCTGTAAGGCAGAGAGAAGGCAGACCTGTGAAGGAAGTCTGGGAGTGCAGAGAGAAGGCGGCCAAAGAAGGAGCAGGAGGAGTAGACCGCGAGCAGCATGGTGAGCTGCGATTCCCGGTGCAATGACTGCGCAATCTGCCCCAAGTTGTTGCTGTACACAAGCCCAACAGTGGCACCACAGAAGTAGGCTGTGTAGTAGAGCCAGAAATCGACACACCGAATGAGCTTCTTTGCACTATGCTCCTCACCAAGAACCAACACGCGGCCCTTCCCCAGTATCGTCCCACAGCAACCTCCCTGGGGCTGGCATTCGACTGATTTCTGCATCATGCTGCCATTGGTCTCCCTCTGGTGATCATTGTTGAGTAGCAGCGGCTTTTGTGGGTCGTCATGGTTGAATGGCAGTGCAGGGTCAGGACGAGAGCAACTGGAGGCGGCAGGGATGATGAGAGGAAGGGCGAGGAGGGCCATGGCGCCCGTGAGGACGAGCCGTGCGGTGGAGCTGGTTGTGGTGACAGAGCCGAAGATCACTAGATATATGCCGGTGATGAACGCGATGATGTAGAAGCCGAGGAAGACACGCTTGTCATGCTTGGGCACATTGTGGAGGTTGTTGTGATCATGTGGGTGGCAGAGCAGGGTCGCTGGGAGCGCAACGATGGAGACGACGAGTGGGAGGATGGCATTGAGGAGGAGGTAGACGGATGGGGAAGAAGGGGAGAGGGCGTTGGCGAACAGGGTGTAGAAGGCAGCGCTCAGTCCATTAAAGCTTATGGAGAGGGAAAGGGCCAGGGGCCGGTTGCTTGCAGAGAAGCTGCGTATGCAGATCATGAAGCAGACTGTGTTGAACCAGCAGATGCTGCACCCTGCTATCAGGCACACCAAGAACACCTGCGAATCAGAATCACTCAATCAGTTGATTAAATTCAGTCCACTAATTCTATATTGTAGCCTGTTACATCAGTTCAGTTGTTCATACATCTCTGTTTCAATATATTCAATGGAAGTTTGTGTACCAATGATGAATCCATAAACATAATGTAAGCTATCTATGCAAGACTCGTTATTTTGTGGGAATGCTATGTATTATGCAATGCATTTGTACAACTAGGTGATATATAATACTGATGTGCTTGTTCAAAATGCAAAAAATGCGTGTGTTGAAATGGACATCGAGTATTAATTTTGCAAGGGCAACTGGATAGTCAAGACTTAAGATGCGAATTAAGTGACGAAATGGGCCAGGTAACACTGAAGGGCAAGGAAGTAAACACTATTTCCACCTGACAAACTTACTTTGGTTTTGCACCTGTAGACTGCTCCTTTTGGGAAAAATTTGTAATGGCACTGACTCGGTGTAAATTTTGTGCATCTCAGAATCTGGTCGAGGAGAAGATGCGGAGCAGGTGGATGATGCTGTTATAAGAACGCAACGCAACAGGCGTGTGTGGTGTTTCAGGTATCAGTCTGGCTGATCTAGCTTTCTTGTGTGGCTGTTTAGGAGTCTGAGGGGCCTATGCCTGCGCAGTTATTGCGTGTGCAGTGGCAAAGCATTACTCGGTGATTAGCTTAATTAATTACATGCATCAATCAAAATGGTGGATACAGTACGATGATGGTTATAATTTTAAGGTGAGTTTATGGTGTAGGATGCTGTTAGGTGAGGTGGGAAGGGAAGGCTTGAAAGCTGCAAAAAAATGTAGACAGGAGGAGCATGACTGACATGCATACATGATACTGTACTAGTATCTGACAATGACTTGTCCATCACAGAAACTGCCTCCCTTTCCTCTTTTCTTTTTTTGCAAAAGAAAAGAAGAGAAGAACAAGCTGCATCTGGTGGTCCAGGCATGCTTCATGCTGCACTGGATCGATTATTTGATGGCCGAGTAGGTGGCAAAGAGAAGATGCATGGATGCATTGAACCGAACAAAAATGAACGTAGCTGGTGCTGAATCTCTCGCCATGAATGCAGAGAGCACAGAGGTTTGCAGTGCAATTAGATCAACCGAATGAGTGGACTGGTAAAATGGTACTTGCTAATGAAATTACCATCCACGACAACCACACATTTTCAATGGTAACAAGCAAAGATAAGGAGCATGGCTGGTTGGCCTGGGAACGGTATATTTATCGAGTGGTTTGGGCGACATGAGGCTGACAAGAGTTAGATCGATGGCGAAATATAGTACTAGCTATAGCCTCGAAATAAACCTGAGGCTACAGCTTTCCCTCTATATTCTTCTACTGCCTCCTCCCGTTCTTTCGTGTGGTCGCAAACAACTGATTGATTAAGAATTTAAGCTGCTGCAGGCTGCTCTGGGTATCGATCTGGATCTGTGTCGTCTCATCACTCGCAGTCGCAGTCCATAAATGCACTGGTGGTTACTGCAGTGGTATTATCGATTCGAGAATAACGAATCGATGATGCTACGTGTAACGACGATGGAAGAAACACTTCCGACAGCGATACGTACGTATCATATGGCACTCCATCTCGATCCCTGCAGGGGACGGAAGGGAAGACAGATGGACGATCACTAGCTGGACAATCTTTCTTAATTTCCCGGATGCATTAGCTAGCAAGATTATATCGCATTCACTCAATTAATCAACAAGGTACGTAGCTAGATGTATGCATGACAGATGAATGAACATTATTGAACACGTATGATGAAGCTAGAGAAATTATTAATGGAGATGGCCGGAGATGGAGAAGAAGACGAGGAGGAGTACGTACGGCTGGGTATGGGAGGACGAGGGTGGAGGACGGCAAGAGGAGGCAGTACTGGAGGGCGTAGGAGGCGAGGCCGAGCGCGGCGGAGACGAGGAGGACCGCCGGCAATGGCATGTAGAGGAGGGCGAGGCCGGAGGACCAGCCGAAGGCCTTGCCGAGGTCGGAGGCGGTGGCGAGGGAGTTGAGCGCCTGCTGGGAGATCCCCATGGACGACTTGAGCGCCGACGAGTAGGCAGAGAAGTCGAAGTTGGTCCCCGTCAGCGCCTGCACCCACACCGTCGCCACCAGCACCGCCCACCGCCGCCACTCCCCGTCCCCGCTGCCATGGCTGTTACTCCGGCCACCGCAGCTCCTGCTGTCCATCGCCGGCCCTCGCCGTCACCGACCGGCCACCCAGGGAGAGGAGAGGAGAGGAGGACCCTAGCTTCTTCTTCCTTCCTTCTTGCTCTCCCTATACCTCTTCCTCTCTCTCTATATATACTTGTGTATGTGTGAGATTAATTGATGTGCCGCTAGCTTAGGCTGCTATGGCTTAATCAATTGACCAATGGTTCCAAAAAGAATAATTGTTGAAGAGCATCTTCTTCTCGTCTTTTTTCCTTTTGAGGCGTTGAATCGAACCTATATATGCAAAGGTGCAGCCTGTGACTCTCCTATAATAAATTCATCTCTATGTGACTGATCTGGCTGCTCATGCATGCATGGCCCATGGGACAACTAATTACTCATTGAGGATGATTCGGATTTGCTATTTTTCTCTCGCCGACTGTCGGCGTAGAGACGCCTCTAGCGGTGGTCCGGTTGGACCCCCTTTGGGATTCGGCCGGGGGCGCAGTAGAGTTTCTCTTGTGAGCCGGTGACGGATCGTGGAGAGGGTGGGTCTGATGCGGGAGACGCAAAGATTTACCCAGGTTCAGGCCACCCGGAGGTGTAAAACCCTACGTCCTATTTTTGTGTGTGTCTATTGATCTTTGGAAGGTTACCGATGTGTTTTGCTTACAAGAGGAGTTCTTCTCTTAGATCTCTAATCCTAGAGCTCTCCGACTGCTAAAATTGCCAGCTGATCTTCCAACCGAAGAAGAGACCAACCCCTTGCATGGCCCCGGTCCTCCCCTTATATACTCGGGGGGTTACCACAGCGGCCAGAGGGCACTGCTGGCGACGTGGGCGCTATAGGACCGCCCACATCTTACATTTAATGCGCGGTGTAGACTTTGGTCCCGGACGTCTTCTCGCCGCGCCTCGGAACGGGGATTCTGACATCTTTATGCCTGGTGGGTCCCGCGAACGGAGACTTACCGGGCTTCTTCTGACAAGGTGGGTGAAACATCCGCTCCTAGGCCCCGGGCGTCAGCGACCAAACCCGCGCACCGGGGTGCGCGGTGACGCGACCCAAGGGGGCAAAAAGGTTGACAGCGACAGGAGCGTGCGGCGCGCCCGGTCGGTCAACAGACCTGTCAGTCGGACCCATCACTTGGCAGGGGCGACAGCCAACGGGGCTTTCGCCTGTGAAGGTGGGGCCCGGCCTGACCGTCATCATGCCCTCACAGGGCTTAGAATCTTTTGTCGAAATGACGGGCATTAAATGCCTCTGCCAGGGCTGAGGCTTGTCGAAGAAGTTAGCCGCTCGATGACGTGTCCAGAGGAGGGCCCCACAGGGGAACCCGACGTCCCCGAGCACTCCGACCCCGAGCAGCTCCATCAACTGGGAGGGGTGCCAGCTGTCCCAGGCTGCCCCCGAGTGACCTCGAGCGCTCGAGGAGCACATGTTGGAGGGTCGCTCGGGGCCCCTCACGGGGGGAGCTCCAGGGGGAGTGCTAGGGAGGATAACCCGAGCGCTCCCCTAGGGCCCACGCACCCGGGGATGCCGGGCGCTCGGGGTAGGGGCCCCGAGCGCTCCCTCAATTCCTGCGTCTTGGGCCCTCGGGAGCCCAAGGCCCTTTCAGATTGTTTGCGCGGATGCGACGCTCGGGGAAAGCCCCCGAGCACTTAGGCTTGACCGCCGGACCCACTTGCTGCCGGGGCGGGGTCTACACCGACCCGACCGCCACGTGTCTCGCTCCATGGCCTCTGGTTGGCCTCCGCCGGCGGTTCGGGGGACCTTGGGCCCCATTCCGCCGACACCGACCGAGATATACATCGTCAAATTTATAGTTGTATAAAACGATTTAGTAACTAGAACGTTTTGCTCTCAAGTTGTATATAATTTTTGAAACGAAAAAGTTCGTTTTTATTTTCCCAACCATTGCCAAAGTTCAAGTTTATTCCCTTAACTCTATATCAGATCTTCTTGGTCCTTCAAATATCAAAATCATCTATATTTGGCCTCTTGCTCTACTGAAAGCGGTTTTGACGATGCCATGGCAGTGGTTTCATACACGTGTCAACCTAGGTAGCACAAAAAAATTGAAAAAAAGGGAAACTGAAAAAATCAGAAAAACAAAAATTTAGAAAGAAAACAAAAAATTTCTAGAAAATTTAGTAAAGATTCTAAAAATTCTAAAAATGCATAACATTCAAACATATTCTAGAAAAAAACCATATATTTCAATAAAATTCAAAAGGTTTTTTTTCTAAATTTTTGTTTTCTTTTTATTTTTAAAATTCTCATATTTTTCCGTAACTTTTCTAGAATTCCAGATTTTTCAAAATTATTTTTTCCTTTTCTTTTCTTATTTTCCTTCAAAAAAATTATTTTCTTGATTTTTCTTGATCTTTTCATACTTGCTTCTAAATTTGCTGAATTTTCAAATATGTTTTTATTGATTTTTGTTGAATTAGCTAAGTTTTCTAGAAAAACTTTAAATTTTCTTTTTTACTATTTTTCCTGATCACCAGGTTTTTTTTTGTGCTAACTTGGTTGTCACATGTGTGAAATTACCGTCACATCATCTTTAAAATCACTCTCAGTGGGGCAAGAGACCAAATCTAGATGGTTTTGACATTTGACAGATCAAGAATATTTGATCGAGTCGAGAGATCAAATTTAGATTTTAACAATAGCTAATGAACCAGAAATAGACTTTTTATTTTAAATATATAACTACTCAATTAACTATTCGATAAAAAAATTATATCTAAAATTATTAACTTAAAAATAATAATTTCTCTATGAACCGAGAAATAGACCGATTATTACTATTTGCTTACTACGTAGTAATCATGCATACGTTGTATGCGGCCAAACCAAAACGCAGCCGTAGTATGTGTAAAGCGGCCTGTGACTCTCTTCCGTCCATCTGTATCCACGTGGCTCCATCTAGCTGGTCATCTCATCTCATCTACCGTCACGCGTGCATGATTGAATCTGCACGATGTGTAGGACATGGGACAAGGAACGATTAATCAAGAGGTTTTGTTTGGATCGACGAGTGCTAATCATGCATACGTACGTAGTGTACGTGCTGTCTGCAACCAAATTAACCAAAACCAGGACGTAGCGTCAAATTAGAAAACAAACAAAACAGGATGTCGGTCAGATGAATGTCGGCCAGGAAAATACCGAAAAATACATGCAGCGACAAAACCAGCGTCAGCGGAACGTGCGGCCATGCATTAGTTCTTGCTAGCAGCCCTCTTTGTCTCTGGTTTAAGTTGGATTTATTCAGTCGATTAGTGTTAACAATATAATTCATAAATGAAGTGCATCGGCTGGGGACTGCTCATTCTGGTGGCGCGATCGAGACTGTCTCAAACTGCTGCCAAAATTCCAAAGCCCCTTGTCCAAATGCATTTTACGTGATGGAAGCTCAATCATGTCCCAAAGCTCAATCAGTCTCACCTGTTCTCTTTTGCCAAGTCTGAGGTAATTTCAGTTAAGGAGCCTCTCAGCCATGATCAGCTCACTGCAGTCTTGTTCCGTTTACCTCTCTCAGTGGAAGCCTTCTCTGAGCTTCAAGCTTTGTAAGTTATGCTTTAGCCCATCCAGCTCTCACACAACCATGATGCCTGGATCTATCCCTAGGGATCACTATGTATCCCTCCTGCAAAGTTGACAATCTTCTTATGGCCCGGCTTTGCACTGGATCTGGTCCATGTGGATTTCTTGTTGCCAGAAAAAAATATGCATGACCGTCTCAACACTAGAGCTATGCTGCAAAGGATGAAATTTTCCCTACCCTCTTACAGCTATGTCATGTGTGGGACACAAGAGCTAGAAACAAGGGACCATCTGTTCTTCCACTGTCCATTTGCAATGGCCTGCTGCGATTATGTTTGTCCAGAAAGAGGATTGGGGTTGCCAATGCATGATATGCTCGCCTCTCTCTCAAATTGCATGCACTTGGCTAGCTGAATCTTTTTTCATGGACATCATAAATCCTGTCGCTTGGTTCTATCTGGACAGTCAGAAATGGTTTCATTTTCCAAGACATTCTGCCCAACCTCTTCACATGCATGAAGAAGTATAAGGATGAGCTTGCCATGGTTATCCATAGAGCAACGAAGAAGTCGTATAGTAGATTTCAATCTTGGATAGATAATTTCATGTAATCTTTTATTTTTCCTGTTTGTACAGTACAAACTCTGAAAATCAATAAAAATATGCAGTAGGAATTTATTCCTACTGTCTTCCTTCCAAAAAAAAATTCAGCACTCAACTTTTAAGTTAACGGTTCATACGAACTCAACTTTTAAGTTAACGGTTCCTTTGAAAATTCTTGAACCAAATAAGGGGCCCTAAATTAAGGAATTGAGTTCCCGTTGCTGACCGAAACGAACACTCAAACAAATAAATCATGAATCCCGGTAATGCTGGGCAAAAAGATGTAGTGCTGGTGCTGGGCTGCTGGCAGCACTATTTCCCGGTTGACAACTGATAAAGGGAGAACAACAAAACGAGAACAACAATGTATCAGAAAATTACTTCTTAAAATCAATAGGTCCCTCCACCGCCCAACGCTAGCCGGCGGTGAATGGAACTGCGGGCTTTTCAGCCGGCGGCTAAGGTCCTTTATAATTACAACTTCCCGTTTACAAACAAACAGTAAGTCCTAAAAAAAATCAGATATGCATGAGACGAGTTACGGCAAAAAGAAAAAATATTTACAAGCATGCATGAGACGTGTGATGGACGTACACAGAGAGAGAGGGGGGACTGGGTTACTCCACCCGTTCCAAAATAAATTATATTTTACATGAGCACCAAGTTTCTGAATTAACGTTTCTACGAACAGCTTGCTGCTATGAAGTCAATGAGCGTGATGGGCTTCGGTTTTTGTGACGGCGCCATCGCGTCGATCTGTTGGCTATCGACAGGAGTGCTTAGATTCTCGGTGATCTGTGTGACGTATATTCTAAAAATATTCACATATGAGATGAAATACTCTTCTGTTAGTGAAAAAATACGACCGTCTACAAAGAGAGGGAGAGTTTTTTACACCGGTCACAATCGTCCATATCTTTTAGCCAAAATTTATAGTTATATACTTAATTCTATAATATATATTCATGAATTTTTTAAGATTGTTAGAACTTTAAAATTTGATTTTAAATTTTCTATAGATTACGGGGTTGACATACAAAATCTGAGGAGCTAATTGTGGATTTGATGGAGGTGGTGGATATGACGACAGTAAAACAAGGCTGTCTATTTGGACAGGCCAACGAAACTCATACAGTTAGGTTGTTTCTGAGAGGGCAGTGAGTTATATCTTATCGTTGTTAGGCTCAACCCATTAGCTTCTCATGCACCTTATTTTACCTTGCACACATCAAAGTCTTCGACATCTATACTATATTATATGGGAGTTGGTGGTGGTGATTCATCCACACCGCTTTCTCTCCCTTTTTAGTCTTACTTAAAAATCTCTAAAAATAAAAGTTACTAACTAATTAACTAACCTCCAATAAACCCCTAACAAACTATATCTTATCCAACAAATATTATCTCTTAACAAAACTACAACATTGTTAAATCTCTTCTCCGTAACTGCATCATCCACGCCCAACTGCCTCACCCCTCTATAAAATGCATTGACATCCTCCCTCCGCTCCCTTTTCGCGCCGCCACCCCTACCTTAGCCCCGTTGCCATGCTCAAGCACCATTGCCGCGAGCTCCGGAAAAAAATAAAACCCACCCCAACATGTGTGCTCTCTCTCTCTCTCTCTCATCTCATCTCACCCTCCCTCCAAGCCGCCGCCACCCCTTGCCACGCTGCCACCGCCTTGGGCCAGCGCTGGTCACCGCCGCCTCGCCTCCTAGCCGGGCTGCCCTAGCTGCTCGCCAAGGGGAGGGAGAGGAGCTCGATTGGGGAAAGGAGAAGAGAGGGGAAGGGAAGGAGGAGGAGGAGAAGACGTACAAGAAGGAATAGGAAGAAGAAGGGAGGAAGAAGAAGAAGAATTTCGGGATTTTGATCAAATTCAAGATTCATGTTGCAAAGGTAGTCTCTAATTAGTTCCTATATGAGAATTGATGGACGACATTGCAAGAAATCGTGAACGGTATTTGATTTAGGGTTTGGAAATTCAAAACAAAGAGATAAATTAGAAACTATAACTAAATTGTGCCGAATTTTGAATCGACACAATTGAGAAAGTTGTAGACTTCTACATAAGCTTTTGAACGGCCTTTTAAAGGATAGTATCACATTAATTTTGAACAAGATATGCTATCACATAACTTAAGAAATAAAATGACAATATAGTTTATTTTATAATACTATTATTTCTTCTAAAATTTATACGTATAGACACTCTGCTAGTCTACTAAAACAAGTGCTTTAGCTTCAGCATCACTGTACAGCCACCATATATATATATATGTATATATATATATATATATATATATATATATATATATATATATACGGCAGCGCTAATCTGCGCTCTGGCCGAAATGCGCCAGACCGAGCCAGCCACGCGGGACAGTAATTTTATGTCTATCGAGTAGTAATTTTCGGACGGGATTTTACTGCTGAGATTTTAGTGTGACTCAGAATTACTACATTTTACGATAGATTTTACGATATCTTATACACAACTTTACTGCCTCGCGTGCATCTCGACTGTGAAAACCTTCTGAGTTTAGCATCTTTCTACTACCTTTTGTGATAGATTTTACGACATCCTATACAGAACTTTACTATCTCACGCACATCTCGACAGTAAAAAAATTCTAAGTCACGCGCAGTCCGTTTTATAATTGAATAATAAATAATGAGGTGGGCAGATTCGAACCGTGGACCTGATACAGGTTATTCTTCTCTTCTAACCAACTAGACTATGCAAATGACTGTGAATAAACAGAAGAAATATTTCCATTATAGAAGAAATATTCCCCTAATCCATTTTAATTGAAAAAATAAGGACGAGGCAGGATTTGAACCCTGGACCTCACGCACGTTGCTCTTCTCTACTAACCAACTGGGCTACACAAGTGATTGTGAACAAATGGAAGAAATATTTCCTTTCTAGTATAGAACGATCAGACATGCAGTAAAATGATGGCCGCGAGATCGTAATATCGTGTACATATAATCATAATTTTGCGACACGCTTTATACAAAAATTACTACAGTCCTAAGTTTTACGCTGACACATGTTGTTTTACTACTCGAAAGACATAAAATTACCGTATTTTACATGTGAAGTTACGTGACTGTGAGGGATCTGTTCGACAGTAATATAGTTCGATGGATTTACTATATCTACTGAATAGTTTTACGGTCAGTGGTGAAAAGGTGGGGCGTGGTGGGGGCTGGCTGGCTGGCTCGGTCGGTTGGCCGGCGCGCAGAATAGTTATTCTGCTCTCAGCTGTAGATTAGGGATTCTATATATATATATATATATATATATATAGCATTGCAGGGGGTGAATGAATTATATATCACCTCCAAATTAGTACCTCCTTAATCCCATGCCACTCTCGTGATCTTCCTTCCTTGTCTCTTTACAAGTTAGTGTAGAAAAAAAAATAAAAATTGATGGGTGCCCTGTCCTCCTAAATATGCATGTATGCATAAGCAGCATTCTAATCTAGACACCCACAACTCCAAACAAAAAACAAAAACAAAAAAAAACCAAATTAACAACACAATGGTATGTATGTATACATATCTACATCATGATTTGTGCACGAGGTAAGCGTACAAGAACTCATTCCACACGTCAGAACAAATATGGAAGCGAATCTATACATGCAAATCGCTCGGTAGCCCGTGACTCTCATCTCCTTCGAGGCTTCGACTGATCTTCATATATGCATGTGAATGCTCTGGCTGCTCATTGATTGACGTGCCAATACGCATACGCATACGTAGTACGCGACCAAATTAGCCGCAAGTGCATGAGCAGGGCGTCATGACATAAAGCAGCGTTGCTTGGAACATGCGGCGATGCATTCCATCGAGCTAGCAGCCCTTAGCAGCCCTCTTTGTCCCTGCCTTAGTGCCTTTGTCGGATATATATTATTTGATCGATTAATACTATCTCTAATAAGAATTAATTAACGAATAAAGTACATGAGCACCAAGTTTCTGAACTAACGTTTCTACAAACAGCTTGCTGCTATGAAGTCAATGAGCGTGATGAACTTCGTTTTATTTTTACGGCGCCATCGCGTCGATCTGTTGGCTATCGATAGGAGTGCTTAGATTCTCGGTGATCTGAGTGACGTATATTCTGAAAATATTCACATATGAGATGAAATACTCATCTGTCAATTTTGGTGAAAAAAAAATACAATCATCTATAAAGAGAGGGAGAATTTTTTTTGCACCGGTCACAGTCGTCCATATCTTTTAGCCAAAATTTATAGTTATATACTTAATTCTATAATGTATATCCATGAATCTTTTAAGATTGTGTTAGAACTTTAAAATATGATTTTAAATTTTTTATAGATAATGGGCTTGACATACATTGTGGACTTGATGGAAGTGGTGGATATGGCGACGTCTATTTGGACAGGCCTAATATGATTTTAAATTTTTAAAGATTGTGTTAGAACAGGCCCGTCTATTTGGACAGGCCAACGAAGCCCATACAGTTGGGTTGTTTTTGAGAGGGCAATAAGTTGTAGCTTATCGTTGTTAGGCTCAGCCCATTAGCTTCGCATGCACCTTATTTTACCTTGCACACATCAAAGTCTCCAACATCTCACTAAAACACGTGCTTCAGCTTTAGCATCACCGTGCAGCCACCATATATATAGCATTGCAGGGGTGAATGAATTATATATGTTCACCTCCAAATTAATACCTCGTTAATCCCATGCCACTCTCATGATCTTCCTTGCTTGCCTCTTTACAAGTAAGTGTAGAAAAAAATAAAAATTGATGGATGTCCTGTCCTCCTATATATGCATGCATGCATAAGCAGCATTCTAATCTAGACAGCCACAACTCCAAAGAAAAAACAAAAACAAAAAAGACACCAAATTAACAACACAATGGTATGTATGTATACATATCTACATCATGATTTGTGCACGAGGTAAGCGTACAAGAACTCATTCCACACGTCAGGGACACCGGGGAGGCACCAATGCGTGCAGTCGGCGTAGCTGCTCGGGTTGGCGATCTGTTCTTTCGTCAGAGGAACGAACTGCCTCCTGAACACGGTAGGATGCGCGTCGATGCGGTGGTCGGATAGCTGGGTGAAGTTGAGTATCTGGACATGGATGCCTTTCTGCTCCAGTGGTCTGAAGATCTGCTTCGCCTTGTCCATCATGCTGTAATCTGTGGTCGCGCCTTTGTATCCCTCTTCTCTGATCGGCTCCGTCTCGTTCAGACACTTGTTGCTGTCGTCTCCACCCCAGTCGCTTGCCCTGAAAAATGTTTTGGTTTTTAGTTAGCATGAAGCCAGAAATGTTGCAATTTGTTGGGATAAATTTGTCGGTTTATTAGATTAACAGTTGATTGATGATCCGAGAGTATAGTTGTAGTTATCTTAAATTAATTACCAGGTATGGGTAGGCGACGAGCCTGCGAAAAAGATTCTGGTCTTGTTCTTGTCAATGTTGGTCCCCAGCCATTCGGTTAATTTCTTGAGAGCAATCTCGAAACCTTCGACCATCTCCACCTCGTCTAGCTTCGCATCACCATCCTCAAATGAGCCATACCTGATCAGTTGCATCAGTTTGAGTTAACTCTGAACTTCTGTTGACAACATCTCTGAAAAGAAGGAAAAAAGTAATGTGAGTACTTACATGACCTTCATCCTCATATCGGCTTTCTGCTTCCTCCACCACAGGTAAGAGTTGAAAACAATAATGTCAGCATCGTTCCAGACACGGGCATGCTTCTCGATCTTCTCTGCCCTTATGATCCGGTACTCGACACGGTGGATTATCGGGTTGTCACTGTTTGATTCCAGTATCAGCGGGGACCAGTAGAAGTCTATCGTCGCATTGTATTCCTGAAAACAACGTGTTCAGGTCAGCTGACTGCAGCAAGTGTTCAGAGACATGCAGAGATTTGTGGAAGAACATACGAATGCCTTGAAGGAGATGAGCGAGCCGTTGTAGACGCGCATCTTGAGACCGTCAGGGATGGAGGCCTCCACCATGCACACCAAGGAGACCCACTGGTTCCGGTTGATGGAGTCGCCCACAAATACCAGTCTCTTGTTCCTGAGCTTTTCGAGCAGCTTTGTGGCATTGAATCTGTTTCAACACGTCAAAAACAACACAGTGGCACTAGTAATTATCATGTATTCTTGGATTTATTTCACAAAACTAAATAATCCATTGCCCTTCAAGATCAAAAGTTTGCAATACTGAGTTTACTGAAACAGGAACTGGGCAGTTTCAGACATGCTGCAATATTTGGGTTTGCATGAACAAAACTGAGCTAGAGATCACTCTGACTATTCTTTCTAGGAAAACATGTAACCAGCAACCATACCTTGGAAGATCACATCCATGGGGCTGCCATCTCCAATGCTGGTACGTGGTGTCATTTCGGCCATACTTGTCGCAGGCCACCTCGTCGAAGATGAAGGAGCACTTGAGCCCGGAATACAGCGGCCGGGACGCATTGTCATACACCCACCGTCCCAACGACCAGTTGCACTCCTCCCGCTCCTCCTTCTCGCCGGAGCCCAGCAGCTCTTCCGTCCATTGCACCTGTGCTTTACCGTGCTGCCCAGCTGCCGCTCTCACCTGCACCTCCTGGTGCCGGTGCTCCACCGCCAGCTGCACCTGCGACTCCTGGCCGCGGTCGAACAGGAGCGAGACGGAGCTGACGACGATGAAGAAGGCAACGAGCGAGCTCACCACGCTCCTCAGCCCGACCGGAGATGGCGAAGACGCCGCCGTCGTCGTCGTCATCTTGCTGCTGTAGGTGGTTGCTTCTGAAATGGATTTCATTTTCTCCACAGGAACTGTGGTGGTGCTCAGGTGAGTGAGGTCCCCTCTTTTATTGTGCTGTTGCAGCTCTCTGAAATGGGAGCATTCCACATGGCTCTTCCCAGCAGCTGCAGCTGCAGCAGCAGGTCTAGTGCTGCACAAGCAAACGTGAACACTGACCCTTGGGCTAACCTTCATCATCACCTGCAACCCTGCACCCTCTCTCCCTAACTAACTGAGATAACAATGGGCGCGCAGCTAGCAGGTGTTGGCCTTTTTATTGGTACTGAATGAATGCCTGAAGCTGAAATTAATAAAACCTTTGCAAAAACAGTTGTGCTGTTTGTTCCTCTTCTAGTGTTTGTACTGTGACCTCCGGATTTTTCGCAAATCATTTACGTGGATGTTAGTCTCATGCTTATTCCACGCATGCATGTGCTCTACCTATTGGCTATTGCTGGTTTGTTTGACAAAAGCAAAAGGGGGATAAAGAGAAGGTACAAGTGCTGGTTTCTGGTGCCGACACTTCTGTCAATCTTCCACCACAGTATATCACACACACCAAACATTGAAAAGAGGAGCCCAGAAAATAAAGGGCTGAAATATTAATTGTGTCCATCACTTTCAGGAGATAGTATATTTGCAAATTAAGCAACAGAAAGGTGATGGACAGGAAAGAAATCTTTTGCACTATTCTTTACCTGATTAGCATTAACAATAATCTAATGTAAAGCCATTAAGCTGAATGTAAAGCCCACTGATGAATGCTCGAGTTCAAAATGGCAAACATAATCATCTGTCACTGGTTGTACTCTAGTATTAAAAGAAGTCTTAATTTGTTATGGTCAAATCGGTTATCAATGCATCAATCACAGTTAATTTAGTTGATTACTCCTCGCCAAAAGGACGAAAAACTATCTACTGTTAGCTACTACTTCAACTCAGTACCACTGAGGAGCTGTTTGGTTGGGCTTATTGCTGGCTTTCCATTGCGGGAAGCCTGAGCCCAACCAAACACCCGGCTTATTACCCGCTGTGCGCAATAGCAGCTTCGGCTGTGTAGTTCAAAAACGGGCCATTGCGGGAAGCCGGCTGGGAGCAGCTTCCCGCAGTGGTCGCTACCTTTTCCACCCGCTACCCCTCCCGCGGCCACTGCTCCTCCCATCCATCCCCTCCCCTGCCGCCTCCCCTTGCCTCCCGCCGCCTCCCGCCACCCGATCCAGCCATTGGGGGCCGCGCCTCCACCCGAATCCGACCGGGGCAAGCCGGAGGGGAGGAGCCGGAGAGGAGGAGGGCACGGCGGAGGGGAGGAGCCGGAGAGGAGGAGGGCACGGCGGAGGGGAGGAGCCGAAGAGGAGGAGCCGGAGGGGAGGAGCTCCGGGCACAAGCCCGCCGGATCTGCTGACCCCGCCGTCCCCGTCCAGATCCAGATCCGCCGGTCCTCCTCCGGCCACCGATGACGGCCGAGCGTGCTCGCCAAGGACGTCGGCATCGAGGGAGATCCGGAGGGCAATTATTTGCTGTCGCTTTTTTTGTTTGTGAAGAAATCGGGGAAGCATGGCGGCGGGCATGTGTGCCAGATCTGCGGCGATGGCGTGGGCACCGCGGCGGGGGCGGAAGCATCGCCGAGGCAGGGGTGAGCCGGAGGCGGAAGTGGCGCCGGGGGAGGGGTGAGTCGGGGGCGGAAGCGGCCGGGGGAGGGGTGAGCCGGGGGCGGAAGTGGCGCCGGGGAAAGAAGCGGCACCGGGGGAGGGGTTCGCCGGGGGAGGAAGCATCGCCGAGGGAGGACCGGCGGCGGCGGGGACCGAGGACCGGAGGCGGCGGTTGGAGCATGCCTCCGAGATGCAGCAGAGAGAGAGAGAGAGAGATTTTCTTTTTTAAAATTTTTTATTCACGAAATTATAAAATATACACTCACAACTCCAGGGGCATTTCAGGTATTTCCTCATACAACAGCCAATAACCACAGCCGAACCAAACACACACGTAAACAGACTCAATAGCCAACAGTCACAGCTACTTCTCTAGACAGCCAGCCAACAGCCGCTTTTGCAACAGCCACAGCCCAACCAAACAGGCCCTGAGTCAATCAGGGCTTAATGCGTGTGCATGCATCAAATTCGGCGTCTCTTTTCAACACGGTGGTGTTTGAATCATAAAGCTTTCAATCTGATTGGCAAACACCAGAAGACAATTATTGGCCATCGATCCTCTTTTCTCTTCGCCTTCATTTCCTTCTCTTTTCTGACAAAAGTACGGCCATATCAATAATGCAATTGGTTATGTTCGTTCAAAATAATGCAATTGGTTATGACACTTGGACTATTTAATCTGATGCAGGTACCTAGCTAGAGGTGAATGCCACATCATAAATCAACACATTCTAGCATCGATTTGGTTTGATGCTGAATCTCTAAATGACCCTACGCGGTGCAAAATAAATAGCCTCTTTCCTTCTGCATCCATATCCCTTCTTTCAGCATATAAAGAATGAAATGAGTGACCCCAGAGACCAAATAAAGGGTTAGGTGAAATTCTATGGCCACATCTGCTTTGTTTGGTATCATGTCCGTCCTAACCAGTGGGGTCTAGCAAGAACGGTTGGTTGATGAGAACCTGAGAAGTGTCAGACTGAAATTTGCTCTTGCTTTCTCAGAAATTCTTCGTGGCATCTGGTGCAGATATGAAAGGCATGGCTGACTGATCGGCACCACCATGCATTCAGGGTACATCTGCCCTGCAAGAATGGAGAGAATGGTACAATTATTACTGATCTGTACCTCAGTTGAGTGAGCCTTAGAAGGCTAGTAAGATCTGCAGCAGCAGTTGGCAGCATGCATGGGGTATATATACCTAATGCTGGCCCACTTGGGTTCCGACAAGTATCAGCAGTCAGGCTTGCTTCTTGCACAAGTCCAATAGGAAGACAATATTTTGACGTCCACACATCCATCTACGTATTCTAATCTTGCCCTGAAAGTCGTAGCCTATACTACTGTGCATTAATTCACGTGCTAGCTGCGAAGGCACGCATTAGTTGGAAGCTTCGTGTCATTAAACTCACTCATGCTGCTAATTAACAAATGCACTGAATATCGCTAGTATATATATATATATATATAAAGCAGAAATGAACTCTGCCTACTGGCAGGAAAGATTATAGCTAGTTTGGTTGCCGACACAGAGCTTTGCCTATTCTAATGTCTCCTCATCCCCACCTATACATGCTACTGTAACCGCTAGTATGTAATTAATCTGCACTCGGATAATTAAGTTTGTTTAACACTTACTGCAGTTAATTAATTACTTATCTGCATGACATATAAAGATGGTTTTTTTTTCAGGGAGCAGAGCACGACTGCATGAGTAGTGGAGGTGGGGCAATGATTTTCAAGTCAATGCATTGCATCCACGAGCAATTTCCACTCCGTGTCTGATTTGTAAAAAGTTGGAGCAATTCCCGGCTAGATTTCGATTTCATCAGATAAGCTGGAAGAGCAGCATCTACGTACAGTAAACCTAGTGCAGTAAGACTGAAACATCTATGATGCTGATTGATGGTCCCAGGTCCAAACAGTGGAGACAACAAAGGACCTACCTAGCTAATACCTCCAAGGACAGGTTTGAAAACGTACCCTGCCCTTCCTGCTTCAACCACCTCACCAAACCATGTTTTCAGTACTAAGTACTAACAATAATGCATGCAAGTTTTCTCGCAAAAAATAATAATAATAATGCATGCAAGTTTGGGCATGTTGGATCGACCGAGCGACCCATCTAGAGTTATTTTGTTTCATCACTAATACGAGAGAGCTATGTGCACAAAGTGAACTACCAATCTATAAAATTATAAATAATATGTGAGATTGAAGGTACCACTTTCATTTTGAGAGATATAAATTCATATGTTGATTTTAAAAATATATAAATTCTTGCATTAACCAAGAGAAGAAAAAAAGAGTATACTCCGCTTATTTTGGTAAAGCAACGGTGTATATTATCTCTAGAGAAGAAGAAAAGATCAACACTGCTTATTGTGGTGAGACCAGATTATATCGGTGTAGATCAGATCTGGACTACAAAGTTCATTTTTTTCACAAGGGGAAAACATACCACAGAAGGTCATAAGAATACCATATAAGAGCAAAAAAGAGTAAATTGCGCTCGGACCAGATTTTGTTACCGTTGTTATAGTTTGAACCATATATATTTAAAAGTTACACATTTTCTCTTCACCGGCAAAACTTAATGTTATCTTGGCTCCTGGTGTAAAGTGTAAATTTTGAACATCTAGACACGTAAAGCTGTAATATTATAATTTACTCAAGTACTAATAATGCAACTAGCCTTCTCCACTATTGTGGGCTTGATTTCCACAACAAGCAGGCATCACCGTTGGAGGTAATAGGGGACCTCTTCACTATATATGGGTGAAAGTTTAGTCATCAACTGTGCACATCATAAGAGGACCAAGATTTTGCTTTGTCATACCAGTTTTTTATAGACACATGGTTTCCTGTATGAATGGTGTGGCTGTGTTCAAGAGATTGTAGAGATTAAGATACTTTTTATATGTTTATTATTTTGATGTCGGCTTAAAGTGTAAAAAGACAAACACGTGTTAATTGCCGTACGAATTAATAGCTGTAGATTGCATGCCTTCAAAGTCCAGTGTACTAATTGACTGGAAGTATCTGATAGAGTACTGTAATGCGAAAACAACATGTGCAGTCACACTAGCAGCAAACCTTCTTAATTAATCACACCGACGACGTGTGGACGATGCTTAAAATGAAGTACAATTAATTAGTGCCGCCACATCCTGTTTATTGATTTCCTTTCCGCAATGCAAGAAAGGGAATACATGTGCGTTTAGAGGGTTTATAGAGTAACCTTTAATTAAGTTGTAGTTGGTTAGCCGGAGCAATAAAAATTTCTCTTTTACAAAAAAGTTAGTGGGTTAGGCTGGTTAATAATATTAGCCATCCATAAAAGTCTTAAATAATACTCTCTCCGCTTAGAAATATAAGGCGTATTTTGATTGATTAAGATAAACAGTTACTCTATTATTATATAATTTATGTGACGTAAAATTAATATCATTAGATTCATATTTAGAACTACTTATGATTATAATTTTGTATCAACTAAACCGTATATCTATAGAGTAATTATTAATCAAAGTTTTATCTTAACCAATTAAAATATGGCTTACATTTCTGGACGAAGTAAGTATAATAATCCAACAAAGTCTCAGAAATGGCACATGCGTATTCCCTATGAAACGGCTATTGCAAGATAAACATTTTGAGCATTCTAAAGGAGCTCAAAGGTAAGCAGATTAAAAAAGAGTCCAAGTTATGTTTATTAACTATCAATCATATTCTTCCTTGGCAGCTACTGAATCCAAAGTTGAGTCTAGCTCGAACATAATCATTGTAGAGCGTGTCCAAGGTCTTGGCTTCAAGCTCCCAAATTTCATTTCTCCTCAGAATGAATTGCGAGAGCGCCCAGCGGATACTTCGAAAAGAAAGAAGAAAAAAGTCATTTTAAACCTTCATTGACGACTCCCCTGCTCCCATTCCATGTCCCAATTGTGGTGGGCTAACAGGACTATCAGTATAAAGCCCAGAAGAGATGGATGTTGGTGGGCTACATGCATGAATACCCGGCCAGTTCTAAGAATGCACGCATTCATGCATGTGGTTGTTGGGTCACCAAGACTACAGAATAAGGCCTATGCAAACTCGGTATCCAGGACATAAGTATATAACTATGGCTAGTATATATGCTAGTATTAAGCAAGATTATTATTATATTATAATGTGCTAAAATTTTATCTTCATGCAATGTGCATTTCAGTGGGAACAAGAGAAAGGACAACAGTGTTCAGGAATCAGGAGTGGGAAAAGGTGTGTTTTATTTTATCTCAGTCTCAGGGATTGTTGAATATGATTGCTGTTAGTGAAAAGATGAAACAGAGGTTGGCTGGAGCCAAGCCTGATCCAAGATGTTTTGGTGATATTTTATGGATAGGTTCAAGGGACCTATATAAGCCTCTGTCTGAACAGAGTTCAAAATGAACCGAACGCCAAATTAAGATCGCAAATCTATCTTCTGAAGAGAGTAACAAATTAGTAGATGCTTCATATTATTTTCTTATTCGCCCTATGATTCATTTTTTTTCTTTGAAGTCTTTCACCAAGTAATAATTCTCAAGCGGAGTGAATTTTAGCTATTTAAGCTATGATCTGTGGTCAACACAAAATTTAAAAAGCTTTGGTCAAGCAAAATGCCAGAGACTCTACCAAGATGTATTCATAACGTAAGCAGCACTGTGGGGGGCTACCATATGATCCTTTCTTTGTCCTAGATTGACACCTAGAGCTCTCCTCATGTACGCACACACCTTGATGATATCATAACCAAACCAATCATAGCCAACAGGCCAAGTATATGTTTAACTAGCTTTACAACTTCATCTCCATTAATCATTTCTAACAGATCCATCGAAGCATTAGCATTGTACAAAAACCATTCGTTTCTGGAGAAAGAGACAACATAGGTTTGGTTTGTGTTGGTCCCTTGATGACACGAGGCTCTCGATGTATTTTCAGATCCAGTTATTATAATGCATTGGCATTTAACAAAGCACATTGTACAGATCAAACCATCAAAAATTTATAAATCGACGTAAGCCCCGGCCAGCACACATAAAGGACACATGTCTTGTGTAGAGAGCTTAATTAGCAATCTTGCAGTTCAGGTCTTCCATTTTGGATGCATTACTTGTTGTACTTTTGGGCTGGGTTTAAAATAGCTTTGTGATGCTTCATGTCGTTATGTGCACGAACATAATATTTGGATCCTACTGTACCGTGACCACATTGATCTCTGATCGTAACAAATAACAATATCTCAGAAACATGTCGTGGAAGCCTGAACTAACTGAAATTGTGGTTCTGAAAACCAACCAGTTCTTCAATAGAAATGTAGAGATTATATGAAATTATGCGTTGCATGCTCATGTGTCCAAATTAGCTAAATTTCTTCTCAATTTCCCAATTTTCAGAAAATCACAGAAGCAGAGACAATGTTTATGAAACAAACTAGAGAGATTTACTAAACAGTTAATCATAATGATCGATCATGTCCACAGGGACTCTTTCTTGAGGCAAGCCTCCTGCAGCAGCAGCGTGTTCATCAGATCGTTCTGCATGATCAGGCCGTCATAGGCCTTGCCATCATCCATCTGCCGCAGCTGCTGCTGCTGGTCAAGCTGCTGCTGCAGATGCGACGCAGCAGCAGCTCCAGCACCAGCTGGAGGAGACGACGGGTGGTGGATGCGGTGGAGGATCTCGGCCTGCGCGACGGCGAGCTCCACCTGGAGCTGTGCGACCTGCTGCTGGAGGTAGGAGATGGCGCCAGCGCAGCCGTAGACGGGGTCACGCACCCTCGCCGCGGCCTCGTACACCAGGCTGCTCACGGCGTCGGCGCGCTGCGCCGCCGGGAGCTCCTGCAGCATCTTGCCGGCGTTGCTGGCTCCGAAGACGCGGTGCACGATGGCGAACCGGTGCGGGTCCTCAGGCGGGAAGTAGGGCGCGAACACGCAGTCCCTGGCGCACCGCCGCCGGAGCAGCTTGCACGACGCGCACGGCGTGGTGGCGCTGCTGCTCCCGGTCTGAGCCATAGCGGCGCTGCTACCTCGTAGGTGCTTGGAGAAGAGAGAGAGAGAGCAATGGATGGAGGTGGTTGCAGAGGGAAGGGGGAGGGTGTTGGGTGCAGAACTGCAGATCAGGTTGCTGTTTTTATAGAGGAAGGAAGGAAGAAGAAGATGGAGGTAGCTAGGTAGGTGTGTCACTGGAGAGGTTGTTAATGGTGATCAAGCACTCATTGGTAAGGACAAAACAAGCTAGCTGCTAGCATGATAAATTAGTTTAGTGATGAGATGGGTTGTTTAGTGATCATGTTATGATAATTACAGATTTTTTTTCTTTGCTTGCATGCCAGCATGTAGGTAGTCATGTACTGGTAATGCAGTGTGTAATGGTTTCCTGCCTTGTTTGTCTGTACTTAGAAGCAACGGTTGATTAGCTAGTGTACTAGAATCTATGCATATCACGCGCCAATGGTTATGACCTGGAAATTCTGGCCGTTTCCTTTCACTTCACGCGGCACCGCCACTTAGCTAGCTGTAGAGTGATCTGGGAGCAAGTATATGTTTGACCTAGCCACTGTGATTCCGCCCTCTTGTTCTCTTCTGTTTTCTTTTTCTTATCTGTCTCGCCTACCACGGGGTGTGTCTTGTACATAAACTGCTTTCATCTTTAATGAAATGGTGGTGCTCTTGTCCGTTTCCGAAAAAAGAAACTACATGTGGTATTGGACTGTTAGTTAGCCCCCATACATGCACGTTCAGAGTTGACCTTTGAGATGAAACTAATTACTGGTCTGATATCCGTCTGACGCACGCTGTTAATTAACTTTTACATGTTTAATTAGCCCGTATTAATGAGGTGTAAAAGTCTTAGCACTAACCATGCATTAACAAGCAGCACTATTGTAATACTGCTACTGATGGTGCTTAATTTCCTAAGGTGAGTAAATCGAGATGGCAAACGGCAGGGCTCGACATGGATGTCTGTTTCACTTCTTGTTCACACATTTACCCACTTTGTGATGCATGCATGGTCACATCCTTCCCCAAGTACTACTACAGGTTCAATTCAATCCTTAGTGACTTCCTTCGTTCCACTGTATCGGTCCTCGGCCCGTCGTACACATGTACAGATCAAAAAAACCATGAACTGAATTAAAAATAGATCATACTAAAACTAAGAAAAATCAGTACTCCACGTGTTTCAGTGCGCACTTGGTCTATCGATATCAGCATTTTGGGAACACAGAGCAGCAGCTAGCATAGTACAGTGTACTATACTACTAAGGGATAAGAGAAAAAATAACATCAAAACATTGTGGTTTATACTCTCTCCGTCCATAAATGTAAGATGTACATGAAATTTAAGATTTAACTTTGACTAAAAATTAAACTAATAATATTGAATTATATGACATAAAAGTGGTAATCATTGGATTCATATTCAAATATATTTTGAAACAGTATCACTTTTGTGTTATATAATTTAATATTATTGGTTTAATTATTGGTCAAAATTGAACCTTAAATTCCGTGCATGTTTTACATTTGTGGACAGAGGGAGCAGAGTTTTTCGAGACTAGATACATATAATGAAAGCATGTATAGATCATAGGTAGGAGATAACGACAGATAATACTAGTACTATTTGTTTATCCTATCCATATTAATCAATGGCTACGACCAGGAGGAAACCTGACACATATGTACGCCCAAAGTGGAGAACAAGATTGGAGATTTGTTGTCCGTGCACCATAAGAGCTAGTTATATTGTTTCGGTAAGGTCAAGGATTTTGAATACCAATACACGTAGTTGTTTGGTTGTGGGAGTATCCTTCCCTTTTTGATATTTAGGGATTTCAATACACTTCCGTATCGTAATAGGGACTGGAAGGGGGTGGAAGATTGTTTTGAAAAAAAGCTAAGTAGTTGGAAGTGTAGAAACTTATCTTCTAGGGGTTGCCTGGTCTAATTGATCAACTCTGTTTTGAGTAACTTGCCGCTATTTATGATGTCCCTTTTCGAGTTACCCAAAGGGGTGCGTAAATAGTTAGATTTTTATTGTTCTAGGTGTTTCTGGTAAGGTGACTCTCATAAACGAAAATACAGGCTCACCAAATGGGACATCCTATGTAAGCCCAAGGAACAAGGAGGGCTAGGTATCAGAACCTCAAACTCAAAAACATTTGCTTGTTAAGTAAATGGTTGTTTAAAATTTTAAAAGATGAAGGGATTGGGCAAGACCTACTTAGAAATAACTATTTACTGGGCAAACCTCTATCACACATACAAGTACAACCCATGGATTCCTATTTTTGGAAAGGTTGATGAAAGTTAATCGCGGATTCTTTTGTTATGGTTCTTTTCAAGTCAATTGTGGGGAGGAGGTGTGCTTCTAGGAGGATACTTGGTTAGACAATACCCTCTTATGAATGACGATGTTCCCAGTTATATAATATTGTTAGAAAGAAACATGTTTCGGTAGCCGATGTTTTAGGGTCGGTCCCTCTGAATGTTTCCTTTAGAAGGACTATAATCGGGCAACATTTAGTAGCTTGGAGTGAATTAGTATAAAGATATCTGATATCACTCTACATCAGAACCAAAATATTTTTAAATGGCATTTACATGCATCTGGTTGTTTTCGGGTGCAATCCATGTATAATACTCTCGAAAATTCTTCATTCCAATCTAGACGTAAACACCTATGGAAAATGAATCTACCTCTTGAATCAAGATTTTTTATGGTACACTAGTAGGGATGATTTTAACTAAAGACAATCTGGCGAAACACATTGGCGAGGGGACAAATGGTGCAGTTTTTGCGACTACAATGAAACCAGTCAACATTTATTTTTTGATTGCTCCCTTTGCAGCGTGTTGTGTGGCATTCAATAACTTTAACATTTGCAATTCCACCTCCTAATAGTATTTCACAATCTTTGGGAATTGGCTGAGTGATTTGCCTGAGACCTTAAATTCTCGCATTTATATGGGAGTTGCTTCACTTTTTGTCCATTTGGTTATGTAGGAAAGATGTAGTTTTTGAGAAAAAAAATTCTCTAATCCATTACAAGTTATTTTTTTATTTGTCAACTGGTTACGATCTTGGTTTTCTCTAAAGCGTTTGCATGATAGGGAGCCGATGGAAGCTGGCACCAAGAAATGAGAGTTGTTTACCAGGGAGTTTGCCGATAACTAGTAAAATATGTCATATTTGATTAGCTTTATACATGGCCTGTCATGTTTTGTTCAGTGTGCTGCCTCACTGTAATGACTTTGTAATAAATTTTTAGCTGTGTGTATCGCACGGTAAAGAGACCGAAAAAAGTTCTTTTGTTACCTTGAAAAAAAAATACACGTCAATAATAGCATGCTAGAGACAATCATTATGTACGCCCATGCGGCCTTGTCCAACGCATTAAGGTCTCGGACGCACGTACCAGCTTCTGATAGACTCCGCAACCACTAGCTATATAACCTGCCTGTACTATGTCTTAACCAGATTCTGCAATTCATGTTGGAGCTCAGCGACACTACAGAAAGCGTACCAGTATATATCAATCTATCAAAACACAAGGCCTTGCCTTGTGCATCATCTCCGTGCATTTTTCTTATCTGCAAGAAGAAAAAAGAAACAGCAGACATATGCATATTCTTTCTCGTACGTGTACAGCAATATCTTTCTTCCATCGGAAAAGCGTAACAACTTTCCCACTGCATGGGAAAAAAGGCATTACGAAATACCAGTCAGAGGAGGAGGCAGGCAGTACTTACAAAGTTGTTGCGATATATGCGTGCGTGCATGCACATGCACGTTGCTATCAAAGCTCAGAAGTTTCCCAGCATGCACGTTGCACCGTTAAATAAGTTGCCGACAATGTTTCACCGGCTGCTAACTCCATGAAGAAAACATTGAAAAGTATTCAGATCACTTTCAGAGTCAAAACAATCGAACGATCCATCACATGGTTCGGTAACTTTACTGGAGTATCCTGATCGAGTGCTTAGGGCACTGGAACAGCAGACATGTTTCTTTCCCCAAGACGTACGACGAGTTGCTCCCGTATCTCCCATGTAAACGTCCCCATGTGCTATGGCATCAGACTTCAGAGAGTTGACACCTATCGATCACATGTGTTAAGTGCCTGACGTACATTCCAAGGTCAGTTGATCAGTACTCACTACCGACCTTCTAACGTTTTCATGTGCTTCCGAGAGCTTCTCTGCCCATTATGTCAAGATCACATAAAATTTCTTATTGCTCAATGAAACGCGCATAATGCCATGTCTTATGATTTATTTTTGGAAGAATTTTACTTTTATTCCTATGCAATTTGCGACCCTCACTTTGCCTCTTAAATAAACTTTAGGCTCACTTCACCCGCTAGCATTTTTACCACCTCCTTCCGCCATGGCTTTGACCTCTTCCTCGCCTCTGTCAAGACATTTTTCTTCACCATCTTCTCCAACAACTCCCACATCTACGTACGTAGGCCATGAGCTAGGCCAAGCCCACCACCCGTCCACCCCTACCACCTCTTCTAACGTGCACACTCCTTCCCAATCCCGAGCACGGCACTCCAACCTAGCTAGCCGGCCACCCGTCTATCTCTCCATCCTCGTTTAATCGGCAATGGCAGCTACAAGAGTCACGCCCTCCTAGTCCCCATATATCACATGCAACCTCAACCGCGCCGGCAGCTGACATCGGTCTAGGTAGCCAGCAATTTCTGCTAAGCAGTACATCGTCGCTGTCTCCGCCCGTGACCGCGCCGGCGATGATGGAGCTAGGGGAGGCCGCCGACGGCAACGGCTTGGAGACTTGGAGTCCAATTGGGACAGCGGCTCGATCTGATGCTCGATTTTAGGGGATTTAGTGCCTGTTCTTTCTTATGTACATGATTTGCTGGATTTGCTCAGCTTGACGAAGCCCTTGTGCTGATGGTTTTGCGGCATCAGCACTGGCTTCATGCAGAAAAAGAGAAACGAGAGAAAGAAGACAGACGGACAGGGAAGAGGAAGGATGTGGCAACTCATGTGTACGAAACAGAGTGACGTGGATGCCAAGCGAGTAAAACCACCGTCCTCGTCAACAAAAACACCATCGGAAACAGTTCTGGGATGAAGTGGCTCGATGTAAAAAAAATTTAGGGGGTTAGGTGAGCCTAAATTTTGTTTAGGGAGTAAAAAGAATGCCATAAATAGTTTAGGCGAGAAAAATAGATTTTTTTCACTGTTGTGCTTAATAACGCCTTTCAAAGAAGCAAATTGTAAATAGACGGTTTTCTACAGAGAGTGCAATCAAACTTCTCTAAATTTGACTTGTCATGTATAAAGTGCAGTTTAGATTGGTCAGGTGAAAATAATATCACTGAATTCATCATAAAAAAATTATTATAGTGACATAACCTTTTTTTAAGTTACCTGCCTTTGGAAATAAACCAAGGTGGGGTCGGAGGACCTCGCAGAAAGATTACAACACACATTTACACAAAGGGAAAAAAAGAAAAGAGATTACAAATATGCCATTTGAGGACACGTGCCCTGAGACAAGACACGTCGGCGGACACGCGTCAGCTAGCTCAATGTGCGGTGCCACGTGTTCGGGGGAGAACTCCACCGCTGACCGAAGCCTTAGCCACCGTTGGCGAGCCACCGCTACTAGTCGCCACCAGCGGCAGAGGGGTGAACTGGGAGAAGAAGCCTCCAAAAAGACCCTTTGGGGGGATGGAGGTTGGAACTAAGGCCATTGGCGCCATGGATGGTGAGGACACCTGTGCACCTTGACAATGGTGAGAAACTGTCAAAGTTAAAGAATTCGATGAAACCCTGCTCGTAGCAACAGTACAACCCCTGAAATGGGCGAATTTCGCTCTCGAGAAAGCTAGAGTGACAACAGCTAGCTCGTCACGGTGGCACCCGATCAAGAAACCACGAGGTGGGCCTCCAGGATTGGAGGTTATAGTGGATTCGGACGCCACCACGGCAAGCTAGAAGCCTAAGGGCAACTCCTTGTCCACGCAAAAGATGACCTTGAACCTCATCGCCGATGGGAAGGAGAGGCGAAGCCACTCATCTGCAAGGAGCAAATGCGGCGTCTCCATGCTTTCCTGCTTCGACCTTAATGAGAGTGTGACAAAGAGCAGACAAATTGACCACCCAGCTTTCTAGAAGGCAACTTAGATGTTGTAGAATATTTTATTTTTCTATGGAGTTTTAGTTTTTAGTTTTAAATAAATTATATTAACTTTTATTGCTTATAATTATATCATTATTACTTTAATAACTTTTTTGTAATTTTTTTTGATGTTCTAGAATACCTAATTGTTACTTGTGGACGGAATATTAATGAATCACGTTCTACGCACTAACTCCCCGGGGGTCATTTTGGTCAAAGCTAGCATGAACAACCATCGAACCTGACCAAGATGTTGCACTGAAGTCATTTTTTAGCGACTATAAACGTACAAGAATCACCAATATACTGAATATAGCATGCATGCAGAAGCAACACCGACATCCATCTGGGGTCTTCTTCAGGCACAAACCATGAGGAAACTACAACGGTGCAATCAATCAGTTTATGGATCGCCTTGGAAGCAACGGTTGTAGAGCCCATTGTCAAGAGAGTCATGTGCAAATGCCAACCATGCATTCTTCATAGGACACACACAGACGGCCCATGTTCGCTCGCTGCCGCTTAAGGCGGCAGCTAGCTGCGGGACCGAGAAGGCACTTAAGCACGTTAACGAATGGAGAAGAAGATTACGAGTAGATGAGATCTTTGCTTTCAGACACTAGATTAGACCGGAGCTGGTTCGAGAAGATCCAGACTCACAGAGAGAGGCGAGAGCACGACGACGCAGCTCGCCTCCACGTACGTGGATTCCATGATAAGGATGGACCGCGCGCGCGTGAGGCCTCCACACGCTGCACGGCAGGTCGGCACTTCTGTCTTGTCTGTCCCATTTTCTCCAGCCTTTTCTGTCTCGTCTCAGTGTGCTGTCGCCATTGTATCTATGCAACCTTATCTCTTCATTTCCTGACCTTTCTTCCCATTTGGCAGCCTGGCACGTGCTCGCCACACGCGGTTCGTTCGAGGAAAAGCTTGCCAAAAGACCTTGTGATCTAAAAACCCACCGAACTTTCGATATAGATAATAATCCTATTATTTTATTGGATTAACGTAGAAATTTGTAGCCCCAAAACCTTTTAAAACATCTTCTTAATGACATAAAACATCCTAAATAAAATTTGCACAAAAGAAAAGAAGAAACAAGACGAACCCAATCAGTACTTCTCCTTGGGTTCTCCCACTCCTTCACCACCCACGTGTCGCCCATCCACAGCTCCCACGCGCCTATATCTATTCCCCTCTCCTGCTCTTCCACCCACGAACTCCGCCACCTCCCGCCATTCGAGATGCTTGCTCGGGTTGCGCCGTCTCCGGCCGCCTCCGCCGCCGCCGCCGCGGCTGGCCAGCTCTCCGGAGCGGGCCTGAACAACGGTTCTGTGAGGGTATCTGCTGGGATGGCGCGTGCTAAGGGGACGATGGCGTGCGGAGCGGCGGGGAAGGGGAGTAAGGAGGTGGTGCTGAGCGGGGTGATGTTCCAGCCGTTCGAGGAGCTCAAGGGGGAGCTCTCGCTCGTGCCGCAGGGCAAGGACCAGTCGCTCGCAAGGCACAAGTTCCTCGACGACTGCGAGGCCGCACTCAACGAGCAGATCAAGTGAGTAGTGCTCTGCTTCTCGCTCTGGGGTGTGCCTGTGTTTACGGCTCAATCCAATTTTTTTTTCATTTTAGTTTGCGCGTCTTTGGTGAATTTGCCTCAAAATTGATGTATGCACCAATCGATGGATATAAATTTTTTCAATCCAGAATTGTTGTGAAGTGGCAGAAAAGACTCTGTTTGGCTAATTTTTATATAGAAAAAATGGTTGTAAATTTTGATTTAAAGCCCAAAAATTCTCATTGCAGTGTGGAGTACAATGCATCGTACGCGTACCACTCCCTCTTCGCCTACTTCGACCGCGACAAACGTTGCTCTCAAGGGCTTTGCCAAGTGAGTCATCGCCCGCCACCCTCAATTGTCCTGCCTCAATTGGCAAATCTATCAGTACAATGTTGTGATGCTCGTTTGTTTCTCCAGGTTCTTCAAGGAATCAAGCGATGAGGAAAGGGGGCACGCAGAGAAGCTCATGGAGTACCAGGTATCGATTTCGTTGCCCCTCTAATTGCTATGCTTAATTGCTCCATGCCGTTAGTACTGCATGATACTGATGTTTTGTGTGATCTTGTGTCGATCAGAACAAACGTGGAGGGAGGGTGAAGCTCCAGTCCATCGTGACCCCCTTAACCGAGTTCGACCACCCTGAGAAAGGTGACGCTCTGTATGGTGAGTTGCTCTCTTGTTCTAGATGTGCTTGCAGTGTGTTACGTTACACGAGAAAGCATGTGCTTGTGCTTATTGTGTGATTCTGAGTTATCTGGTTATGCATGTCAAAATGGAGTTGTTCGGAGTGGGTTGCATTGCTAGATTAGGGAATGCTGTTGCAAAAGCGAATTCACCTTGTTTGTATGAATTGAGACTTTCAGCAGATAGTGATTGAATTATCTTAGGTCGATAGTGATTAAACATGGACTCATCGAAGATATGTCAGATTTCTCAGTAAATATTCAGCTGGGCATCAGTTATGTGGCTGATCTCCACTGATAGCTATCGATGAACCTTTGATCATGTGTGACTGATATTGTATTTATAGGCTTTTATAACTGAATAAACAACATGGAAATGAAACCATTTAAGAGGAAGTAGCAGGCTTTTCAAATTATGATAACTAGCATGCATCATTGCACGGGAAACGTTTCTTCTATATCTTTGTTTTTTTATCCATACGCTTGATATTAGATCAATACGGGAAATAAAAGTTTAGATCGTGAGATTTAGGTACAGTTATGATGATCTATCGGATACGATCTGTTTAGGTATAATTATGATGATCTATCGGTTGGGTAATCTAAACTGTTTAGGTATAGTTATGAAGATCTATCGGCTGTGATATATTTAGGTGCAGTTATGAAGATCTATCGGCGATGATCTATTTAGGTGCAATTATGAAGATCTATCGGTTGTTCGTTCACTAATAATGAAAGGGTCCACTAGATTAACTATCGGATGTTTCACTTTTTTAAGAATTTCTAACATCTCTTTATTTTTTCTATTGTATTCTTGTTTTTAATATATAGTAGATAGTAGATTTGCCTGATTCTCCGTTTGTTTTTGGAACCTTGTGATTAAGTTAATTTGATGGCTATATCTGCAAGGCTAACAAGACACGTATCCTATGTTTTAACTTGCGCCTCTCATGCAGCAATGGAGTTGGCTCTAGCTCTTGAAAAGCTGGTGAATGAGAAGCTGCACAACCTGCGAAGTGTAAGTTGCTCTTACATGCGTACTTAACAGTGAAATTATTGTAAAAAGGATACGCACAATGCGCCCAATTGAACTCTTGGTTGATTTACTAAAACCAATATTATATAGCATCTAAATAACGTTCATCCAAAATTAACAGGTAGCAACAAGGTGCAACGATCCTCAGCTGACAGACTTCGTTGAGGGTGAATTCCTTCAGGAGCAGGTAAAACAACCTCCAACACTATCCAGTACAGAATGATATCTCCAGTGCACCATGTATGCACTTGGAATATTTTATTTCGTGCTTTGCTAAGTGAAGATACCTCAATTCGTGTGAAAGGTTGAAGCCGTCAAGAAGATCTCTGAGTACGTCACACAGCTGAGAAGAGTTGGCAAAGGGCATGGTCAGTGTCCTGCTGAACAACACTTGATACGCTGCTGTATCTTTTCCTTTTATCCGTGGTTTGCATTAGTTGTTTACATACATGGTTTGGATGCAGGGGTGTGGCACTTTGATCGGATGCTTCTGGAGGAGGCGGCCTGAAGGACATGAGATTTGCTGCTGCTCGAGGGAAGATCTAGGTGTCAACTGTCAAGGTAGTGGATCAAGCCAACCAGCCACTGGGTGTGGCTTTGAGCTATTCTTGCAGTCGGTTTGTATGGTGGTAAGTACAGTGTATGCCGAAGGAACATTGGCGCACTGGAAGTAGAACATGTGGTGTCGCAGCTATGCATATCCTACGGGGTGTTTGTTGCAAGGGGCATTTGGGATTCGCAATAAAACAAGGTTCAAGGGAGATATATTCCGGTCTGGACGCTAGTTGTCTACTCTCGTTCCCTTGTCTTCCATTGATATATTAACTTGAAGAGTCTCAATGTCTCTCTTGTGATTACCGACTGTCCAACAATACGCAGAGTTCTTTGTGTATGTGAGTGGCAACATGAAGAGTTCATTCTGTCTGTGTTTGCGTGTGTTCTGACCACTTGGCTAAACTTTAGGTGGATTGACTTAATGCCATCTTATTTGGAGTTTGGAACCATTTTGTTATCGAGCTAATGAGCCGATCCGGAGCCTAACTTTGTTTCACCAAAATTGACTCATTTAGTTTTCCTTCATCGTAAGCCAAATTTGATCATAGATTGAGCATTTTTGAAGTAATTAAACCCACCGATCAGATTAATGTGCATTTTTACCAGCTGTATTCACTGGAACTACACGTTGAGCAGTGACTCGATTCTGTGCGATATTTGCTACTATTGAATTGCATGCACCGAATTAGTTCACCTAAAAACTTAAGCTGATGGGGAAAGAAGAGTAATATATTTCAACACTCTTCCTCACGTCTAGACTCTTCTAGACCTTAGACGTGGGATCGATATAGGCCACAAATAGACCTCTTGACTCTGATATCATATTGAATTGCATGCACCGAACCAGTTCACTTAAAAGCTTAAATTGATGGGAAAGAAAGATAATATATTTCAATCCTCGGCGATGATTTAGGACGTGCAAAAAGGTTATGCGACGGGTATCCATCCTGTCCATGATGCAACATGAGCCGTTTCTCATAATCTCCTCTTCAACTTAGATGTAGCATGTTTGGGAGAAGAGAGTGGAGAAAAGCCGTATTTGGCCCCCCCGCGAGTTCTAATGCCAAATCTAGCCCCCCCTCGCACCGAAAAGCAAAAATGTCACCGCGACGCTCGGGGCATCCGACACCTGGCGAAATCGCGCCGGGGACCCGCGACGGCGTCGTATCGCGCGTCCCACCCGCGAGGCGGTCCGGTCGCGGGCCAGGCCCGCGAAGGAGGCTGGGCCGCGCCTCCCCCCCGCGACGCAGGCCGCGTCGCGCTCGCGGCCCGCGATCGCGCTCCAGGCCCGCGAGCTGAAGACTCCGGCGGCCGTAGTGAAAGTGGATGAGCTTGGGAGGATGGCTATCTTGCCCCAGAGTTTGGTTTTGATGGTTATTGGCAATCCTCACCTGTGTCTAATGTTTGCAATGAGTGTGAACAGGGATTAGATGGACAGGTGAAAGCTGAAGTGAGACAACTGTTGATGATGAGCCCTAAAAAGAGCAAGGAACTGGGAAGGTCAGAAGGACCAGCTGAGCTAGGTTCCTGAGGCACAGTTGCGAAGAAGCCGAGGCTGTGCTCGAGGGCAAGCGAGGTGATGGTTGCTTGATGGAGTTCAAGGGCCGTGAATGCAAGCTTGATAAGTCCTGGAGGAGCTAGGAAGATGGTGGATCTGGACCAAGGGTTCGCTGTGCGTCTACAAGGGCAGTCGTCTTCGGTGAAGAAGCTTGGAACCAGTGCCAAGGGTCTAAGCGAGCTGGTCAGGGACTGTGGCGAGGCCATTGCTCTCTGGTCAGTTGGAGGCTTGTAGTGAGCCGGCCAGAGTTGTGCTCAGGTGCTGCCTGAGGCAACCGAGTCCACCTGAGTTTGGCATCTGAGACTCAGGTGGGTAGCTCAGCCGCGGCTAGTAGGTTACCAGAGGTGCATGTTAGCTGAGTCTCAGATAGGTTAGGTCTGGTGGCTCTTTATCTGACGTGGCATGAGGGTAACGGCTAGCTGCCAGGGACCCTATAAATAGGAAACCTGGGGAGGTTTTCAACCTCGAACCTTTACCTAACCTTTGCCTCTAACCCGAAAGCAACCTGTTGAGAAAGAAAGAGCTCTAGGTCTCCAAGTGAGTGATTGCCTGCGTGTATCCATCGTGAGAGAGAGTTGCTTAGTCCTTCAGGTGTAGCATTCGAGGTACTGGTTCCTCCAAGAGTGGGAGTGCTCTTGGAGTTGGTGAGCAAGCCAAGTCTTGTGTGGCTGCCACCAAGAGTCTGTGAAGGCGATTCGGGTCTGCCTGTCTTGCAGCAGCAAGATCAAAAGGATTCCACACAAGAAAGGTACTCGAGGAAAGAGCACGTTTTGGTGCCGGCTGTGAGAACAGCTTCCTCAACGGAGACGTACTGCTTCGCAAGAAGTAGGAACTTCGGTAAAACAAACCATTGTGTGCTTTACTATCTGTCTTGTGATCTGCTCTTACTTATTCTGATATCTATGCATGCTTAGATCACTAGAGCACCTTTATCTGTTGCACACTAACTGAGTTTCCTCACCTGAGACTCAGTTAGCTCCTGCTAAAGCTAGTACCTTTCTTGTTCACGTCATCTGATGCACTCACCTGACTCTCACACCTGAGACTCAGTTAGCTCTGAATATAACTTGTTCTACATCAGCTGAGTTTGCTATCTGAGTGTCTGGTGTTTATCTGATATATCTTGCTGAGTCTCAGTTACCTGTATCAGTTGCATATATTTTCTCTAAGATTGACCTATCTCCAGAAGAGAAACCCATTAGGCATTTTAATTTCTAGAGCCGACCTATTCACCCCCCCTCTAGTCGACTCCTGAGATCCCTTTCAAGTGGTATCAGAGCCTCGTTGCTCATAATTGGCCTAACAGCCAGAGTCTAAAGGATGTCGAACTATGAGGGTAGAGTTCCTATGTTTGATGGTACTAATTATGCCTTTTGGAAGCGGAAGATGCAAATGCATCTTACTGCACTTGACCCAGATGTATGAAAGATTGTCACAACAGGTCTTGATGTGGTTGATGAGAGCAATCCCACTGATCAAGAGAAGATCAGCATCAAGAACAATGCTAGAGCTGCCAATGCTATCTATATGGGACTGCAAGAGCATGACTTCAACCGTGTCTGCACCTTTGAGGAAGCCAGAGATATATGGTTCACACTTCAGGCTATCTATGAAGGTAGTGACACGTTGAAGAGGTCCAAGAAAGATGTGCTGGAGCATGAACTTGACAACTTCCATTACCAACCTGGAGAGGACATCAATTCCATCTTCACAAGACTTACCATGATCACTAACCAGCTGAAAGCCCTTGGGTCCAACAGAGTAGAAGATGGAGATGTGATCAAGAAGTTCCTCTTTGTGCTTCCCAAGCCTTATCACACTCTGCGTCTGATGATGAAAGAAAAGGATGGCTTTGACAGATTAAAGCCCACAGATGTCCTTGGTAGGATGCTCACTCATGAGATGGAGCTAAACCACTCCAAGAAGCATGCTATCACCTCTGGGAAGAACAAGGACATAGCTCTCAAGGCAGTGGCCACTCACAGGGACTCAAGTGATGAAGAAGAAGATCCAGATGAAGAGATGTCCACTGATGAGGAGAATGAGCTTGCCATGCTTACTCGGAACTTCAGAAAGTTCTATCGAAGGAAGAAGTTCTCAGGCTCAGCTGATAGATTCAAAGGGAAGAAGCAACTCAGTGACAAGAAGTGTTTTGAGTGTGGTGACTCAGGACATTTTATTGTTGATTGTCCCAAAAAGAGCAAGAGACAAGAGGATGGCAAGTACAAGAAGAAGGAGATCATTGTCAAGAAGAAGTACAAAGAAGGGAAGCCTCCCACCTTCAGAAAGAAGAAGACCTCTGCTGCCAGAGCTTATGTGGGACAAGCCTGGGTCTCAGATGACTCAGAGTCAGAGGAGGAGTCAGAGGAAGAAACTGAGCTTGCTGGGTTAGCCATCTGTGTCTCAGGTGGATCACTCAGCAGCCCAACTGAGCCAGGAGAAGACTCAGTTAGGTCACTCAGCTGCGCACCCGAGTCAGACTCTCTCTTCGACAAGGATGCAGATCCTACATATGCTGAGACTCCAGCCCTATGCCTTATGGCTAAAGGCAGCAAGGTAATGACTGAGGATGACTTCCCTGATTATGCTCAACTAATGGACATTCTTGACAGGACAGAGAAGCTCCTTAGGAAAGAGAGAAAAGAAAACATCTCTCTCAGGGACAAACTAACTGACATGCAGGTGTCCCTTGATAATGCACAAGATGCTAAGGCAGATCTTGATGAGGAGGTTTACTTATTGCAGGAAGCTCAAAACAAACTTAAGCTATCACATGAGCTCCTAATCTCTGAGCATGATAAACTCAAAGAAACTCACTCATCTTGCACTGCTGTTACACCTGATGCAAATCCTCCTACTGTTATAGAAACTTGCTTAAACTGTGCATCTCGCATCAATGCTATTACTTCTAGTACAGTGTTTGTTGTAGATTCACCCAGTGAATTAAGCACTTCAACTGCTACTAATCTTGTTGATGCAGCAAAGTACAATGAGCTCAAGGAGGAGCATGAAGAGCTAAAAAGGCTCATGAGAATAGGCCTGTGCAGTGCTAACATAGGCATGCAGAATTTTGCTAGGCTCCAGTCCACCCTAGTACTAAAGAATAATGGTACAAGGGGACTTGGCTTCACTCCTGCACTTAAAAAGAACAAGTCATCATATATTTCCTCTGCTACTAACAAGAAATACTTGCAAAATCACTTTGTTCCTCAGAAAGGGAAATATGATACTAACTCTCTTGCAGGAAACCATCGAAAGACAGGTGGTTATGTGAAAATTCCCTCTAATCCAAGCTATGTGCTTAAGACAGGGAAAAAGGGCAAACCTGAGGCAATATATGTTGGACCCTGGAGTAGGTACAAGAAGGTACCAAGCATTTGGGTACCAAAGTCAGTAGTCACCTGTGTCTCAGGTGACTCACTCGGTTGGGTACCGAAGTCAGGGAAAGCCACCTGTAACTCAGGTAGCTCACTCAGGTGCAATGCAAATTTGCTAACCCTTCCATCTGAGTTTGCAGGAGATAAGAATCTGAGAAAGATTCAGAGGTTCTCTAAGCTTTCTAAAGCCATAGCTGCTAAGAACCCTAATGTTAATCTTATTCCTGCTATTGATGCTTACAGTAAGAGACCTGCTAACTTGGGAACCAAAGCTATTTGGGTTCCTAAGTCTCGAAACTAATCGTGCAGGGCTCTGCCTCCAGTGGAACAAAATGGGTCATGGATAGTGGCTGCACACAGCACATGACTGGAGGCAAAGAGCAGTTCTCTGAGATAAGAAAAGATAACCTTCCTTGCAAGTATGTCAACTATGCTGATGATTCAAGAGGCAAGGTATTGGGTTGTGGTAAAATTGCTATATCTCAGGAACATTCACTTACTGAAGTAATGCTTGTTGAGTCTATTTCATATGATCTCTTATCTGTTTCTCAATTATGTGATGCTGGAATGAAAGTCACATTTTATCCTAAAGAGGTATATGTAGATTTTCAGGATCAAGAAGCAGCTGTGCCATGTTGCCTTATAGTCAAAGCTCAGTTAGGCTGGCTGTGGCACAGGAGGCTAGGTCATGTGGGGATGAGGCTGCTTAACAAACTCAGTAAAGAAGAACATGTCCTAGGCCTGAAGCAGATCCAATTCAACAAAGACAAGCCATGCTGTGCTTGTCAGGCTGGAAAGCAAGTTGGAAGCCCTCATCCACCCAAGAACATCATGACCACTACTTCTCCATTCGATCTCATACACATTGATTTGTTCGGTCCAACTACATATGAGAGCATTGGAGGTAACAAGTATGGTTTTGTTGTTGTAGATGACTTGTCACGTTTCACTTGGGTATTTTTCTTGAAGGACAAGTCACAGGTGTACAAAAGGTTCAAGCACCTCATTGTCAGAGTTCAAAATGAATAGAACATCAACTTGAAGGCAGTGAGAAGTGACAATGGGACAGAATTCAAGAACTCAAGAGTTGAAGCCTTCATGGACAAGCATAGGATTAAGCATGAGTTCTCTGGTCCCTATGCACCTCAGCAGAATGGAGTGGTGGAGAGGAAGAACAGGACCCTGATAGAGATGGCAAGAACACTGCTGAGTGAGTACAAAACACCAGCAAGGTTTTGGGCTGAAGCTGTGAATACTGCCTGCCACAACATCAATAGACTATATCTTCACCCACTCCTAAAGAAGACACCTTATGAGCTGCTGACCAACAAGAAGCCAAACGTCTCCTACTTCAGAGTATTTGGTTGTAAGTGCTATATTTTGAAGAAAGGCAAACGTCTCTCTAAATTTGAATCCAAATCTGATGAAGGAATATTTGTTGGATATAGCTCAGAATCTCACACCTACAGAGTCTTTAACACCAACACCAAGGTTGTTGAAGAAGCTGTAGATGTGACATTCGATGAATCTAATGGCTCACAAGATGGGCAAGTTGCTAATGATATTTCAGGGAAGGTAGATATACTTCACAAGTCAACAGGTGAAGTCAGGCCCCAAGTTGAGGAGCAAGCTTCATCTGGAGTTACAAACCTACCTGACCCAGCTGATGAGCAGGATGAAGTCAATGACATTGAGTTCGAGTACAACCCAGCTAATGATCTATTGGACTCAGAAGCCTTCATGCACCCAGCTGAGTCTCAGGAAGAGCCAACTGAGTCACAGATACACCCAGCTGACCCACTTCCAGCTGTGACTCAGGCGGCTGACCCAGAACCCCCTGTGATCAGCAGGCTGCAGAAGGATCACCCTGTAGACCAAATCATTGGTGCCATTAATAGGGGAGTGACTACTCGTTCTCGTATTGCTAACTTTTGTGCTCACTACTCTTTTGTTTCCACCATTGAGCCTAAAAATGTAGGTGAAGCTCTGTCTGACTCAGATTGGATCAATGCTATGCATGAAGAGCTGAACCAATTTGAGAGAAATGAAGTCTGGTCACTTGTTGAAAGACCCAAGGATCACAATGTTATAGGAACAAAGTGGGTCTTTCGCAACAAGCAAGATTCTACAGGCCAAGTGGTGAGGAACAAGGCAAGATTGGTTGCTCAAGGCTACACTCAAATAGAAGGCTTAGATTTTAGTGAGACCTTTGCACCTGTAGCTCGACTTGAAGCTATCAGGATACTTTTAGCTTATGCAAATCATCACAACATCAAGCTTTATCAAATGGATGTCAAGAGTGCCTTTCTCCAAGGTAAGCTTGCTGAACTTGTGTATGTAGAACAGCCCCCTGGTTTTGAAGATCCAAAAAGACCCCATCATGTATATGTTCTCCACAAAGCTTTATATGGTCTCAAACAAGCCCCTCGTGCTTGGTATGATACCCTAAAGGAGTTTCTTATACATAATGGTTTCAAAATTGGGCTTGTTGATACTACACTCTTTACTAAAGTTAAAGGCAAGGACTTATTTGTATGCCAAATATATGTCGATGACATAATATTTGGAAGTACTAACCGTGTGCTAAGTGATGAGTTCAGCAAGATGATGATAAAAAGGTTTGAGATGTCCATGGTAGGAGAGCTGAAGTTCTTCCTAGGGCTCCAAATCAGACAACTCAAGCAGGGAACTTTCATCTCTCAAGAGAAGTTTGCCAACGACATCCTCAAGAAGTTTGACATGGACAAAGCTAAGTCAATATCTACTCCCATGCAAACAAATGCTCATCTTGATCTGAACCAACAAGATAAGTCCACTGATCAGAAGGAGTATAGGTCTATGATAGGTTCTTTGTTGTATTTGTGTGCATCTAGACCTGATATAATGTTGAGTGTTTGCATGTGTGCACGTTTTCAAGCTGATCCTAAGGACATTCATCGTACTGCTGTTCGTAGAATACTGAGATATTTGATTCATACCTCTGGGTTTGGTCTATGGTATCCTAAGGGTGCACCATTTGAGCTTGTAGGCTATTCAGATAGTGATTATGCCGGGTGTAAGGTTGACAGAAAAAGCACCTCAGGTACATGCCAATTTTTAGGGCGTTCCCTTGTGTCCTGGAGTTCCAAGAAACAAAATTCAGTAGCCCTATCCACAGCAGAAGCCGAATACATAGCAGCTGGTGGGTGTTGTGCTCAATTGTTATGGATGAGGCAGACCTTGAAGGATTTTAACATATCTATGTCTCAAGTACCCCTCTTCTGTGACAATGAAAGTGCAATCAAGTTAGCCAACAACCCTGTCCAACACCAAAGATCCAAACACATAGAAGTGAGACACCACTTTCTAAGAGACCATGTAGAGAAGAAAGATATCCAACTGTGCCATGTTAGAACCGAAGCTCAGCTAGCTGATATTTTCACCAAGCCTTTAGATAAAAATAGGTTCTGTACCCTCAAGCATGAGCTAAATATCATGGATATCTCGAATGTGCAGTGAGAAAATGATGATACACGTGTACACATGATTGCATTTCTGATTTTTCATTCTCTGCATTCTACATGAGTCAGCCACCTGAGTCTCGGTTGTACCTCAGGTGGGTTAAGGTCTTATAGATACCATGCTGATTTTGCATCTTATTGAACTCATGGATTCACCATTGGGTTAGATAAGTTGGATCTTACCATCTATTTCAATTCAACACAGCTTTAGCTTTGTATTGATTGATCGTTTGGCAAGCTGCGTTTGAAAAGAAATTCTCTCTATTGCTTTCATCTCTTATCTTTAAGTTCTCTCTGGTAATCCTATTGAAAACCTTGTCAGCTGAGTCTTCCACATGAGTCTCAGCTGAACACATTCAAAATTCCGGAGAAAATCACTAAGTCTGGAGCTCAGCTCAATTTTTCTATCCTACCTGAGCCTCAGGTAGCATTCTAGCTGACCCTCAGGTGCCACAGGGCCACTCGGGATATAAAAACTCACCTCTGTAACGGTTCGCGCTAAACCCTCTTCAGAGTCTCAGTGCCCTTGCGCCCATCGCCGCCATCTGATTCTCAACGATCGTGCGCTTCTCCCACGATCTTCGCTCTCTCCGAAGCTTCCCAAAGCTCTTCTGATTGTTTTGGCGCCTTCATCTCCAATCAAAATTCCAAATGTAAGTCTCCTCGAGCTGTTCTTCACGGAACTAGGGTGGTTTCCGCCTTAATGCGAATCCCAAGCTCTCGAGTAACTTTTAGTTGTGGAATTAGAAAGAGATGATGTATCTTTAACCTCTAGAACGATTTCTTGCAACTCATTGTCCAGAATTCTCAAATTTCAGCAAGATTCGATAAACCTAGGTTGCTCTGCTACTCCACCTGAGTTACACAATTTATCTCACCTGAGTGTCAGGTAGCTAAGTCAGGTAGCATGAGATGACTTGTGAAACTCTCCTAAAAACATCCAAAAATGGCCAAATATTCCTGTTTTCTCTGCAATAGGATTATCTCTTATCTATTCTTTATCCTATCTCACCTATACAGATGTCTGGATCAAGAAATGTGTCTGAGGATATAACTGATGATCTGCCCATTGGTCTGAGAACCCAGCTCCTAAGTCAGAAGCAGCAGTTAGAGTGGGAGGCAGAGCAGGCTAAAAGTCTTGCAAAGAAATTGGATGCAGAAGAAGCTGCACAAAAATCAGTAAAAGCTCAAATGTCCCTCTCTGAGCTAGCCAAAAGAGAAGTTAGGCTTAAAGAGCTACAAGAAGAGAAACGTCAGATGGACATAGCTACAGCTCAGTCAGCTCAAAGAATGAAAGAATTAGAAGCTCAGAAGGCTAGCAAGGAAGAACAATTGAAGCAAGAGAGGAAAGCAAAAGCAGCTGAAAAGAAAGCCCAAGCTGAAGAAGCAAAGAAGAAAAGAGCTGAAGAAAAAGCTAAGAAGGCTGCTGAGAAAGAGGCAGCTATCAAAGCCAAGAAGGCTCCAGTAGTTGATACACTCAAAAGGACAAGGGCTGCAGGAAGTCCAACAGATATATCTCTGTGCAAAGCCCCAAAGAAGCCAAGATCAGAGGCTGTGGTAGTCAAGAAAACAAAGAAACAACTGCAAGAAGAGGAAGAAGCTGAATGGAGAGCAGAAGCACTTATAAAAAGGGAACACAGCAAACTTATAGAAAAATGGCAAGACTTAACTGATAAGTTGCCTAATGCCACAGATGAGGAAAGGCCTCAAATGAAGAAAAGAATAGATGCTCTTGCAAAGCAAATCTTTGAATCACCAGATGTTCCAAAGGATGTGAAACTCCAAAGAGAAACTCAGCTGAAGAACAAGGCAATCCATGAAGAACTCAAAAAGCTGCTGAGGCAAGAAGAAAAAGCCTCTGGACAAGAGAAAGCAGACCTGATCAAGCAAATTGATCGTCTATTCCCTCAACTCTCAGAAGATTATAAGAAAATTTGGACAAGGTTCTCAGATAACACCCTACAAAGGAGAATAGAGGATTACACGTTGGAGTTAAACTCTTGTACTGATGAAGCTCATAAGAAGCACCCACAAAATGAGATTGCTGAAATAAACTCTAGGATATTTTGTGTATCCAGTTCTCAAGCACTTGATGTAGTGCCCCTTCAACAAGCCAGTGGTTCACTGCCTCAGCTGAGTAAGCCAGCCGAGTCTCAGGCGGCTGCATCAGCTGGACTAGAATTAGTCCTCTCTGAAGTGGAACCTCAACAGAAAGCTGCCATAGAATCAATTGAAGACATCTTGGCTGAGCTTGACTCAAGAGAAAAAGAACTTGAGCAGACTATGGAGGAGTCTATGGATAAGCTAAGATCATCTTTTGAAGAGAAGTCAACTGAAGCACATGAAAACCCAACTGAGCCACAAGCAGATCTATCAGTTGGAGTTTCAGTGAGCATGGGTTCTGTATTTCAGTCTCTATCAGACTTAGAACCAGCTCAAGAAGAAACAAGACTTGAAGAGCAAGAAAAAGCAGCATCTTCTCCAGCACCTGAGTCAGTCCATAGAGAGCCAACTAAGTCTCAGGCACAGTCAACTGAGACTCAGTCAGAAGACTCAGATGACTCCTATTCAAGTCCAAGTGACCCTCATCCTCCATCTCCTCGCAAGAAGAAGCAAAAGCTGTCTGATTCAGATGAAGAATATCAAGAAGAAGAGGAGAGTGGTGGAAGGAAAGAGTCAGCAGAAGAATCAGACTCATCCCCCTCTGCATCTGACTCAGAAGATATCCCAGCTGAGACTCAGTTAGAAGAGTCAGATGAGTCTCTGGAAGACAAATATTCAGCTATATTCTCAAAAGTTGCACGATCTGACACATCAATGATGAAATTCATATCTGCAACTGCTTTCAAGAAGCTACCAAAGGCAGACGCCAGTCTAGCCTCCATGAACCTGGATTCAAGAAGCACATCAAACTACACTGCCATGAGAACCACAAATCCATATTTTGACAGTGAAGGGAATCTGAAAAGAAGACATTGCACTGATCCAAGGTTTTTGAATGATCAGCAGCAATCAAGCTATCATCTCTTGCTGCAGAAGAAAGGTTTTGTTGACAGCATGCCAATTGATTGGGAAAACCTTGCCAAGAACGGCTTAGGAAATCTGAAGCAGATTTTAGCTGCTGTTCAACTTGATAAGATATGCAGTTTAAACCAAGATTATGATTCTGAAGCTATCAAGGAATTCTATGCAACAGTCTTTGTAGAGCAGAACAATCAAGATTATATGCTCTGGATGACAAGAGGTCAACTGCTGTGCATCACAGCTCCAGAGTTTGCAGAGATGTTCAACCTACCATCAGGGTCAAAGCTACAGAAGATCAGCATATCCAAAGGCTCAGAAGAAGATAAGAGTCTCCTGCCAGATTGGGTTCCAAATGAGAAAAGGAAGAAGTTCTTCCCTACAGGCTTTGTGCCTCCTCCTGTTAAGGGTGCAGTCCCTAAGCATATCTCCAATTTCAAAGGATTGATGAAGACACCCAAGCACATAGTGAAGATCTTGAACATATCCATCTGTGCCAAAGGTGGAGGAACTGATGCCATATACAATCCAGTATGGAGAATTCTTGAGCTCATAGCAAAGAAAGAAAAGTTTGATGTGGCCAGATACATATTCTCAGAAATAAATGAGTGCCAGAAGAACAGATCTGACAAGATGAGATATGGCTCATATCTAATGCATATGATTCTCCAAAGAACATCTTTAGCATCTTCAGTCTTCTCTTTTGACAAGAAGACATATCTCAGCAAATTCAGACCTCAGAAGGATGACCATGAAGATGAAGTTCCTTTCTACAACATCCTCAACTCATCTCAGTCAGACTTTTCAGAGCCTCCAGAGCAAGCCACCAGAGTCTCAGTCAGACCACCTCAGCCAGCAGCTGATCTCCCAGCAGTCCTACCTGAGCCTCAGGTGTCTCCCACCCGAGACTCAGCTAGAGAATCATCTCCTCCTGCTGAGCGACAAGCATCGGTCTCTGTGAACCTTTCATCAGACAGTCTTCCTTTGGTTCAACGTCTAGACAATCCCGCAGCTATTGATGCTTTCATTAAACGGGTTGTGCCATACGGGTTGTGCCAGTACAGATCTCTGTTATCAAGAGGAGACAAGATGAACTGCAACAAGAAATGGCTCAGCTGAAATCTGAACTCAAGAGTGAGATGGCAGATCTCAAGGCCTCGGTCAACAGCAAATTTGATCAGATCCTCTCCCTCCTGCAACCAAAGCCAGCTCCCTGAGGATCTTTTTTCTTTCTTCTTCCTATCTCTTTTTAGTGCTTAGTGGCAAAGGGGGAGAGAGTAGGGAGAGAATAGCTTAAAAGGGAGAGTATTATATTCAGGGGGAGCAGTATGTAAAGGGGTAGACTAGATTGCATGTGTGTCAAGACATTCTATGTACTGCAAAATGATTTTATCAGTCTTGAACACCTCGTTTTTGTATTGTATTGACTGTTATTGCTCAAATATATTGAAATACATTGATCTCTTTATCACATCTGCTCTGATACATGATATTTCTCTCTTTAGCTCTAATACATGCTCTATATTTGATATATACATGACGCTCTGATATTTGATATTTGTACTCAAGCATGCAATCCTTTCTGTTATCTTATTTGCTGAGTACTCCTCCAACATACCTGCTATTCCGCTGTGCTTATACTCTCAGTTATGTTGTGAGAACCTGTTTTTGCATCAACTCTCCAATGTTTAAATCTGATCTGTACACTTGTATTCAAATACAAAATCTCACTTGTGCACATCTTAAGGGGGAGTTGATGTCAAACAAGGTTAAATGCAATACTCTTTTTTATCTAAATGAATGTTTTAAAGGGGTTGCCACTAACCACCAAAAAGGGGGAGATTGAAAGTGCATCCACTCCCATGGAGCTTGGGAGGATGGCTATCTTGCCCCAGAGTTTGGTTTTGATGGTTATTGGCAATCCTCACCTGTGTCTAATGTTTGCAATGAGTGTGAACAGGGATTAGATGGACAGGTGAAAGCTGAAGTGAGACAACTGTTGATGATGAGCCCTAAAAAGAGCAAGGAACTGGGAAGGTCAGAAGGACCAGCTGAGCTAGGTTCCTGAGGCACAGTTGCGAAGAAGCCGAGGCTGTGCTCGAGGGCAAGCGAGGTGATGGTTGCTTGATGGAGTTCAAGGGCCGTGAATGCAAGCTTGATAAGTCCTGGAGGAGCTAGGAAGATGGTGGATCTGGACCAAGGGTTCGCTGTGCGTCTACAAGGGCAGTCGTCTTCGGTGAAGAAGCTTAAAACCAGTGCCAAGGGTCTAAGCGAGCTGGTCAGGGACTGTGGCGAGGCCATTGCTCTCTGGTCAGTTGGAGGCTTGTAGTGAGCCGGCCAGAGTTGTGCTCAGGTGCTGCCTGAGGCAACCGAGTCCACCTGAGTTTGGCATCTGAGACTCAGGTGGGTAGCTCAGCCGCGGCTAGTAGGTTACCAGAGGTGCATGTTAGCTGAGTCTCAGACAGGTTAGGTCTGGTGGCTCTTTATCTGACGTGGCATGAGGGTAACGGCTAGCTGCCAGGGACCCTATAAATAGGAAACCTGGGGAGGTTTTCAACCTCGAACCTTTACCTAACCTTTGCCTCTAACCCGAAAGCAACCTGTTGAGAAAGAAAGAGCTCTAGGTCTCCAAGTGAGTGATTGCCTGCGTGCATCCATCGTGAGAGAGAGTTGCTTAGTCTTTCAGGTGTAGCATTCGAGGTACTGGTTCCTCCAAGAGTGGGAGTGCTCTTGGAGTTGGTGAGCAAGCCAAGTCTTGTGTGGCTGCCACCAAGAGTCTGTGAAGGCGATTCGGGCCTGCCTGTCTTGCAGCAGCAAGATCAAAAGGATTCCACACAAGAAAGGTACTCGAGGAAAGAGCACGTTTTGGTGCCGGCTGTGAGAACAGCTTCCTCAACGGAGACGTACTGCTTCGCAAGAAGTAGGAACTTCGGTAAAACAAACCATTGTGTGCTTTACTATCTGTCTTGTGATCTGCTCTTACTTATTCTGATATCTATGCATGCTTAGATCACTAGAGCACCTTTATCTGTTGCACACTAACTGAGTTTCCTCACCTGAGACTCAGTTAGCTCCTGCTAAAGCTAGTACCTTTCTTGTTCACGTCATCTGATGCACTCACCTGACTCTCATACCTGAGACTCAGTTAGCTCTGAATATAACTTGTTCTACATCAGCTGAGTTTGCTATCTGAGTGTCTGGTGTTTATCTGATATATCTTGCTGAGTCTCAGTTACCTGCATCAGTTGCATATATTTTCTCTAAGATTGACCTATCTCCAGAAGAGAAACCCATTAGGCATTTTAATTTCTAGAGCCGACCTATTCACCCCCCCTCTAGTCGACTCCTGAGATCCCTTTCACGTAGCCCGCGACGGCCGGGCCGCGCGGGGGTTTTTTTCCCTTTGGCTAACGCCATCAACAATGGCGTTTAAGTCCCGCTCGCTAACGCCAACGCCAGTGGCGTTCGTCCCTGGTCCACGCTGGCGCAGCCCCGCTGACCTGGCTGACGTGGCAAAGCTCTGAACGCCGTATACGCTGGCGTTTAGACCTCGGACCCAAACGCCAGATGGTCTGGCGTTTGCCCCCCGGATTCTGCTCGCTTTTCACCCCGCCCGATTTACTTTCTCGGTCACAGCGCCGGGCCCCGACCCCCTTTTGCCCCGATTGGATTCCCGCCGGGTCAGCTTTTTCTCCCGCATGCATGGCCAAACAGTGAGATGTTTGGATGCTTTTTCCCTTTTATTTGACGTGTTGTCCATTCGCTGTTTTCTTTTTCCTGTTCTCATCAGAGCGATGGAGTTCTCTTCTCCCTTTATATTACACTGCGTACCTCTGCAACGCTCTGGTCCTCTTCATTTGCTGTCTATTTAGTTTTGTTTTCACTGCGTACCTCTACAACGCTCTGGTCCTCTGCAACGCTCCTCTTCCACTGGAGTATGAAGCATTGATTTTGAAGCCAAAAATACCAAAATCAGCTATTCGAGTAGTAGAAAAAACTGAAGTTGAAGTCAAGATCTAGCCACGAAGGTAAATTTTTTCTATATGCAAAATGTTATCATATGTTCTAGTTAGGCTAAAATTAGATAAATGATAATGTTAAGATTTTGGTTATAATTGAGTTGACTGTTATTTCATCCATGCATAAAATGCAATTCTCTCGACTATTTGTAAATTTTAATTTTGTATTTAATGTAGCACGAGATGGAGTTTTGCAACAGATTTTGAAGCTAAAAACAGTAAAATTAGCCATCTTTGTAGTTGAAGAAATTGAAAATCAAGTCGAGACCTAGACTCAAAGGTAATTTTTTTTACATGCAAGATGTTGTTATATTTTTTACTTAGGCCGCGATTAGATAAATGACAATGTTAAGAGTTTAGTTATAGTTAAGTTTACTGTTATTTCCCACATGCAGACACGGCAGTTGTTTCGAGAAGTTCAACAACGTGTACATCTGGTGGTATTCTTCGAGAAAAGGTAAATCCACGTTGCATGAAATTTTGTGATTAGTTCATTGATTAGCTTAATGTTTGTTAAGTGACACCACGTTAAGCCATTTTAGTGCGACAAACGTCATTATTATTCTACGTTATAGTTTGGATACATATCTATGAAAGATGTTGAAGTTAAACTTATTTGACAGAAATTAGCATAATGTAAGATGTGAGAAACTAATATTAAATATACACTATTTTAGCTAGATTTAAATTGAGAAATTAAATTTATATATGTTATTAAAATTTTGGTTTCGTATATACGTAGGTACAATGAATGATAATGTTAAGTTAAGACTTTAGTTATAATTAAGCTGACTCTTATTTCATGCATGCATGAAATGCAATTGTCTCGAAAATTTATAAATTTATTTTGCGTATTTAATGTATACCGAAACTCGTGTCCTTGCACTTAGACGTAGTACGAGATAGAGGTTTCCAATGGATTTTGAAGCTAAAATGAGAAGATGTGACAAACTAATATTACATATGCACTATTTTCCCTACAGTTGTAATGAGAAAAAATATTGTTTACATGTTATTCAAATATTTGTTTCGTATGTACGTAGGTACAATGAATGAACTGTTAGTGTTCTACGGGCCGAATATAATACGCGACGGGTCCTGTGGGATCGACTTGTCCCAATGCGAGTACAAGGTTGCACATATAGATGGTTTGGAGGAGATTAGTTTGTTGGACCTGAGGAGGTGCATACGCCGCGAGTTTGATCGGGACATAGCTCGCAACAAAATAGTCATTGAAGCAGTCACATGTAGCAGCCGGGAGGACAGGTCATCAGTCCCCTTATGGCAGCTGCACAAGGTGGCTGGCAACACATCATGGGCTGGGTACATGCGCCTTGTGAGTACACCAGGGGCGTACATATATGGTCGCCCCATGGTATACGTACAGTTTGTTGAGAGCAGTCGCCCGTTGACTGGCGACGAAGGTTCCTCCGGAGTTGGTGAGTTACAGGTTGTTGCAACAGAAGGAGGTGTAGGGCCAGCGGATGCAGCGTTAGAGGTCAATGTGACACATCCTGAAGACCAGTTCATCAGTAATGAAGATGCCGGTCCCTTCTGGTCTGCTCGTGTCGACTGCTCTGAGCTGTTAGCAAGCATGCCGAACGAGTTGGACTCTCCTGAAGACGGTAGCGACAAAGAGTCGGACGGTACCAACGAGGAGGGCGGTGATGCGGTACGACGTGGTCTACCTGCAGTAGCTGCTGGCGAAGAAATGGATGAACTGACGGTGCAGAGGCTTGTCATATCAGAAGATGTGAACTCACGGTAGGGTTTCGAAGAGAACACTCTGATGATAGGTCAGCACTTTCCAACCAAGCATGCTGCACACATGGCTATTACAAAGTATGCCACCTCCATAAGTCGTGAGTATAGGGTCAAAAGGTCGAATCCCACATGTCTGAAACTTGTATGCACACGTCCAAACTGTCCTAGAAGGGTGCGTGCAAACCAATCCAAGGGGATTTACAAGGATTTTGAGATAACTGTGTTGGTGCACCACACATGCGAGCTATCCGAGCCGTTGACTGTGCATCGCAACGTGAGTGCCGCATATGTGGCCGAAAAAGTGCACCACGTAGTATCCAAGGACATCTCCGTCGGGCCAAAGTCATTGATGTCCACCGTGGCTGACGAAGTTGGTTTTCCGGTCAGCTACAGCATGGTCAGACGTGCGAAGTAGAAGGTGATAGAGAAGATGTTCGGGACTTACGAGGAGGGATATAATTTCGCCCCAAGAATGCTACATCAAATAGCGGAAGCTAATCCAGGCACTCTTTCACTCTAGATGGTTCTCTATTGACAGCCTTGGTCGATAGGTGGAGACCGGAGACGCACACTTTCCACTTTCGTTGGGGAGAGATGACGGTGACTCTTCAAGACGTTTCTATGATAACTGGTTTGCCCATCAGCGGAGAGGCGATTGTTCCACCTCCGAAGAGGCCTGACTGGATGCAGCACTTGGCTGCGAGATTTGGTGTGGAGATCCCGAGAACTGAAAGGGGGGCGGCTCAACGAGGTATCCCTTTGAGCTGGCTTAGGAGGTTTGACACATGCCCAATCGATGCAGACGATGAGGCTATTATGACTCATCTGTCTGCGTACTTGTTGTATCTCTTCGGGTGGTTCATGTTTCCGACCTCGCACGGAAACATAGTCGTTCCCAGCTACATCCACCTCGCGGAGGCCGTGGATGATTCTGTGCTTGGAGACGTTCCACAATACAGCTGGGGATCTGCAGTACTGTGTGCGACGTATAGGGGGTTGTGTGACGCTACGGCCCGTAAGAAGGGCAAGGAGCCGATTCTTAGTGTGTGTCATACTTTGCTGCAGCTATGGAGTTGGGAGCATTTCCCCGTCGGACGGCCCCGCATAATTGAGCCGGTCCACCCGTACCCATCTGGATAGACCGCCATAAACCATGAGCACTAGGTGGACAGGTGCCACGTTAGCCTGGGCGCGGGACATGTCCGCACGGTGCTACCCGTTCTACCACCAAGAGTTTGAGATGTTGGATCAGCTAGGTGTCGTATGGTTCCCCTGGACAAATGAGCATGTCTTGAGTGTGGCACCTGCGGGGTTGTCCATGCAGTGTTTTAGAGACATGCAGTACTGGATGACGACGTGCCACTTAGTATTCTCAAACATGGTGGAGCCGTACGCGCCTCAACGTGTGATGAGACAGTTCCATCGCTTCCAGTCGGTGCCCCCCCCCGACTAGCAGATGGCTGGACAAAAAAGTTCATGAGTACGCTCTAAAATTTATAACCATTTTCACTTTGCATTACTATTGTTCTTCTTACTAATTTTGACCGTACGGTTTTACAAAATGTAGGCAGGGGAAGAAAGGAAGAAATGAGCAAGACTGGAGAGGGACGCAAAGCACATGGAAAGAAATGTGGGATGGCATGGCTGCACAACAGATCGTTCATGAGGCGAGGTATTTATTTTAATCTATCCGTTCTCACATGACATGATGAATCATTGTCCGTTACATAACGACGTTACTTCCAGGCAGTACGATGAACGCACCTACGACGAGTATCTACAATGGTACCTACCTAGGACGCGGGCTAGACTAACCTGTGCTCCACCTGAGAGACCCACGAGCCTCACGCATGCTGAGCAACTACAATTGGGGATGGATCGGCATAGAGCTTCACGTCGTGACGAGACGGTAATAGTACCAATTGTTTTGCATTATTCGTTGAACTTATCGATCGCATGGTTTGAAACATTGTTTGGGAATGTAGTTCGATCGGGTTGTGCGGATCCATGATACTGCCGCGTCCGTCATCCGCTCAGGCCGTCGGGAGGATTGGTCGAGGGTACTACAGAAGTTCAAGGACATATACGAAGATGCCAAAGGAATCATGAAAAACTTGAGCTGTGGTCGCACGGACGACGTATTACGCTCACATTCAAACTTGCCGGAGCAGAGGTCCGCACGACCCAGTGAGGCACGACCCAGTCAGGCACGACGTAGTGGGGCGCGGACTTCAGGAACCGTTTCAGGACGTCGAGAGGTAACGTACTTCAGTGCTTCGAGCCAAACTGTTGAATATAGGGCGTGTACAATTTTTAGTTAACCATATTATTGTATTTTCATAGCATGATGCACGGGCAGACACGTCTGTAGAAAGGATCTCTTCTAGGCGAGCTGGTCGAGGACATCAGATGCGCATAATTGATAATTAGTCACACATACATAGTGCACAAATGTACACTCAGAGTGTAATTGGCATGGTGCTATTTGTAGTCCGATGTACGTGGGGACACATCACTCGTGCGGATGTCGTTAGGACGAGCTGCTACAGGACATGAGGTGTGCTTTACTCTTCGGAAGAACGCATTGCAATATTTAGAAAGTGTGCTTAGTCTTTTGCAATGGTCACTTTATTTATGCAGCACGACTCGATTGAGGACGAAGGCCAGACCTCTCATTCCGGTGCAGCTACCGATGTATGGTCTTTTTTAAATTATGTGTGCACAGATTGTGCGTTTCTTGTGTGCTTAATCTTCACACTTATTTTCGTAGCTCCGGGAGGACACGTTGCTACAGCGAGACTCCTCAACGCGACACGGTGGACACCTTCAGGTTTTTTTTAACTTATCACATATCCTCATTGCATCCAATACGACGTACTTAAATTTTATCTGAGAAATGATACATTTTCTACATAGTACGTGATCGATTCACCACATGAGCCGCTGCAGGGTTCTCCGGGAGGAACATTTAGTCAGGTATGTCAAATTAAATTTATTGTTGTCAAAACAATAAACTTGATTCTTAATTGGTATACCGTTTATTCTGGTCTTTTTTCAGACATTCAACGATTCGCCTCCCCACGAAGAGACTTTTATTAGCCAAAATCAGTTTATGCGACCTTCACTTCAATACCAGTCCCTAGTTGGAGGAGGATGTTCCGAGCCTGGTTCGTCCCACCAACAGGGTCGTGAGTGGGTCGAAGATTTGTTTCGACATCCCCAGGACATCGTTAATAGCCAAATTCCTAGTCAACCATACCCTACTCAGGACACTCAGGAGGACCAGGAAACTTATGAGACTCCCCAGTACAGTCTCCGAACAAATCCAAGACCAACTGAGCATTTCACTTTCCCCTCAGGTCACATGGCACCGAGGCATAAGAGGGGAAGAGGCCCGTGATCGCAACTGTTTTAGTTCCTTCAATAATTCTGCTATTATACTTTGCCGTATGCACTACTCTATGAATTCCAGATGCATGCATGCTTGTTCAGTTGTGCGGTTCCTTCAATAATTGTCCAGTTCCTTCAATAATTGTTTGTACTTGTTCACACTGGGAAATGTATGGCATGCAAAAAATTCATTTTTGCCTGCCTTATCTGGGATACTTTCTTAATGCTCCCGGGAGATAATGGAAATATGATCCATGATTGGATTCAGTCTTAATTTGATTGGTCAGAAAAAATGATTCGACCTGCAACCCGGGTTTCCTGTCATTTTTGCTCCTCGAACGGAGAGAATCGATTTGACACTGCTGTCCTGTCCTGTCCAGCAGAGGTGGTCTGATGAGCACGCAGTGCAAACGCCATGGCAGTTGGCGCTTAGGTCTCTGTGCAAACGCCATCTGCTCTGGCGTTTGAATGCTGCATCCAAACGCCGGCTACCCTAGCGTTTTCTGTCCTCATCCAAACGCCCCCATATTTGCCAAAACAGTACCGTGTTTTCGCAAGCTTCTGTTATGCGGAAACAGCCGGCGTTTGGCTTTGCAATAAAAACGCCACAGGCCCTGGCGTTTGGGTCCGAGGTCTAAACGCCAGCGTATACGGCGTTCGGAGCTTTGCCACGTCAGCCAGGTCAGCGGGGCTGCGCCAGCGTGGACCAGGGACGAACGCCACTGGCGTTGGCGTTAGCGAGCGGGACTTAAACGCCATTATTGATGGCGTTAGCCAAAGGGAAAAAAAAACCCCGCGCGGCCCGGCCGTCGCGGGCTGCGGCCGCGGGAGTCTTCAGCTCGCGGGCCTGGAGCGCGATCGCGGGCCGTGAACGCGACGCGGCCTGCGTCGCGAGGCGCGGCCCAGCCTCCTTCGCGGGCCTGGCCCGCGACCAGACCGCCTCGTGGGTGGGACGCGCGATACGACGCCGTCGCGGGTCCCCGGCGCGATTTTGCCAGGTGTCGGATGCCCCGAGCGTCGCGGTGACATTTTTGCTTTTCGGTGCGAGGGGGGGGGCTAGATTTGGCATTAGAACTCGCCGGGGGGCCAAATACGGCTTTTCTCCGAAGAGAGTTGAGAACATGAGATGGACCACTGTGCATGACATACACGTCTTGAGCCCAGTGATGCACGTGTCTTGCCGGTGACACGGCTGCAAACCTTGTAACGTAACATCAAGACCCCTCGTTGGATTGACATGCGAATATGCATGTTTTGTTTTATGGCCTAAGAGTATCTAAATTTACCAAATATTATAGCCTAATTTACTAGTTATGGCCAGGTAAACGGGCTAGCACGCCTAACCTTTGGTAGAAACCAAACATTAGCTTAACATGGTCAAACTTGTCCAAATGAGATATAGCGAAATATGACAAGGTCAAACTTATCTAAATCGGATTTGACACATATGACAAAATAGTTCTTTCAACCCAAGTCCCTCTATGGTTTTGTATTCAGATCGAAGAAACTAAATGCTGGCTTAGCCATCCAAAGAGCAAGTTTAATGCTCCTCCATCATAAAATTAAAGCCGTTTTAACTTAGAAAAACAAACCCAGACGAGCATTTTACCTGCAAACTATTTTTCCTCTCATTTAATCCCTGAATGCTCATGCCCATGGCCATCATCATCAAGGCATTTTAGTTTTCTCTTTTAGCAATCAAAGCATGTTAGTTGCTTTGATACTTGATCCATGATGACAAGTGTACTAAATATTCATTCACAGGACTAGTTAACAGTACGAGTAGAAACTTAATTCACAGATGAGAAAAAGAAGGAAACGGAAACAGGATCGTGAAGAAGAAAATGAGGCGATACAAATTCTATACTTCACAAAGGCGACCAAGTGACCTTCACCGTGATAGAGGTCTGCTCAAACTTTACTTGTTGACTGGCAGATCCATGTCTGTTCGCTTTGAAGTAAACGTAGTTTTCAGTCTCACTATTGAGGACTCCCCTATGACCAACCTTGGACCTCAAATGCATCAAAGTGTTCAACACAACGGCAACCACATATCTTCTTAAGCCACATGGCTCACTGATAGCGCCACGAAAGAGCCGAATCTCCTTGTCTATTCTACTGACAAAAGAACTAAGGAATAAATCGGAACCGCTCTCATGCACTTCTGATACGAAAACTTCCACCGTGGCCTTCACTGCCCAGCGAAGAAGTGCTAATGTTACATCAACCGCGCCACATTCACTGTCGATGCAATTAATGAATGCGTTTTATGATGTGTTCGTTACCGTGCTGTGGTCTGCTACTCCATCGATCAACTGTAGATCATCTTCTCCTCCTCCTCCTTTCTTGATCCTCATGTCAAACTCGATGAGGACATCAAAATGCATCTCGATTCCTCGATTAGGACCCAGGGGCAATAGGACCAGTCATTTCTATAAGAGAACCGTACAAAAAATTTATCCAGTTAGTGGTAAAGTAAGAAATATCGAGAGTAAAATGCACTTTTTGTGAAAATGTCTAAGCTAAAATACATTTCCGGTGAAGTTTTGAGAATAGAGATATTTTATAGTTGAAGGATATATCTATATCTATATACCTTCTAAAAGGGGGAGTTTTTCTTTTCTAATTCCACCCCATAAGTGGTACCCAGATCTCTCACATCCGTCTGATTCAACACATCTAAGGCTATTATGAGTTTGATGATCTGCCAATCTAATAGATAATATTACTTTGATGGTCTGCCACCTAAAAATTACCCACCATGCCATTCACTTAAATTTGATAGTAATTACCCACCATTGCCCTTACTTAAAGTTAGTAGTAATTACCCACCATTGCCACTGCTATACCCTCCAGCGCCCCCTTCTCCCGAATCTGCGCCACGCATGGCCGCCATGCCCACGCCACACTTTGGCTGTGCTCGTGCGCCACAGCCGTTGTCTCTTTCGACGCGATGCAGTATATATTGCATTGCACGTGTACACTTTTAGGTTCTGACGTCGCGGCGCCATCGAGGACCACGCTGCCCTCCCCTACTACCTGACGATCTCCGCCGCCTCCTCCTCCACACTGACCTCCCCCGTGCGGGCCTCCATTTCGCGCACGCAGCCGTGCCACGGAGAGCGTGATGCCGCCGCTGCCAATGATCTCCTCCTCCTCGCACGGCCCCACCACCACCACCAACCGAAACAGCTCACGCGCCAGCGGAAGCTGTGCCACGTCGACAAGATTGACGTGCTGCTCACCGACCTCGGCATCGACGGTGTGTCCTCCTCGCTGTTGTAGTCCAGGACAATCCGCGATCCGGAAGATAGACTATGTAACAAGCATTTGTATTGTGTCATTGGTTATATTCGATGTTATATTTTTTGATAATATATTGATCATTGTTTAGTATTCTAGAAGAACAATGATGTCCACTTTCTTTTTGCACCATCTCCATTTGTAAGTTATTTTAGCCACTTAAACATCTTTGTTGGTAGAATGCATATATGGATAGGAAACTATGTTTGTAAATATTAGAATATATTTTTCATGTTTAATTCATGTTAGTCAAGACGTGCGTTGCACGTGCACGATTACTAGTTGTAATAAAAGGGCTAGATATTTAAGATATTTGTAGTTGAAGCATATTTGGTAATAGAATAGGGTGACAAAAAACTAAAGAAAACGAACTAATAAGCTTCAGCTACTCAAGTTAACAAAGCTAGCAACTGAGAAGACATTCTAAGTCTATCTTTTTTAGAATCCTAATGATTTAATTGTTCCAATGCGGTGAAATGAGAAAGGAATGCATAAAATCCTATCATACTTGGTGTGGAGGAAAACAATTATTGAGAAAAAGAATTTATGTTGTACGGACTAGTAACTGAATGTCCAAAATATTTTATCAAAACTATCTTATTTGGTTTTGTTTAGAATAACAATTGGCTTTGAAATAATTGCAGGTAACCGTGATGGGATCCTCCCTGCTACGATTGAATATGTAATTAGTGATGGGTCTTTAAGATCTCGAACTGCAAAATTTCTTGTTCCGGTTTTTATGGATGGGTTAAGATAATTTTTTGTTGGGCTGTATGAGTGGGATGATCCAATTTTTTGTTGGTTGGAAGGATGAGAGTTGGATGAGATGTATCAGTTTTTCTGTTTGGTTGAAAGGACGGGCTGGATAGATTGTTGTGATGAAGTGATAAGATTATTCCTCGTGTATAGAGAGAAAAAAGTCCAAAATTACAATGTTTTATACTCATATTATTTACAACAATGACATATCTGAGTTGTCAATTAAAAATTATATCAAAAATTACAACTCTGCAGAAATTCACAAAGGCGCGGACAGCAGAGGCAGCCGCCATACTCCACCCACTCGCCTGAGTGCTTAGACGGCGAGGCTAGGGAATAGCTATGAAATAAAGAAAGGTGATCGATTAGCTAGGCGACAAGAGAAAGAAAACTTAATTTCTCCTTAATTATACTGAGATGAGTAGTTACAATAACGTGCGTATCTCTTAGTGTGTCTCGTTTAACTCGTTATCTTAACAAGTTAAAAGTCCAACTCGGCTCGACTCGCTAAGGATCGAGTTTCCGAGTACTCGTTTAACTCGCGAGTTTCGAGTTATATGTCCACCCCTACTTCTATCCTTATACACACTAGCAAGTACACACGTGCAATGTACGTTTTCATAATACGTATAACGTGAAAGCATAATATATATTGCATCACGTTGAAGGAGGGACGGATTCAGAAGAGAGGGGCACTGGAGGGTATAACAATGACAATGGTGGGAAACTATCTATTAACTTTAAGTAAGAGCAATTGTAGGTAATTATCTATCAATTTTAAGTGAATATCAATAGTGGGTAATTATCTATCAACTTTAGGTTGCACACAATCAAACCAATATGAGTTGTTGGATGCATTTGATCGGACAGGGTTAAGTGACATATGTATGTCTTGTGAGATGGAGGTAGAAAAGAAAACCGAGCCTTTTAATAGATAGTATAGATGACCTGTGAATAGTAAGCTTTGCTTTATATTGGCATTTAAGCATGACACCTGATTGTCCTTAAAGCAATTCCTTAATTCGTCCAAATCTGCAAGCATAAGGCCGGGTTGTTAGATAGCAAAAAGTTTTATTGACATGATTTGAAATATATGAAGAAAGACTCACATAATACTTTCGCATCCAACTGTATACAACAGTTGTGTCTGTGTGTGTTGTGTCTTTTTTCTTTTTTGGCGAGATGTCAAACTGTATACAACAGTTTTATTGACCGGAATTGATTACACAAACGTCGGTTAGTCCAACAGATGATAAGCATAGTCTAATTCATACTACCGACATGTTCGACATTTTGTCTTTATGATTTCCATATAAACTTAAGAAAAATCTGTAGAAATCGTGAGAACCGATTGCGCAGTTGAAAGTTGTAATAATATACTATGTAGTGCATCTGTGTTGGCTACTTGATTTTCTATTCGTCGGTGGATTGCATTTGGATGAACAAGGATGACACATTTTAAAACTTCTCTGAAACTCTTATAAAAATAATGTAAGAGCTTCACTTTTTGACATCTACATCTAAATGTTTTGGCACTTCTTCGAGTTTTCTTTTTACCTCTCGCTTTCCATTGCATTGGGAGGAAACGCAAAACTTGTTTAAATAAGGATGAAACATTTTGCAACTTCCTCGACCCTTCTTGACACTCAATTATGAGAATTTGAAATCTTCATCAAACTAATCGTGCTTTTACCCCTAAAAAACATCTTGCTTAGAACTCCAACCTTGAAACCAGAAACTCCTTTAAACAAGTCCAAAATTTGCTTCAAACCTACGTGACTACATAGCCGGGGCAGAAAGTCCTGTCTCATATTAAAAAAAGGTATTAAAACCCCAAGTGATATAATATGTTTTTTTAAAGAAAGAATTTTTTACTTTAGCCTTTGCATCCAACAAATGTACACAAGTCATTATTACAAGATAAAAACGAGATTGCCTCACAGTCTAACAACTAGCATACTGGCTAACACCCAGATAGAATAACAGCAAAATATCCAACATCAATAGAAAAAATAAAATCCTCATGTGACTATAGAATCAACCAAACACCGGCAGGTGCTCCAGCTATGCGCAGAGAATAAGTCTATCACCAGAGTCCAGGCTTCTGCTCCTGGCCACCATGTTTTCCCTGAACTCCGGCTTCTGCAAAGGCACCCAAGAGCGCAGAAAACTGTTACAGCTGAAAAATTACCTGGTTTAGATGATAAAAGAGTTTATTGGCAAACACCACATCATTTTTCCATAACCAAATCAACGAGCATAGCACTATTGCTCCTACTAAAATTTGTGATTGTAACTCCCACTCCATCCCCTGAAACTAATTCCCAAGCAAAACAAACATGCTAGATTGGGGAGGTAGATCGAAAGTGATATAATATGTTCTATTGCAAATTAAGAAAGTGAGGACCTCACTTAGTCCACGCAGGGCCAGAGCAGAGATTGTCGATAGAGTATTAATATGTACAACAACCATCTCAATCTTTCTGCTGCTGCCACAAATCTGTGAAAAGGCTTGAGCTCTGAGCTCCTCTCCTCCACTAATTAGCAGTAGCACTACCACTAGTGGATCCATGTGGACAGAGAGCCCGCTGCTCCTGGACGCCGGCGCCGCCGTGCTCACCGGTGGCGTCGCGATGGTGGTGCTCCGCTTCTGGGAGGAGGTCAGCAACCGCGCCCTCCTGGACCAGGTGAGTTCACCACCTAAATAATTCCCCATTTTTTCTTCTTCTTGTACTTTTGGATTGATGATTGTTTCAGTTCGTACGGTGAAATTCCGGAGAAATCATCTCTTAATTGATCAGGAAAAAATGTATCTTTTAATTTCCGGCGCAGCTTTCTTGTATCAGCTCTTGTGGTGCTACTAGTACCCGCAAAAGAGGGAAAAAAGGATAATATCTCTAGTGTCGCGGTAGTAACTAGTAAGTAGTACCTCTTAGTGCGTCTCCTCGGAACTGGAAGCGTCTCCTCGGGAGTAACTGCGAAAGAAAGAAAGGTGATATATTAGCTAGGCGAAAAGAGAAAGAAAACTTAGTTTCTCCTTAAATATGCTGAGATGAGTAGGTAGAATAACGTACGTACCTCAAGTGTATACCTCAAGTGTGGGCCTGTTGGGATGGACCTCGATTGCGTGCCTCAACGCTGCTGCCTCTGCCTCCTCCAACGCCGATTCGCTGAAAAACGCGATTGAGATTTTGACTTTCTGAAGACAAGGGATGATGAGTAGTACGTACCTCTTAAATTTGATTTTCTGAAGACAAGGTAGGTTCCCAATGCTAGCAAAATCACCGTATGATGATGGGTTGGCAGTCTTCAAGCCTCGCAGCCCAAAAAATTCGAGGCTAGGCATAGCTCCCTGCAGAAACCTGGGCACCCATACCGTGGTCGTGCAGATGAGTTGGAACCATCTCAGCTTGGGGAATGCACCACCACCCATGACGTCAGGGAAGACGTCGGCACGAGTATCCAATTCCAATTGGAGGACAACGAGCTCTGGGAACCTCCCGAGGATCTCCACATCCTGCGCCTCCACGGCCCCCACTTCCAAATACAGGTGGGAGAGGCGCGGGAGACGCGAGGAATCCATCCATGATGGTAGTCTAGCAAATACAACCCCGTACAGGCCTAGATAACGAAGGCGCCCATGGGGCACATAGCCTTCACAACTGGCTCGCTCAATACACAAGGACCGATCAAAAACAGCACTAATAATTTGGAGCTTCTGCAGATTGCACAGTGACTCCATCAAATCTTTGAACAACTTAGCACCGCACATAGCTTCTGATGTGATTACCAAAATTCTAAGCTCGGTCAGCTTGCCCAGCTCTTTCACAAAATTTGGAGAGACATTAGACAACTGTAGCTCTTCCAGAGATGTTAGATTCCCGATCCAATCCAACGCTCCTGTGAAGCCATCACGAAGGAGCAAGCACTTCAATTGCCTTAGTAGGCCAACACTGCGTGGCAACTCTTTTATATTGGTATACCTCAAGTCTAGTACCTGCAAAAACCTCAGATCCCCTACTTCTGACGAGAGCTCAGTAATAGGCATGCCGTCGAGCCCGAGGTACCTCAGCTGAAGTAACCTCCCGAGATGCTCAAGATGATAAGGACGATCTACCTCGAAGCTACATTTTTCAAAAGCTAGGACCCGTAAGCATTGAAAGCTTAAAAGGGATGGCATCATATTAAAACGACACATGGTGGCATTAAATGACCTCACTTGAGGCAAGGGTGTGTTAGCCATAGGGTCATTCTGATCTATCACTCTCTTTTGGACGGCTAACCTGCGAGCATTGCTTTGTGGACATGTGTGTTGCTCATTACTGCCCAATACAACGACAAAGTTCTCTTCCTTTGACAAGGAATAGATCATATCAAGCACTAAATCATGCACACGACAAGTATATACTACGCTGTCATACGGGATCTCTATTGGCTGGATCATACTTCTGTTTATTAGCTCGTTGAAGTATCTCTCTCCCAGCTCAAATAACCCCATACCTAGTTTCTCCTGAATAAAACCTTCGGCTACCCACTGCCATATCAATTTGTATTTCCGGATCTCGTAATCTTCAGGAAATATGCTAAGGTACAATAAACAAGTCCTTAGATAACAAGGTAGATCATAGTAGCTATATAGCAATATCTTCCTTGTGTTATCAACTTGTTTGTTATCTCCATACCCAAAACCAATAGAGTCATACACCTCAGACCAATCCTCCCTTGGTTTACTGGCCAACAAACTAGCTATTGTAATGATAGCTAACGGGACACCACCACATTTCTGTAAAATCTTTTCAGACATCTCAACCGAGTGATCATAAGAGGTTTTGCATTTGCCAATAGATAACCTTGTATAGAATAATTCCTTGGATCTACTAGGAGAAAGTGGTTCTTGCTTGTAAACATCACCGGCCACTTTGGCGACTTCAAAAATACGAGTAGTTGTTATTATTCTACTTCCACAGTTACAATCAATCCATGCACATCTGATTATTTCCCATGAACTCTCATCCCATATATCATCAATGACGATGAGGTACCTATTGACATGGCAGCGTGAGAGCCGTGAATTAGTACAACTGTATATCTAAACAAATTTAATATTTCTCAGTCACTTGAGAAATCATTATTTCTCGGTAGACCAAGTTGCACATTATTAAACCTACAGTTGCACAAAAAAAAATTGTGTAACTTTAAATCTAGAAATGTGTAACTGTCAGTTGCACATCTCTAAACTAAGCATGCATGGCATTATTCAATCGCTACAAGGGGAGCCATGGAACAATTGAGACATAAGCGAATAAACACAGGAGCATGGAAACTACTAGAAAGACATGGAGTTCATTCTATTAGAGTTCTGATAGATTTTACTTCAGAGTTTAAATATATTTTGTATAATAAGTCCAGTTTTGAGTTCTGAACTAACATTTAATCCACATAGGTGCAAAAAATACTTGGACATGCGAGAACGTTTGACAATCACTTAGAACCCAAAGGATAGCAAGGAACGTGGGTAAATCTTGTAAAGTTTACTTTGAATTTCAAAAACACGTAACAATATACCTACGCAATCCATATCCTAATGTAAAATATCTCAAACAAATGAGCTTCAAACAAAATGAGCTTCTCTTTTCTACCTCGCTTATTCATTACGTTCGACCTCATGCATGCTGCAGAAAACATGTAGTAGATATGTATTTGCCAATTCCGTTATTTTCTAATTTGTAACTCGCACCAACATAAATATTAGGACAATGACGCGTACCTCTTGTTCTCAAGCAATCCTCGGAGTTCTTCAATGAGCTGCCCCTCATCCAACATTGTTGCATTCAAATAGGAGTCCTTGTCAAGTTGGCGGAGAATATCCATCAACACTTTCTTCGGGCTAGGATTCTGGCCGACCGGAACAAAAGCCCTGCAAATGAATTCCCCTTGCAGCTTGTCGTAGACTGCTTTGGCAAGAGTAGTCTTGCCAAGTCCTCCAAATCCGAAGATGGAGAGTATCTTGAGCTGCTGCTTGGTAACACCATCATCCCCACCTGTCAGCCTCTTGATTAGCTCCTCCCTTGGCCCTTCGATGCCAATGAGCTCTCTCTGGTCTTTGAATAGAGCTAGCACGCGTGGATCGACGGTGGTTGTGGCCGCTTGATTAGCACGGACATCGTCGACCTTATATCTGTCACGCAGCTCAGCCACCTCCTTGACTCGGATCTTGATGTCTTGGATCTTGTCAGCGATTTGATGGCGAGTCTTTCCCTTCTTGAAAAAGTTGGCAATCTTCTTTCTGAACCTCTTGGTGCTTTTGAGATCGGTAGCGGGGTCAGAGCCCTCAACGCGCACCATGAAGCCGTCGACGGCATCCTCCATCTCGTACGACAGCTCTCTGACGTTGTCGGCCCAGAGCCTGACCTGCTTGTCGAGCTGGTCCCGTGGCACCTCCGCTACCTTGCTAAGGGCAACCTCGATGCTCCTCAGCTCCCTCGAGAGAGACTCGACGTCTTTCTTGACGCCCGTCTGCAGGTTGTACTGCTCCTGGAGGAGCTCGGCCAGCTTGGGTAGGAGGGAGCCCATGGCCCCCGTCGCCAGCTCCATGGCGAGATCGGTGCCCGGATCTACAGGACGAAAATCAACAAGAAACCAAATCAGGAAACCAGATCCGTTTCCCAAAATCCTTCCCTCAAGAACTAAATCCTTTGTCGCCAAAAAAAAACCAAATTCTTACCTCACCGAGCCAGATCCGTGGGGACGGATGGAGCCCTCCTGCTGCTGCTTCTCCGTGGAGTGGCAGCCGGAGCTGGCGAAGAGAAGGGGACGTAGCGCCGCTGCTTCCGTGGATGCTGGTGGTGTCGGCGCCGGGGAAGCTACTGTTTGCTCGTGCTCTGGAGGAGTGCGTGGATGCTGCTGATGTCGTGCTCTGGAGCTGGAAAAGGAGTTTGGCTTGCTGGAAAAGGAGTGTGGAAAAGGAGTGTGGAAAAGGAGCCTGACTTTTTAGTCCGTGAGTCTTGAACTCTTGATTCATCGAAGTCCTCGAGCCACCTTTATTTACACAATGATCCAGGTTTGACGGTGGATGCATAGATCCGGACTTAACGGTTGGCTTCATTCGTTGGCTCCGAGCGCTATATGACTTGGACATTTGACCTGTCCTATTTCTAACATGGATCTGCGTTGTTTTAATTTAATTGAAAACACCGATCAAATATGAAAAATATATTGCGTGTTGTATCTCCCCATCCTAGACCTGTTGGGTCAGTAATAATGCGTGTACGTTAAACAGCAGTACACATATGTAATAGGTACATTGTATGTTCTTCGAGCAACGTATTTTTAAACTATCAGAATTTCGAAGCAGTACACGCATTTAGTAGGTCCATTTGAATTCTTTTGAACGAGACATCATTTAATTACCATGCATGCATCAGTCAAAGGTTTAAGAAAACAACATAATTATGTGTATGCTGCTTCTTTCAGGTGTAGTTGACATGGCTGGAAGGCGATTCGGTCACGCAGAGCTTCCTTACAACCCCGACAAATCGTACGCCGGAACCATCGCAATGTTCTTCGCCGGTTTCATCGCGTCAATCCTGTGAGCAACAAGCGATTATACATTTATTTTACAACTGAAGCCTGAACTCATTTTATTCTCAAACCAATGTATGTGTATATACCTAGTTACATTTGCTACTTCCACCTTTTCGGGTTCGTGGAGGAGAGCTGGACCATGGCCATTGCCGTCAGTGTCACGTCTCTCGCCGCGGCGGTTGTCGAGTCGCTCCCGGTCAGCACGTGCCTGGACGACAACCTAATGGTTCCTCTCGCCTCCGTGCTCGACGGTGGCCTGGCTTTCTACTACGTTAATTGGTGGCGGCGCCAGAAACCTGTGCTGCGGTGACAGGGGCAGCATCTCTGCAATCACTGAGATGGTCCTTGCAGTCACTAGCTAGTTAGCAGACACTCCAATGAATTTGCAGAGTTTAATTTGTTCGTGTCCATGCTCCTCATCTCGCTCTCCAGAAACTTGACGTCTTTCTTCACGCCCGTCTGCAGCTGGTACTCCTCCTTGAGGAGCTCCAAGAGCTTGGGTAGGAGGGAGCCCATGGCCCCCGTCGCCAGCTCCATGGCGAGGTTGCTGCCCAAGTGTGGAGCTAGCTGATCGAGCAGCCGGACAATTTTACTCCCTGAATCTGGACTATGGCGGCCGGATCTGCAGGATGAAAATCAACAAGAAACCACATCAGGAAACCAGATCAGTTTCCCAAAATCCTTCCCTGGAGAACAAAATCCTTTGTCGCAAAAAAAAGAAAAGAAAAACTAAATCCTTACCTAACCGAGCCAGATCCGTGGGGACGGACGGAGCCCGCTGCTTCTCCGCAGAAGAAAGAGCGTGCCGTCGAGTGGCGGCCGGAGCTGGTGAAGAGGTGTGCTCTCGAAAAGGAGTGTGACTCATGTAGTTGGCCAGTAATAATCAAGCATCACAAGAAAACAGGTTGGTTTGTTGAGATGCTTTGTTGCGTGTATTTACTCAAATCATAAGACTGAGCCATATGGTTCTCACAACAATTGTAGTCCAGTCCTCTGGAGGTGTGCACTGGAAAAGGAGTGTGAACTTTTTTTTTGCGAAAGAAAAGGAGTGTGAACTTGTTTGGTGGAATGGCGGTGGTATCCAAGAAAGCACTGTTAATGCACGTGGCCTTGGTCGGCTCGTGCTTATCTCCAAGGTCTCTGACTTAAAAGTTCATAATTTTCAAATTAGAGGCAGCTAGCAGTACTGTTTTAAAGCTCGTGTAAAGTGGCATAGCAGAGAGCTTGTAACGTTCGAGCAGAGAGTTCATAGTAAAGAGAGAATTTTTGACATCAGAACATCTGACCCGTCGCATTGAGAATCTAAACAATTACGTCTCGAGTCTTCAAACATACTAGTAGTATTTCTCAAAATAGGAAAACACCCATCGCTCACGAGACGGCATCGTAGTTCATCTCCACTGCTATTAAAAGGACGAGTTTTATTTTGCTACAGTCACACAAATTACTGTACACAAAGGTTTTTTCTGCCGTCCGATCAGCACCATCTAACGCACGAAATCGCCTCAATGTTTCGCCCCCGCGTTTCCTGGTGTTTCGCTCCCTCCTTTTCCGCGTGCTAACGAATTGCTCCGATCGCGCGCTGCCCCGCCAGCCCCCGCCTGCCTCCCAGCCCCGCCTGCCTCCCCCGCCCCGTAAGCCTCCGCCTCCCGTACGCGCGCCCGCAATCCTCCGCCGCCCCGCGGCCCGCGCGCCGCCCGGTGTCCCGCAGATCCGCGCCACGCCGCCTGCCCCTGTGCCCCGCTGCCGCCGCCGCGCTGCTTGCCTCTGTCCCCGCGAGCCCACCCACGTCGCCCTCTGCCGCCTCCGCCTCCCGTACGCGCGCCCGCAATCCTCCGCCGCCCCGCGGCCCGCGCGCCGCCCGGTGTCCCCGCAGATCCGCGCCACGCCGCCTGCCCCTGTGCCCCGCTGCCGCCGCCGCGCTGCTTGCCTCTGTCCCCGCGAGCCCACCCACGTCGCCCTCTGCCGCCTCCGCCTCCCGTACGCGCGCCCGCAATCCTCCGCCGCCCGGTGTCCCGCAGATCCGCGCCACGCCGCCTGCCCCTGTGCCCCGCTGCCGCCGCCGCGCTGCTTGCCTCTGTCCCCGCGAGCCCACCCACGTCGCCCTCTGCCGCCTCCGCCTCCCGTACGCGCGCCCGCAATCCTCCGCCGCCCCGCGGCCCGCGCGCCGCCCGGTGTCCCGCAGATCCGCGCCACGCCTCCTGCCCCTGTGCCCCGCTGCCGCCGCCGCGCTGCTTGCCTCTGTCCCCGCGAGCCCACCCACGTCGCCCTCTGCCGCCTCCGCCTCCCGTACGCGCGCCCGCAATCCTCCGCCGCCCCGCGGCCCGCGCGCCGCCCGGTGTCCCGCAGATCCGCGCCACGCCGCCTGCCCCTGTACCCCGCTGCCGCCGCCGCGCTGCTTGCCTCTGTCCCCCGCGAGCCCACCCACGTCGCCCTCTGCCGCCTCCGCCTCCCGTACGCGCGCCCGCAATCCTCCGCCGCCCCGCGGCCCGCGCGCCGCCCGGTGTCCCGCAGATCCGCGCCACGTCGCCTGCCCCTGTGCCCCGCTGCCGCCGCCGCCGCGCTGCTTGCCTCTGTCCCCGCGAGCCCACCCACGTCGCCCTCTGCCGCCTCCGCCTCCCGTACGCGCGCCCGCAATCCTCCCGCGCGCCGCCCGGTGTCCCGCAGATCCGCGCCACGTCGCCTGCCCCTGTGCCCCGCTGCCGCCGCCGCCGCGCTGCTTGCCTCTGTCCCCGCGAGCCCACCCACGTCGCCCTCTGCCGCCGGCGCCTCGCCGCTCGCCCCTGCCCCCGTCGTCCTCCGCCGCCGCCGCGCTGCTCGCCTCTGCCCCCGCGAGCCCACCCACGTCGCCCTCTGCCGCCGGCGCCGCGCCGCTCGCCCCTGCCCCCCGTCGCCCTCAGCCCGCGCCCTTCGTCCTCCTCGCCCCGCCGGCCCGCCGCCCCGTCGCCCCGCCCGGCTCCTCCACCTCCCGGCCGACCTCCTTTTGCCGGCCGGCCGCCCTCCCGCCGCAGCCCCCTCCCTCCTCCGCCCTACCGCCGCGCCCGCCCCTGCCGTTGCCGCTGCGCCCGCCTTGCCGCCGTGCTCGCCCTGCTGCCCTGCCCCCATCGCCGCCGCGCCCCTGCCGCTCTGCCTGCATCGCCGCGCCGCTCGCGAGGGCATGGCTTGCTTGCTCGCTCGCTTGCTGCTCCTCGATTCCCCAAGGTGAGAAATTTCTCCCCCTCCTGGTGAGATTTCGCTTTTTTTTTAATTCCTCCTTTCGTCGATTCCCTCGCACCCCCCTTGCCCCTCTCGATTCGATCGGTTAATCACCGTGGTCGAGTTCTTGGCTCTTTGGATCGTCGTCTTCGTTTCGTGATTTAGCACATCGATCGGATTAACCAGTTCTCCCGACCCTTCCTTGTCTTCTGGTTGAAATCAAGTTTGCTAACGACGCATGATGATTTCCATGGCAGGTCAACGAAGGGAACCTGTCGCGCGATGGATTCCAGGGTGCCGTTCTTTCTCCTGCTGGCCGTCAGCTCGGGAGCTGTAGAAGGCAGGGCAACTGGTACGTATGTTCCACTTAGCAGCCTTTCTACGCTCGCTGCTATAGTAGTTATGTCTGTTCATGTCTCCAAACCAACCGATTATTACTCCCGTATGTGAATTGTAAAGCAGCATGGAGGTTCTCTGCGATAAAAATCTTATCTTTTGATGCAAACATGCCTCTACCTACGATACCGTGCTGGCGTTCGTAGAGGTTATATGCGCAGATACTGAGGGTATATTGAAGTTGAGGAAATCCTCTTCGTATGCTAGCTACATGGGTATCAAAGGTTCATCGTATTGTCCATCTGTAACTTGGCCTTAACCGCTTAGATTGTGCCATTCTGGGACAGTAGATTTAGGATAGCTAATTTCATTGTTATCACTGTTAACTTCTCACATATGTTAGTGTTTGTCTTGTATCCTTTACATATCGTTAGTTCGTTTCTGCAATTCAAGGTCTAGCTGGGGAATAAAAACGAACATGATACATCCATGATACTGCATAATGTGGATATCGTTACAGGATTTTAGGTTTATGCAAACGTTACTCCATGTGTCTGCAATTGTTCTTTGACCAGTAATATCTATGATAGTATCTGATTTATTTCTTCTCAGTTTTTCTTAATATTGAGGAGGCCCGGGATCCTGGTCAAACCTTCAAGGAGCAAATAACTTCGAGCAAAATTCCTGTCCCTGTTGACAGGGGCAGCCCACTATGCTCAGCTTGTGAGAACTTCACAAATGAAGCTGTTAGCTATCTTAGTCAGAAACAATCACAAGATAAAGCTTCGCCGTGGAGGAGATATAGATTTCTACATGTGCTCTCTATCCTCAAGGTGCTTCCTTTATTTGAATTTTAGTTTCAATACAAAATTGATTAAGTTGAAAGGCTGGAAGTATCAGGACTAAGTTCCTTTGGAAGGGAATATTAACAAAACAAAAAAAATCTATCGGAAATGGGAGGGAAAAAGCAAAAGTTCCTGGACTGTCTCTTAAGTGTTAAAAAATTTTTAGTCTAAGAATCTTCCAATTGTGATGTATTTATGTGAGTAATTCTTATTAAATGTTCTTGCTATGATTTTCCATGACTATTGTTTACCAGAGCCAGCTTATGCCGTCTCAACTTAAGGGGTACTACTATGCAGATATAGGTCATGAAAACTTCACCAGTTATATGGCTCTGGTAAATACAAAACCTTGATACTCTTACACCAGAAGTCATGGTCATAGTCGACGGATGGGAACCAATAATAGCAAGGCAGTTGTAAGATCAAGACTCGCTCCTGTGCAGGCATCGAAATTTGAATTTTCTTACCGTCACTGCTATTCATACACTATTTTAGTCCTGGTTCTTGATGCCTTTAAGTGATAACCATGTTGCAGAGTCCAGCTGCAATTCTGCTATGGCCGACTGCTTGCCGACTCTTCAGGATGTGACCGAAGAAATTGTGTTTGGTTTGAGGTAGCTTAGGGCTCCCAATTTTTTTGCACGAAATTTTATGCAACTGACGCTTTCTTTTTGACAATTTTTTGTGCTTCATTTCCAATATTACTTAACACATATACTTGCAAAAGATGATTATAATATGATTTCTAAGTGTCATATATCCAAACAGGTTCACTCAAGGTTCTCCACCAACACCTTCCCCAGGTGGGGGGCCATGCATAGCCAATGCATGTGTTAAGTCACAATGAGATCAATACTCTTAGAGGGAACAAGAATTGGTAATCTTGTGAAACATCTTCCTGTGTGCTATATCCATTAATTTCTTGGTAGATGCAATCATCTCCATATGCCTATGAGTTATTCATATTAGGTATTGCCCTTGTATTCCTGCAGGTGACAAAGGATGCCGGGTACGAGTTACCGCCACCGGGTGACTATATGCTGTTGAAATGGTCTTCCTGCCAACTGATGAGAAGCGTTGCGAGAGGAGCAAAACTGAGTTTAAAAAGGTTGGTATATAGACAGTTAGACAGTGAGCAATGTGATGCTGATTTAAGCTCATATCTTGTGTTGTTTTTATTCATGCAGGTTGTGGAATCGCTGGGACATTCAATACTTGGGTGGTGTGGGGTTCCCAGTCAATAGCAGCAGGTCATCCATGAGTTTAAATTTTAATTTTTTTGAAACAAATGTGATGAATTTTCTTCTTAACTATTTTCCATGAATTATCACAGTTGTTTATCTTGAGGAGGCTCTCAATCGTGTCTATCCGAGCCGTTCTGAAGCTTTGCCATGGAGGAGAGAGAGATTTCTACATGTGCTCTCTATCCTCAAGGTGCTTCCTTTATTTGAATTTCAGTTTCATACAAAATTGATCAAGTTGTAGCATAGCCAGGAAATATTGGCACGAGCAATTACTATGACATCTTGTGATCTTTCTGGCTACACGAAGGATTTAATGGACTTTCGATCATAATCAGTCATTTAGCCTGATGTGTATAAGTGTTCTTAAACACATGCACTATATTAGAAGAACCTAAAACTAGCAGCAGATGCACAACTCTGTTCTGAAACTCCTTGGCTTCTGTCTTCGAAATTGCTACAAGGACTACGTTTCTACACTTTTCTATATTCTTCTGTTTGTATTTCATAGGGTTATTTTCTATCAATGTCTGAATTAATCTCGCTATATGCAATAAAGTGTTTCCTACCTGTAGTCTACAAAATAGAAGTAATATTTTTGTACGGTCTCCCAGACTCTCACCAGTAGAAATTGGGTTCTTTTAAACCCTCATGTTGTGTATGATTTGAAGAGTCATTTGTTGCCAAAACTTTACAGAAATTTAGATTTTCTCAACCTGGGACAAGCTGGAGCATGCCATGATCAACTCATGATGCAACTCGACTCATGGCGCAATACCTGATTGGTTCATCTTGTTATTAGTTGATTGATGTGCATATGTCCGTAGTAAAGTATCGGTATGCAGCCATATTTTGTAAAGTTGGTGTGTTTACATTTTGGGGACTAATTTTTGAATTTTTAAATCTATTTTTATCAAGTATATGCTAAAGCCATAGCGAAAGAACATGCAGAATTCTTCTCGAGAAAAAGACATCAAGAATTACGGGGTAAGAAAAATTAGTATAGGTTACATATATATGACTGAGACGTGCGTTGCACATGCACGATTACTAGCACAGCTGGCAGCAAGGTGGGGCTCAACCTCCCAGTACCTGTCGGACCACCAGCACAGCCGGCGGGACGCCGAGGAGCTCCGAGGTGGTCTGCTGTTACCGCCGAGATGGTGAGGAGGCCGGAATGGGGAGTGAGAGGAATGGCAATGAGGCCGGAAGGGGGAGTGAGAGGAATGGGGAAATTGGGTGGTGTTTGATAGGGTGGAAAGAGAAAAGCAGAGTGAGAGAGAAGAGGGGACACGTGCAGCAATAGCTTGTGCTCTGTCGGTGCTTCTAGAAATATGTAATTTGGACATAGAATATCAGAATTAGCATGTTAAGCTGTCTTTTTTACCATGGGTTAGACCCTTTTGATAGATATTTGTTAATAGTTTGTTGCTGATTCTAGAATATGGTTTCTCTTTTGTAAGATATTTTATTCTTTTTTTTTCTGTAGATCATCAAATATCGGACCTAAATCCGCGCATGACAATAATATTCTTAAGTCTAGGTATAGCAGCTGCGGCCACGGTGCTGCAGCTATGGCGCCATGAATGCTGGCGCTCCAGGTCCTGCCACGTCAGCGGCCCCACGGGCAGCAGGGCTGCTAGCGGGAGAGATCTGCGGCGTCGTGGACTGTGGTGCCGACACTCTGCGGTACCATACCACGTGGCGCCGCCAAAAGGGTCAGATTTGAAATATTTTTCAACGCGAGTTAACTTTAAAATATAGATTAAAAAAAGGATTAATTGGAAAAAAGAATTGTTGATCTTGAGGTAAATCACACAATGTTTATATTAAGGTTCTATGACAATGAGCAGGTATGTGAAAATGGTTTTCTGCATCTCTTCGAACTTTTTGACGGTGATATGCATCCCTGTTGTGAATACGGCCGCCATATGCGGGTAAGAGTCTGAAATAATGTACAAAGGATAATTTGAAAAAATAATTGAAGAATGTATATATATATATTCTTGATAAGATTTTTAGAAAGTATGACTATGATTTTACTTCCCTTAATATTCGTCCAAGTATTATTTTTAAACAAATATATTGTCTGAGAAGATAATGGTAAAATTTGTTGGATTATATTAGAGTAGCTGTAACTTCAAAATTTAGAAAGTAGCTCATACTTGGCGAGGTATATGTTGGGCAATACGACTGCATTACGTGTGCTTGATTACTATTTGTTAAATGATAATGTTATATTATGAGTATTACTTTTTAAGAAAACTACTATAAACATTATGACTTATAATATTTTATATTTATAAATTTTATCGGTCGAGACGTGCGTTGCACGTGCACGCTTACTAGTAGTAACTAAGAACTTGACTACCGGACTGATCAAGTTAACAAATTGTTGTCATTTATCACTCCTAGCACCTAGCTCATCTCGATCAGAGCCAAGTATCCCTAACATAAGCTAATACTCCCTCCCGTATTTTTCCATGAAACATGAGAATAATAGAGAGGAGTGACCATGCTACCGTATGTTAAAAGAGGATTATGTATGTACTATTGAATAATATTTTAAATTTATCTATGTCACTGAATAACACCAAACTCTCTATATATCATTGAATAACACATTTTAGTTTTCTCTATGTCACCCCGTTAATCGTCAATCAACCATCTTCATTTAGTAGATAAAAAGACCATTTTACCCCTGCTATCACTTGTAATGTAATTCTTTCCGCGCCATCCAAAAATAAAACTACTTCTCTCTTACCGGTAAACCCTTGGAACATAATAACAAGCTAGTATTGCTATCATATCTAAAGTATCTTTCCATCACTTAATTTGCCTTGTTGCATGCAGCGACTCGTGGTCCCATGCGCCATACATATGGACCTATCCCGTCAAATGCTCTCTGATAGTAGCTTACAGATCTTCTCCGTTGGAGTCACCGACCTAAAAGCGGGTCTCAAGTGGCCTCTGCATGTCCATGGCTTGGTTGCCATTAGGGACTCATAAACGCAACTTCCTCTTCAGAACCCAAAAGGTGAGTATACCTACATCCTACCATCTAACTGTTTGTGTCTGTTCTTCTACCTTCTTTCTTCATTCTCTTGCTGCCTGCTACTAATTTCAGCCTCCTAGTCTACTGAGGGGAGTATATATACTGGCTGCACCCTCCCTTGGGTGTGTAACTTGTGTATGTACTTACTAATAGTTTTCTTTTTGTCTTGTTACATTCACAGTCCTAAATAAGCCATCAAAGTCTACTGTGTTAACAGTCCTAGTGTCTTGCTTCCTTT